>RXID01015017.1:0-349201 GCA_005019695.1 Trichopus zeylanicus subsp. travancoricus
AAACCCTAAACCCTAAACCCTAAACCCTAAACCCTAAACCCTAAACCCTAAACCCTAAACCCTAAACCCTAAACCCTAAACCCAAAACCCTAAACCCCAAAACCCTAAACCCTAAACCGAAACCCAAAACCCAAAACCCTAACCCCTAAACCCTAAACCCTAAACCCTAAACCCTAAACCTAAACCTAAACCCCAAACCCCCCAACCCCGAAACCCCCCGAACCCCGAAACCCCCCCGAAACCCGAAACCCTTAAACCCTAAACCTAAACCATAACTAAACCCTAAACCCTAAACCCTAAACCCTAAACCCTAAAAACCCTAAACCCTAAACCCTAAACCCTAAACCCTAAACCCTAAACCCTAAACCCTAAACCCTAAACCCTAAACCCTAAACCCTAAACCCTAAACCCTAAACCCTAAACCCTAAACCCTAAACCCTAAACCCTAAACCCTAAACCCTAAACCCTAAACCCTAAACCCTAAACCCTAAACCCTAAACCCTAAACCCTAAACCCTAAACCCTAAACCCTAAACCCTAAACCCTAAACCCTAAACCCTAAACCCTAAACCCTAAACCCTAAAACCTAAAACCCTAAACCCCTAAACCCTAAAACCCTAAAACCCTAAAACCCTAAACCCTCAACCATAAAACCCTGAACCCTGAACCCTAAAACCTAAAACCTCAAACCCTAAACCCTAAACCCTAAACCTTAAACCCTAAAACCCTAAACCCTAAACCCTAAACCCCTAAACCCTAAACCCTAAACCCTAAACCCTAAACCCTAAACCCTAAAGAAACCCTAAACCCTTAACCCTTAACCCGGAAACCCAAACGCTGTAAACCCTAAACCATTTGTATGGCATAATAATGGCCCACAATACAACCCAATGGCGGCCCATTTGTTAGGCCCAATAGCAATACAACCCATGTATAGCCTAATAATGGCCCACAATGCGGCTTAATTTAGCCGACATTTCCGCAATGTTACAATATCTGCTCAAGTTTTTCGCGCATGGCCCAACACATTGAGACATTTCTGGCACAATTATGCCCACAATACGGCCCAATAACAACCCATTTGTAGCATCGCTCAATACGAGCCTTTTAGTGGCCCAAAACGACCTCGTGTGGCCAATTTGGGGCACTCAACCAATTTACAGACCAATAACGGCCCATCCGCATTGCCCAATAACAGCCCACAAGTATAGCCAAAATTCGGTCCCGCTCATACAACACATTACATTACCTACCCATGTTTTTCGAGCATAGCCCAATATATGCTCAGTAAAATAGCACACTAGACAAAATGACCTCCAATAAACATTACAGACCAATACGACAGAAAGTCGCTAGTAAAAATCTTGAAAACCTACGAGAAAAAAGACCATGAATAGACATACAAACCGAACAAAGATAAAAAGGGAATGAATTGATATACAGACCCAACAAGATATAAAGGCCATGAATAAATATACGGCCCCAACATATAAAAATGACCATGAATAAATACAGATCCAACATGAAAAACACTACAAAAAATACATATCCAACAAGATAAAAAGGTCATGAATAAATATACAGACCCAACATGTAAAAATGATCATGAATAAATACAGATCCAACATGTAAAAAAGATCATGAATAAATACAGACCAAGCATGGAAAAGAACAATAAAAGATACAGATCCAGCAAAATAAAAAAGCCATGAATAAATATAAGGACCGACATGAAAAAATGACCATGAATAAATAGAGACCCAACGTAAGCTTGTTCTTTTTCTTTACATCATTGCAAGTTTTTTTTCCTTGCTTTTACTCGTTGCTTACAATGTATGACCAACATGTTCAGCAGTAAATAAGAATAGAAATATTACCCAACTAAGCATGGATGGAGCATATATAAGATGGTAGAATATGTATAAATATCTATGTGATATATACCATGCACAAAAAATAACCCCAATAACAACACATTGTACAGGTGTCCTATACCAAAAAATTTTACACAAAAAAACACTACACAGAAAGCATAGACAAAAAAGATTACATATAGCCACACGCAATAATCAAAGCAACTCCACATATAAAAGCACATGGCCCAATTAACACAACTGACACTACAAACTTACAACCACAAGCACATGCCCGCCCACCCCGAGAAATCAAGAACCATGCAATTACTAACACAATATAAGCAAAAGAATTAAGGAAACTGTGACAGCCATTCAATGAACTCATTCTGAACATGCTACCAAGAGAACTACTCTGTACAGCCCCTCCCACACTCATTGATTAGCTAGGATGGTGCCTTACCTGCTGCATTTTTTATTTTAGGGGCCAACATTTCTCACCTGCCTTAACTCCCTCTCTTGCTTCTGGAAAGAATGAATAAAAGCTATTTTCACTTCAAAATTAGTAAAAGATTGCAACAATTCTACAGAACTAGCCTTTTGCAACACAGGTTCAAATAAAATGAAAAATGCAAAACACAAATTCATCCTGAACTAGGATGTGATGATCTCAACATTTAGAAGAAAACTCCAGTTACTTATCTATGACTTATTGGCCATATCATGATGTCAACGATTTCTTGCATCCACTCAACAAAGTCCACTTAAGAATATTATATTGTTTTCAGCAAGAAAAAACTTCTCAGAAATAATAAATGAAGTTGAATAGCTTCAGGCAGTGTCATCACAAAACTCTGCACCATTGGTCAACCATAACTCTCAAGATTGATGGATGGAAATTTATGAAAAAAAACATAATAGTAGGTTCGGTTTACAAATTATAGTTCACCTTAGCTTAGCACAAATATGTAGATATGGATATCAATGTGTGTGTGTGTGTATTAGATTGTTATATAAAAACAGAAACTAATTTTTAGATTGTGCATTTCTGTTATCTTATAAAAAATACAAGGAGCAATATGGAATATGCTAACTCTCCTACCCCAAAACTTGCAAAATTTAACCCAACACTAAATGTCAGAATCTTAAAACAAATAATGCAATAGAGGAAAGCACGAAAAATAAGAAGAAGACGATCAATCTTGGACTGTATATATAATCATGTGATAAACCTATAGTCCTATTTGATATAAACTAAAAAATAGAACTTAAATTTCACTAAGAATTCTACTTAACATAACTTAAAAAATCTAAATCCTATTCTTTATTAAGTTAGAACTGTTATTGACTTGGACTAATAAATAAACCCTAATTTTGACCAATATAAAATTCGAATTATCCAAAATAGTAAATAAGAAAATTGTAAGAATTGATCTCACCTTTCAACAGATGGTTATTTACTGAATTTGGATGAATATCTTAAGAGAAATAGTATTCGAACTATAGCTGTAAAAATTCTGACGAATCTCAATTGAAGTTGAAATTCAATTTGGACTAAATCTCTAATTTTACTATAAAAAATATATAGTTGTCCTACATCAGCAAACAATCCTCAAAAAAAATTTAACTCAACACTCAAAATGTTTCACAACATTGGTAAACCTTGAAAAAAAACAAATTTTTAAAAAATTCAATGGTAATTCAGGAGAGAATTTTCAAGATCTTTAAAAAGATTTTAAACAAGGAGAATTTAGATATTTTCAAAAAAAATTTAAGATGTTGAAAAGTTGGAAGAAAATAAATTTTAATTATATTGAAGTAGAATATCTAAATTTTGAAGAAGATTTTGAAAAAAATCTTGAAACTTTTTCAAAAAAATTCTTGAAGATATTCAAGAAGTGAGGCAAAAGAAGATTTTAAAAATTAAGGATGATTTCAAGAAGTGAGGCAGAAAAGATCACTCATCCTTACCATTTTATTAGTTTTATTACCTCTTAAATACTAGATATAAATATCTAAAACATAGTTCTATTGCTACAGTCCTAAAATCCTCTACAGTAAAAAACACATCAGATCAGAAATACATTATCTGTCAAACAAAAATATGTTAGGAAGAGATTTGAAAAAAACTAATACAAGTGACAACTGAACTGCAAACTATATATATAAGAACACTTAGTATGTCAGAGTGCTATGTATGTGAAAACTGTTATCAAACTATGGTTTGATCAATGATGGTAGACTCTTTCATATTATTGCTATTAAGATCATAACAGCTTACAATAATTCTAGAACAAAAGCCCAATTTCCACAAACCTGTTCGCATGCTGGAATAGGCCAACAAGCAAATTGACAACCTGGGCCTATGGATTCATAATTTAACGAAAGAAAAGCACTCCATATTTCTTCACACCATGTGGTTGAGTCGATTTGTTGTTGTCACAGCTGCAACCAATAATTATGAAGTATATCATTGAGAAACTTTTAAATTTTCATTGTCACTGTTATCATCCATAAGGCAGGTTTTCAGAATTTAGATATGCAAAAAAAATAATCCCTCAAAGAAAGATCACTCATCCCCACCATTTTATTAGTTTTATTACCTCTTAAATACTAGATATAAATATTTAAAACATAATTCTGTTGCTCCAGTCATAAAATCCTCTGCAGCAAAAAAAAGATCAAGGTAGAACTACATTATTTGTCAAACAAAAATGTGTTAGAAAAATATTTGAAGAAAACTGATACAAGTAATAGTTGAACTACAAACTATATATATAAGAAGAACACTTAGTATGTAAGATTGCTATGTATGTGAAAACTATTATAAAACTATGGTTTGGTCAATGATGACAGGTACTCTTTCATATTATTGCTACTGAGATCACAAAAGCTTACAATAATCTTAGTTCTCTATCCCTTAAATAGAGAAAAGTCCTAATCCTACTTGAGTCATACCCATGTTGGACTCCAAACCCAATTACAAAAGAACTCGGTTTTCTACTTGGGCTTTTGAACTGCATAGGTTGTGATGAACCAGGGGCTTCAAGTATTTGGATGGTACACTAGTGAACTATACTAAATTTTGAACTTACAAGGGATTTTTGAGCCCTAATTTTCTTCAACAGAAACAAGTTGAGTAATGCCACCAGCGTCCAAAGCCATAAGGCCTTCTGAGAAATACTAGGCAACTACTGATATCTGATATCTTCCAAAGAGCCTAGCGTGAAAAACATATGCACAAAAAAGCACTAAACACCAATGAAAAGTTTGATGGTAACAACTGGACACAAAGCTCAATTCCAAAAGAGCAACTCAAAAAGTCAAAACCCAAATTAGGTTCTAACTTGCGTGGGATGTGGTTAAGCATATTTGCATATTGTAGCCTCTAATTTTACCAATGTTTTGATCCTCATTATATTCTTTAAGCATTTGGGTTTTCTACCAAAGTCTTGGCAAGATTTGCTCAGAAACATGTCAAATGATATCAAATGAAATCAAATGAAATCAAATGAAAGCAAATCACGTGTGGAAATGACTTCAAGTGAAGGTCAAAATATAAATTTAGCAACCAACTTTGGTGAAAATTCTAAGAAGTGCCGAAGAAATTCTCAACAAGCACCATATGGTTCTCAACAAGCCACAAATTAGTCATTTTGTAGCATTAGCTAAAGTTCACCTGAAATCGCATTCATCAACATATGAAAGTGTACCTGTACACAGGAGTACAGGATACATGTTAGTGTTAGAAACTACCCATCAAGTACTCACATGACAAGTGCACAACTCTTTTCATGATGCAAGAAGAATCAAATGCAGTCAGTCACTATGAATGATGGACTGAATTTCTATGACCAGAAGCCAAAAAATGTGCATTTGCAATCAAAATGAAATGACACAATATGACAGACAAGCGTTTCAGAAAGCTAGAAAAATATTCAAGTGCCAATGCACGTGAAGAAGCAACAAACTCTTTTGCAACCTTACATCTATATCAGACTTGATTTGGTGATGGCTGATACTTCATAGCACCCCCACCAGCTATATCTTCAGGTTAACGTGAACTTGTACATTTTATCCACTGTATATCTAGAAGTTGTAACCATGCTTTTTCAAGAATCAGTCTTGGATTCCCACTTAAAATTAAAACTGTCATATAAGAAGCCACATTCAAAATAGTTCTTTACCACAAAATCTCATCTGAAGAAGAGGGAAGAGTTGAATGCGTGATGAACCAAATCGGTTCTAAGAGGATTCTGAATGCTACTTTGGCAAATGGTATTACTAGATTCACCTATCTAAACCTCAACCCTATATTGTTGATAGCTTTGGATGTTTAGAAAAGTTCCTATTAACTTCTGTAGTTCAACAGAAGCTCAAAAAAAGGGGTGTTAATCAGCTGAGCTTGTGTTGAACCACCTGCAGCCTCAACAAGATCCCCACTATCACTATCCAAGAAGGACCCGGTCCAGACAAGTTTTTCACTGAAGTGCAAACACCAGGCTTCAACCCACAAAGAACAATATAATATGCATGGCTTCTGGCCCATTTGTGTTTTCCAATTTAGACAAAGCTTTACATGAAAGCAAGAAACAATTGTCACTTCCCACTTCACATAAACAATATAAAAAGCCACAGATTCTCTATGCTGCTTGATATGCATGGTCAACAGCAGCAAGAAATGCACCGTGTTAGATGCAATAAAACAGTGGAAAATTCTTGTCAATGTAACATTCTTGTACAGTTTCTCCGGCAAGTTTGAATTAATATAAGAGAGAGCAAACAAGAATCTGTAGTTATAAAATGCTCTTTGTAACAAGGCTACTAAATATAGACCAACCTGGAACACAACTCTAGGTATATAAACTGGACTAAGCCCCAGCTAAGGCCTGGCTCAATAGGCCATGGGTTAGCCTGACCCAATTAAACATTACAGGTAAACATTGCCTTGCAAAACTAAGTTTGATTTTATTGACGGAAAAACAAACAGTAAAAAATTTGAAAATCTTACTACGAGCAAATATTATTTTGCTGAGGACTTGCCTGAAAGATTTCCTTGCAAAGCTCCACAGTAAGAAATCCCGGTTGAGTAAATAATTCTCTGGAAAGAGACTGGAAAACAAGTAAGGCAACATCGCAAGTGTCAAATCAGAATTCTCCTGAACCAAGCAAACTCCAGCATGCTGCTTCTGTAATTTGACAAGAGGTAACTTTACTCGATTGGTCACCAATGGTTGTTGTGTGTGAAACAAAACAAGAAACCTCAACCCCCAAATAAACTGAAACTCCCCAAGCTTAAGTTTGACCATGCTATACCCTGACAAGAACATCTCCTTGGGCACAACTTTGGAAAATTCCTCCACTTCAGGAACTGAATCAACTATAGTTGTCTCTAGCATCAGAGGCCAAGCTTCATCTAGACAACTTTTCACCTTCGATGAAGCCAGAATAGATTGAATGCCATCTAGAAATGGTTTGTACTGTAAATCAAGAGAAAACATTCATAAGATAAGAACAGAAGTTATTTATGTAGTTAAAGATAGATAACCTACTTTAAAAGTTGAATGTGAACCAAAGCAAAGGTAGATGTAATCTTTCAGAATATTGATCTAGTAGTGTCCCAGAATGTCGGCATTGCTCGAAAACAGAGGTAGCAATGGCAGATATTCATCTGAAATTTCCTTCTGATCTCCCAACAATGAGTACACAGCCCCAGATGGATGCATGGGCATCCAGAAGCCTTATTTTGATCTGACAAAAAAATCAAGCTAGAATGTCTGCTTCAACTGACAAGCTAAAATTTTCTTAGTCATATTTGCAAATTTTGCCTCCCAGCACCACATGAGATGCCAAGTCAATATATTTGCATGTAATTTGCCATTCGCCTAGTGACTATGAAGGAGTCTTATTGTTCAACATAAAAATTAATGAGGTTAATAATAATGCAAAACCACAGAAAAAAATCAAAGACTCGACAATTAATAGATCAATCCTCCATTTGAAATGATACATACCTTACATGCAACCCATTCAGCAAAAGACAGATAATAAAAGTCTTTGGCGTGAAATTAAAGAAAACAGGCGATTAAGAGCAATTCAATCTCCACTAACTATGCTGCTTGTTAAAATCTGCAATGTTCAAGCCAGAACAATCTGTGGTCTTTAAATCAGGCAAAAAAGAAAATAGAGATTGATGTGTGAAGTCTTCCAGACCTTTGTAGTCAATAGGAGGCTAGCCTCTGAGAGAAGAGGACCAAAAGATGTGCTGATGCAGATCAAACAGCAGAAACTAGTTGAGCCTACATTCAGGTAATGGTAAACAATAATTAAAGATGATCACAAAGTTCTTTCTCTAATTTGCTAACTTGGAAGCCTTGGTTGAGATGAACTTAAGGAAATATGAGTCACTTAACAAAGTGTTTCAGTTCAAACAATTCAACTTTAATCTGGTTGCAAAACTTTCCGTCAAAATTTCCTCCAAAAAAACATCCATCAAAATCTGAACTTTTATCAATCATATCCACTATTGCCAATTATGGAAACAATTACATTTAGGATTAAAACAGATTCCAACTTTGCGGTGGAAGCAGTAGACTAGATTAAATTAGCAACTATGACATTACATATTGTTTTTCACTAATATCCCTACTGAAATATGTCATACTAACAAATAATTCGTAGTATCAGCTTGATCAGATGTAACCTGTTGAAATAAAAATATGTTAACAAACAACCTTTTCATTAACATTTACTTAAGAGGAATATTTCTTCTAGATGCAGTAGTTTAGTGTCAGAGACATTTGGCCGGAGGGAAATCATTAATTTGCTCTAGTTCATTTCAAACCCTTTTAAACAGGATGTTAGAATCACTATATATGGGTTAATTAAAGGCAAATCATCACTAGTTAGAATAATAAGTCTAAATCACTACTTGTGTAGCAACAGGAGGCTGAAGTGAGGGCATTTTGGTAATTGAAACTGTCACGGGTAGTTTAAACATGAGTAGATATGTTATTAACTGCAACAGAAGTCAATGATGTCTAGCCATGGGGTATGTGTTAATAAAATTAAAAAACCAAGGATTATATGTAAATATGTTGGAAATCAGTGGTCATTTGTGCATAAGGAAATTTGAAGGGGCTATTTGTAAAAAATTTTAAATTTTTTGGTAAAAAATTGATCCATGCTTCAGCTTCAACCTTTGGGAGAACTTCTTTGTTTACCTTCTTTCTCAGACAATTTTTTTTATTTATACTTGGGGCTTTGGCATGCCACTACATATACTTCTAGGTGAACATACCAAACTTGCTTAGGTCATTCAATTAACATAAGTACCCATTTTCAAAGGAGAACCTTAAATCGTCATGAGAATTTCAATTGACATTTTTTTTGAAAATGAAACTATCATCTGTTTCAAGTTCTCTCTCTCTCTCTAACACAGTCATCATATATAGTCTTTTAACTTTTCAAGAGCAAATGAAGAGCAACTAAGACAAGAACTGAAACATAAAATGAAAATTAAAGAAGAAGAAGAGGCAAATAGAAAAAAACTAATAAATACAAGAATAAAAACTTTAAAGCAAATAAACATTAATATACAACAAAAAACTACAAAAGATAAACTAAAACAAAAAATAATAAGTAAAAGGAGAAGAACTTTAAAGAAAATAATAAACAAATGAATAACAACTTAAAGAAGAAGAAGAACAATAGGAATTTTAGAGCAATACAAACTCAAAAATAATACAAAAAATTAAAAAATAAGA
Organism: Trichopus zeylanicus subsp. travancoricus; assembly: GCA_005019695.1. NCBI lineage: Eukaryota > Viridiplantae > Streptophyta > Magnoliopsida > Dioscoreales > Dioscoreaceae > Trichopus > Trichopus zeylanicus. The sequence continues at coordinate 9,619 of RXID01015017.1, forward strand.
GGAAAAAATAAACCTAACAAGAAGAATAAAAAGCAAAATAAACAAACAAATAGAAACTTAAAGAATAAGAAGAACTTTTAAATAATAAAAACTCAAGAAGAAGAACTTAAAGTACTATAAACAAACAAATAGAAATTTAAAGAAAAAAGAAGAAAAAAAAAAAGAGCAAGAAGAAGAACTTAAACATAAAAAGGAAAATTAAAGAAGAAGAGAACCATAAACCAACAAAAACTAAAATATAAAACAACAATCAGAACATTAAAACAATAAAAACTCAAACATAAAAGAAATGTAAAAGGAGGAAGAGAATTTTAAAACAACAAAAACCAAAAGCATTAAATAGAAAGAAGAACTTCTTCTTCAATAGAAAAAACTTCAAAACTAATAATTAAAGAAATCTAAGACAAAAGAAACAAAACAAAGAAGAACGTTAAAACAATATGAACTTCAAAAAAAACCAAAAAATAAAGAACTAAAATATAAAACATAAAATCAAAAAAGAAGATAAACTATAAAGCAATAGAAACAAAAGAACTAGAATATTTACATTAATATGCAACAAAAAACTAAAGAAGATAAACATACAACAGAAAAATAAATCCAAGCAAAAGAACTTTAAAGCAATAATAAATAAAGAAATAAAAACTTAAAAGAAGAAGGAGAATAAGAACTTCAGAATAGTACAAACTCAAAAATAAAAAAAAAACTAAAGAATAAAAGAAATCAGTAAACTCAAGAAGAAGAACATAGAGCAATATAAACAAACGAATAAGAACTTAAAGAAAGATAAACAGGCAAATAAAAACTTAAAAAAGAAGAAAAAAACATGAAGAAGAAAAACTTATGCATAAAAAGGAAAACTAAAAAAGAAGAAAAAGCGGAGAACCTTAAACTAACAAAAACTAAAACATAAAACACAAATCAGAACTTCAAAACAATAAAAACCCAAATATAAAAAAAAAGACGGAGGAAGCGGACTTCAAAACAATAAAAACCAAAGAATCAAATAGAAAGGAGAAGTTCTTCTTTAATAGAAAAAACTTCAAAACTAAAAATTAAAGAAATCTAAAACCGAAGAAATGAAACAAAGAAGAAAGTTAAAATAATATGAACTATAATAAAAACCAAAAAATAAAGAAGAGCTAAAACAGAAAACATAAAATCAAATGAGAGGATGAAGTATAAAACAATAGAAACAAAAGAACGAGAATATTTACATTAATATAAAACAAAAAACTAAAGAAGATGAACTAAAACAGAAAAAAATAAATACAAGAAGACAAACTTTACAGCAATAATAAACAAAGGAATAGAGACCTAAGAAGAAGAAAAACAATAAGAACTTTAGAACAATACAAATTCGAAAATAAAACAAAAAAATTAAATAATAAGGTAAAATAGTAAACTCAAAAAAAACATAAAGCAATATAAACAAACAAATAGAAACTTAAAGAAGAAGAAGAAAAATCTCCTTCTTTTTCTTCTTTAATTTTTCCTTTTTTGGTTTAGGTTTTCTTTTTAATGATAAAAGTAACAAAGAGACAAAACTTTAATTTCAAGACTAAAAAACAAAACCTGTTTTTCTTCTTACTCATCATCTATTCTTCTTTAAAATGATAAAAACCTAGAGGCTACGAGAGGCAGCACCAACACTTCTTCTCAAATCTATGGGTTTGAGGGGATTTCAAAAACCATGCAAGATAAAAATCATAAAATTTTTTATTGTAGGAGTTGAAGCAATTTTCCCAAATAATACTAACTGAATACACTGCAAGCTTTTATCTAATTTCTCATTGACACCCCTTGATACAAACTAATAATCTTTCTAACCTGCATGAAAAGCCTTGTGACTAAACATCATCATGAACTAAATTTTTGTAATTTGAAGCATACCATTGTTCAAAGTATAAGTCTAACAAGTAAGAGTGACTTATTGAAGATAAAGTTATGGTACCTCATTGAACTTCATTAATTTCACAGCAATATGGGTGGTTTCAACCAAACCAAAAGTTATCCTCTGCCCAAATAAGCGATACAGTTCTCTTCAACACTGAGACATAGCTGAAAAGAAATTCAGGAAAATATATAACAATGATGAGCAAAGTGATTGATCAACAACAAAGGCAAGCTCAACTAAACTAAGTTTCCCATTATATGGTTAGTTTGCAATAAGCATCCCTGTGTTATTTATATGTTATACAATATATTGCATGCCAAGTCAAGAGGCAATGGGCTTGCCTTCACACACAAAATAAATAATAACCGATGGTTTGAAACAAGGCTTGCACTCCTATTTGAAAAAATGCCAAAAATGTGATTTGCATATCTTTCCACTCAAGCCGAAATACTAAAATTGGTCATCCTATCAAAATGATATTTTGAAAATGATAATCCATAAAAAAGAAAATGGAACTACAATGTTACTATGCTCATAAGACTGCACAAATGCATGACAAATATATCCCACCAAAGCATGCGATTTAAAAAGATATTTGTAAGTACCAATGTGGAGTTTGTTTTTGTTTTTGTTCAAATTTAAGACTGCATTAGATTCTCATTAAATTAGAGATCCTAAGGATATTAAATAAGACGATCCAAAGAATCACTAGGCCAGCTATTGCTGCTATTTAAAACCTAGTTCCAATCTTATTTCAGGTATGCTTAAGGATTGATAATAAGCCAAGATGATCATGTGGTTAACCTATCATGAAACCATGGAAACATTTGGCGAAGTGGAACAACCCAGGTTGGTTATTCAGCATTTCTCTTTGTAATTTTTGAAGGAACTTAAGTGCACAATGCAAGTCAGTACATTAACAGAGAAACAAAAGAAGACTTCCGTTAGTTAAACCATAAAATTGCTTTGTGTACAAATAAAATTCCTAAATGAAAACTGAGAAAAAACAAACTCATCAAAGAGGACTTCTAAACCATTTATCCACCAATAAAAGCCACCTTCTATGTATGGCAGATTGAACCAAAGATTTCTGAGTATAATTCAACTCACAATAGATGATCATTTGATTTCAAGATAAACCTGATTACACATCAGATCGTTGCCTAGATCAAGAATCCATACACTAGTTGAGACAGACAAACACCTGATTCCCTTCCTAACATCATCAAATTCCACTTCTAAACCCAGCAACTATTGTTCGACTGTTTGACTAATGAAACCCATTTGTGACCATGGGCAAGCATGATCGTTTAATTTCAAGATATGAGCACGTCCTGGAATGCACGATAACAGAAACAAAGGATTTGGAGATGTTTGACTAGCTGCACTTTTGTGACCTTTGGATACAAGGATTCTGATGTTTCCATGTCAGCCCCATGAAAATAAGGAACAAAGATAAATTAGTTTATCCATATTCACAGATAAATAGCATATATAATTTTTTTTATTTATAACAAAATTTTCTTTTCATTTCTAAAAAGCTCTAATTAATTAGCTTCTGACTCTGACTTTTCTTACACAATATTTTTTAAACAGAAAAGAGATACTTGAAAGAAAGAGTGTGTTAATAGATAAAAATCATTTTGTCAACCTTCCATTGCAAATAAATATTATCAAGGTTCACATATGTGCAAAGCATTTCGCATTAAAGTATATCACAATCAATCTCAAATGTTTCTCTATCTAAACAACTCTACGTGGTACATGTTTTTCTATTGCAATTAACTCATGAAATAATTACTCACCAGGAAAGTCCCCAAACCCTGGCATAAACAGCTTGACCACTTTGGTTTGAAAGATTTTAGCTTTGCAGCACCTGCTGGCTGCTGATAATTTTCCAATGTTATTTACAGATTGATAGGTGCCTGACAATTTAGAAGCTAGTGAGTACAATTATACAGATATCATGCATGACAAACCTGAAATCTTGTCTTCACAACCCATAGTGGATTAGTGGCAATTGTTGTAGCTGCCCCTGCTCCAGCTGCAGCTATCATGTTTGCACCAACAGAAAGTTGGTGGCTATCTGCCACTATGACAACAAAAAAAATGGCAGAAGCAGTTCTGTTAGAAATATGGTTTAACGAATGCCACTGAAATTAGAACTCCGAAGCCTACAAAGATCTTGTTCTAAAAAACATTAAAACATGTTATGCTACTTAGACAGCAGAAGTTGTTCGCACCAACCATTTGTAGACAGCATGCTTTTGAGTTGCTCATAGACACTGAAGTATACCTGAGAAGCAAATGCCACAAGTAAATCAAAATTAATGGCCAACAACTAAATACCTATTGAAGGATAATTGATTTGGACTAAAGCACATGGTCACCTTCAACATTGAGGTGTGTGAGTGAAGGAAGATATTCCAGCATCAAGAAGGGCCAATAGAAACAACAAAGAAAAAGAACAAATAGAAAAATCTTTTCATTCACAATCCTCTCTATACTTCTTTGCATTGTCAAATATAGATTATTAAAGCATTATTACAGCATAATCTAAGAAAAGGATGCTGCAATGAGGGAAAGAAGATAACCAACCTCGGATCGGATCTTGGCCAGCAATGAGGGAATGGGCGGCGGATCGTTGGCGTAGATCGGAGCTTGGAAAGCATATCCCCAAATTCTTCAAAATTCGCAACCCAGAAACATCAAAAAAAAAAAACAAACAAACAAAAATGCTTAAAAACACAAGAATCAAACCCTAACTTGAAGAAATCATCGCCAAAAAAGAAGATGCCGCGATGAGAGGAGGACGAGAACCGACCGAGGATCGAAGCACAGCCGGCGATGAGATAATGACCGGTGGTGGATCGGCGGTCGAAGGCCGGAGAAACTGGTTTTGCCGCACGAGGAGACGAAGAAACTGATTCCTCCTTCCTCTGCGTAGCAGTAAAATCGTCGAGATGGCATAGATCGGAGCTTGAAAAGCAGATCTCCAAATTCTTCAAGATTCGCAACCCAGAAACATCAAAAAAAAAAAACAAACAAACAAAAACGCTCAAAAACACAGGAATCAAACCCTAACTTGAAGAAATCATCATCAAAAAAAAAAGATGCTGCGATGAGAGGAGGACGAGAACCGACCTCAGATCGACAGTCGGCGATGAGATAATGACCGATGGTGGATCGGCGGTCGGAGGTCAGAGAAACTGGTTTTGCCGCACGGGAAGACGAAGAAACTGATTCCTCCTTCCTCTGCGTAGCAGTAAAATCGCCGAGATGGCATAGATCAGAGCTTGGAAAGCCGATCTCCAAATTCTTCAAGATTCGTAACCCAGAAACATCAAAAAAAAACAAACAAACAAACAAAAATGCTCAAAAACACAAGAATCAAACCCTAACTTGAAGAAATCATCGTCAAAAAAGAAGATGCCACCATGAGAGGAGGATGAGAACCGACCTCGGATCGAAGTACAGCCGGCGATGAGATAATGACCGGTGGTGGATCGGCGGTCGGAGGTCAGAGAAATTGGTTTTGCCGCATGGGAAGATGAAGAAACTTATTCCTCCTTCCTCTGCGTAGCAATAAAATCGCCGAGATGGCATAGATCAGAGCTTGGAAAGCAGATCTCCAAATTCTTCAAGATTCGTAACCCAAAAACATCAAAAAAAAAAAAACAAACAAACAAACAAACAAAAACGTTCAAAAACACAAGAATCAAACCCTAATTTGAAGAAATCATCGTCAAAAAAGAAGATGCCGCGATGAGAGAGGACGAGAACCGACCTCGGATCGAAACACAGCCGGCGATGAGATAATGATCAGCGGTGGATCGGCGGTCGGAGGTCGGAGGTCGGAGGTCGGAGGTCGGAGAAACGGCTTTTGCCGCACGGGAAGACGGAGAAACTGATTCCTCCTTCCTCCATGTCGCAGTAAAATCGATATTTTATATAGATATATGAAATACATAATGGTGATTTTATTTTATTTTTTTAATTTTAGAAGTCAAAATTAACATCATTTAATCAAAAGAGCATAGAAAAAAAATATTTTATAAATATATAAAATATTGTTATTTTTATAGAAGGATGAGAGAAATAGCACTACCTTATAGAGATACGTAGAAAAATTTTTTCTTTTCTATGTATATTTATTCAAAAAAACGAAATCACTTAAAATTTTAATTTTTGTATATATAGCTTTTTAAAAAATTAAATATTTATTCTCAAATTTTTTTTTTTTGCATATAACTTTTTACAAATTGACAATTCACATTTAACCATAACAAATTCAAAAGAATGAAATTACTTCAAAAACTTTATATATATATATTAAAATTACATATTTAATCTCAAAATCTTGATTTTTACATATATATATATACTTTTTAAAAAAATTTAAAGATAACCATAAAAAATTTTGATTTTCACATACATACCTCTTCAAAAGAATGAATTTTTTCAAAAATATAAATTTCACATGTATACCTTTTTAAAAAAATGAAATCACATACTCAACCTTAAAATCTTGATTTTGCATATATACCTCTCCGAAAAAATAAAAATTCAAATATAACCTTAAAAACTTGACGCTCACATATCTATCCCTATAAAAGAATAAAGTTGCTTCAAAAGCTTGAATTTTACATATTTATGCATCTTAAAAAAAATGAAATAGCATATTCAACTACAAAATCATAATTTTCTCATATAGTTATAAAAAATAAAAATTCAAAATGTAATCTTAAAATCCTAGATCAAAACACTATGTATTAATGATATGAACTACCTAAACACAAATTTTTTAACAATGAACAACCAAAGCCTCTTACTACATCAAATGATTTCCATTAATGAAACCATGTAAATCGATCTAAAAGGATGAAATTACTTTAAAGACTTTAGCTTCACATATATACCTCCTAAAAATAAACCTAAAAATCATGAATTTCTCATATATATATATACCTTTTTAAAAATAAAAATTAGGTGTAATAAGAAAAAACTTGATTTTCACATATATATACCTTTTTGAAGAAGGAAATTGATTTTAAAACTTAATTTCACATATACATAGCTCTTAGAAATTTGAACTTGTAAATACAACCTCAAAATAATGATTGTCTCGTATATACTTTTAGAAATATGAAAATTCAAATGTAGCCTTAAAAAATTTATTTTTGCATATATACCTTCTCAAAAGAACAAAATTACTTTAAAAACTTTTCACATATACAAATCTTAAAAATATGAAATTATGTATTCAACCTTCAAATCTTAATTTTCATATATATACCTCTTAAAAAGTAAAATTACATATTCAACCTCAAAATATTTAGTTTCACATATATACCTCGTTAAAAAAAATACAAATGTATAGTGTTTGATTTTTGCATGTATAGTGCTTCAAATAAAGAAAATTGTTTCAAAAAGTTTGATTTTCACATATATATCTTCTGAAAAAATAAATTTATAAATTCAACATCAAAATATTGACTTTCGTATATATATCTTATAGATATGAAAATTCAGATGCAAACTTAAAAACTTTAGTTTTGCATATATATCTCTTCAAAAATTGCTTCAAAAACTTAATTTTCTCATGTATATCACTTTAAAAAATACTTCAAACACTTACTTTTCAAATGTATTTTGTAATAAAATGAAGTTCAAGAATCAACATCAAAATATTAATTTTCTCGCATATACCTTTTTGAGAATGAAAATTCAAATGTAATCATCAAAACTTCCTTTTTGCATATGTGCCTCTTCAAAAACTCAAAATTTTCTGGAAGAGATTTATATGTGAAAATCGGGATTTTGAAGTTGCATATACAATTTAATTTTTTAAAGAGGTATATATCAAAATCAAGTTTTTAAAGCAATTTTGTTCTTTCTTTAAGGTATATATATATATATATATATATAAAGCCAATCCCAAAGAACATTAAATTTTCATATGTGTTGGGATTCACAACGAAAGGTTCATGAATTACTTTGTCTCAAATAACACAAAAAACGAGAAGTAATACAAGATAAAAGAAAATAATAAGATAAGGCAGCGAGAGATTCACTATCAGAAGAAAAAGGCTTTTACAAAAGTCTATAAGAAAACTTCACTCTTTCTTACTTAACTAAACTTTTTTACCAAGGTTCGATAATGTCTCCACCTTCAGAGAAAATCTCCAATAGAGCACCGCGAAAAACCACCAAGAAGCATTAGAAAAACTAAGGTTTTATGGCGCGATTTCGGTTTCGGTTTCGGTTTCGAGCGAAATCGATACGTTTCGGTCATTTCGGTTTCGGCCGAAAGATTTTTTAAAATTATTAATTGGGTGTTGACCAGAGTTTGACTATATTTTGACTGTACTTTGACTTCAAATTAAAAATATGATAAAATATTAGAAAAAAATTGAAAAAAATTAAAAAATTAGGAATGAATTTATACTTAATTTTATCATAAGATTAAATATTATTTAAGTTAATTAAAATTAATTTTAATAGTTAGTCACTGATATAGTCTACTTTTAATATATATTAGTGTATTAAAAAAATATACAAGAAATAATATGAATATAATTAAAATTTACAAATTAATATAAGCACATTTAACTCTTTATGAAAATGTATTTCACACATACATAATTTATAAATTCTAAGATAATACAACTAATCATCATAATCATCATCAGTTGAGTTTAGAACATATGGGTATGAAATTACAAATTCAGTACCTGGATAATCCGGACGAGCATTTGTAGGCATACGAGCCAGAACAACTAGCTCTGCACGATCTCGTGGCAGCGGTTCTAAAGTATAACCATACATCGAAGGTCCAAAATGAAAATGATAATCATATTGATTAACAACACATAGTAAAAGTTGTCCAATAACTCATGAGAAATAAATATCACACTGTGCGAAGTGCTCAGGAAAATTGCGCCAAGACGCTGATTGATAGCATTAAGTGAACCTTATTGAGGGGCACGATAAATTTGATCATTGACTCTTCCACGGTCTTGTAATGTCTGCTCAATTAAGGCTTGTCCAAGTAGATCATAGGTCAAAGGTGGAATCATTCTATGATAAAATATAAGTTTTTGGCGAAGAATTGACACAATTATTCTTCCTGCTTTGCAGTGTCACTTGGTCTGGAATTGTAATATAATTATCCGGATTTGTCATTATCTGTTTCAAAACTAATTATCTTATAATTGTCAGTATTTATGAACATAAAATAGATAATAAAAAATACGTCAGAAGGAAAAGATTACAATAAATTGTGCTAATGAAATAGATAAATTATCATGCAATAAAATAAACCATATAGACATTAAATTTAAATGTCATAAAATTATAATAAGATATCAATTTAAGATAATGATGAAAATATCATTTCATAGATGACATAAATCTACGTCTTATAACCACATGTTGTTTCCGATGTGGATCTTGAAGATATTGGTATTCTTCATCATCATATTCTTCATCACCATATTCTTTAAAGTTTAAACAGAGAAGAGTAGTAAATGGAAAACGGGGGATGTATCTACAGAATATAGAGTAATGATCATCCTTGTTTACCATCATCGCTAAAAACTAGATGTGAACTTCCTGGAGATAAAAATAACAAAAGAGAAGACGACGCCGGTAGCAGCTATGGAAAGATGTTCGGAGCTGACGGCCTTGACAACGAGCAAGCCTCTCATCTCCTTGTTCAGCTCGCTTTGCACAATAACCTTCATTTTCCTCCCAACAACGAACTAAAATGGTAAACTAAGGCCATAATTCCAATCCCCGTGCTTGCTTACTAATGACAAGCCTATGCATGGAACCAACTGGCTCAGCCAATGCTTACTCTCCTCAAAACTCGCTAACAAGTTCAGCCTAAACGCGCCCTGGCCTTGAGATTTGACGGCCGCCATAGTGGCCGACAAACTCCTTCCTTCTCCAGCTGGAAACCGGTCGGAGATCTTCAATCCGGTCTCCACGTGGTTGCCTATGTAAGCCATGGATAGTTCTGCATTTGTTATGTGCTTCTTTAAGCTCTTGAATCCGGCCTCAGTCCTTAGAGTGTAAGCAAGTTTCTCCTGTCTCAGAGTCTCTATGTCGAAGTCGGTAACCAAGATACAACTATCCCCTTTCTCTGCCATCACAGAAGAATTGAGCTTCATGCTGAAGAGGCGCTTGTCTTTGGTGATGTCAGCCTTCACGCCCGTCGGGAACCGGCCAGCAATGTGGATATTCTTCTGCATGACAGTTTGATTTTCGTAGTAGTTGTCTGCGTTGTCCTGGGAAGGGACTGATACGGTTTCTGGGACGTCGTCTTCGTTGGCATAATCCTCTTGCATGTTTATTCCTAACTTCTTCATCTCCTTCAATCTCAGTCAAGCCTCCTTCACTGGCATAGTCCCTGCGTGTGCTGAGCTCGCCCTGTGCGCGCCAAGCTCGCCGCCGGCGCCCTGCGCTCCTTGCGGCTGCCCCACACTCCCAGCGGCCGCCCCGCGCGCCATGCGGCTGCCCCGAGCGCCCTGTGCCCGCCCTGCGCGGCCTGTTGCCGGCCCAAGCCCGCCGCACTCGCCCGAGCTCGCCCATAATTACTTGCGGGAGCCGCCACCTGCAACCCTGCTATAGCAAAACCTAAAACCGAAACGATATTTATAGTATCGTTTCGGTTTCAGCCGAAACGTCGAACCATGAGAAAAACTCACATACGAGAGCCGACACTCTCTCTCTTTCTCTTCTCTCTATTCTTTCTTTTCCTTTCTCTCTATTTCTCTCTAGTTCAACTTCAATGCTGTGCCACCATAAGCCCTATGTATTATAGTATATTTATAGATTTTTATTAAGTCTGAGTTTTACTCTAATTACAACTCCTAATATTACAAATCAATCATAAATCTAAATCCAACTTTAGATTCCTACTTTAATTCAAACTTTAATTCGAGTTCAAGACATCTAAAACTCAACACATATAGTCTTTCTGTTCAGATGCAGGTAATTCGCATATTAATAGACATGTCTATTTTATCAAATCTCTCTCCAAAAATAGTGCCCATATCTTATACCTTTTATGCGAGTTAGAACTTATCCGACAAAGAATTTCACTATCTTAATACCATTATAGTTGTGGCCACTATTCATTAGGACTTCAGTCAACGACTACCCTGTCATTAGGTCACCAACTTTCTTGACCTTCTGGCATTAGGCAGACGTCAGCCCCCATGCATGGTTTTACAACTTTATGAAGACTTGTATTTTTGGTAAACAAAATATGAAATTTTATTTTTTTTACTAAAATTATGTTTTTGAACGCAATTTCTTTTTCTTGTGAGACATGCATACGAGAAATTTCATATTTTTTTATATTTACATCAAAATTTTTATTTTTAAATAAGTATATATATGTGAAAATTAAGATTTTGAGTTTAAAATAACAAATTCATTTTTTTCAAAAGTATACATTTGAAACTTAAGCTTTTAAAATAATATTTGATTTTTTTATTCCTAAATCAACTTTTTTAAGTTTATATCTAAATTTTTATTTCTAAAACATGAATATAAAGAAATTCAAGATTTTGGTGGTTCAATTTGCATTTTCATTTTTTAAGAAATATATATTTGAAAAAATATTTTTAATAGAGATATAAAAGAAAAGCAATTTTTTAAAGGCTACATCTGAAGTAGGAGAAGCTCGGATTGACCAAGAAGACCCACGTAATATTGAAATTCAAATATGTGACGTTAGGATTTCCCATTGCATCAGCCGTGGAACCAGTTTTGGTGCAGCCTCAGCGGTCACGCCAGGAGGATAGTTTATCGTGGAGGGATCCATAGACACCTTTACCGCAGAGCTGTTAACAAGGTTAAGTGGCACAGGGATTTAAATTGTTCAAATCCCAAGAACGAGCATTGGTAGAAAAACACAACTCAGTTATTAGCTTATGGAGAAGAGTAAGTACTTAATCTTTCATTGTCCCAAATTTCTTTTTCCTAAATCAGTCGATATGTATGTATGCATAGATATTTTGCTTGTTACAGATATGTGGTGATCTGCGCTATGGTGATGCACTCAATGTACTAACTTTGCTTGAGGGTGCTACTAAAGGGTTAGGCGTCTTAACATGATACCAGCTTCATATGCTAGCTGAGTAGTTTCAATCAAATTTATCATCTTTTTAATTTCCTTTATTTTTATAGCAATGTAGAAAAGTAGTGATTAAAAAAATTCTGCCGGGACAAAAATGATTTCTTTGTTCTTATTGTGATATTTTAAAAAGACAGAATTGATGCATCTATGTTTGCATAGATGGACATGTGCCATTGTCAGGTAAGTTTTTAGTGCACGGAGTTTTTTTTGGCATCAGTCTATTAGGAACCATTGAATATTGTTGTGTAACAGGATAATGTATGATCACAATGGTGATCATCAACTTCGTCTTCTGCTACTCAAACGTTTCTTTGACCAGTTTTTCATAGTTTATAATTATTTATGGCCGTACTCTTCTTTTTTAGAATTTTATCATGTTCCAGGCTAGACTAGATGTTTGCATAAATATTCAAATATGGCGACATATTTGCTCAAAGTACACATTATAACTTCATCGGATAGATGTTCCCATACATCAACTGTTGTTCTTGATAATTAAATGGTATATGTATTATGATGCACATGCATGAATTGCGTCATGGTCCTTTCTATTAGCACCAGCAAGTTGATCTGATTTGTGGGTGAAGCAAGTCATAATCTTTTGGATATTTCCCTTGCAGAAATAATCTTTGTATTAGAAAGAACATAAAAAGGTTTTCACTAAGTAAAACAAACATTTAAAGGTTTTCGATACATGTACAAACTCCCTTGTCGTTGGGTTATTGCTTGCTATTATAGATTACCATGCGAATGTCCTGCAGCCTTTACGGCGCATGGGTTATTGCTTGCTTGTTCTGCAATTAATGTTCTCACTCCCACCGCACAAAGTCACACTGGAGTTTGATGAAGCTTATTACTTCTCTCTGGTGTAGGAGTGGAAACCCCGCTGCCATGAAGAAGCCTGTGACCGACCACACGTGAATCTCAATCGGTTTCAGCCACTCCTACTCGCAGCGTCATTCTCATCCTTGTGATGGGGTTAAATGTCACCTCTCCACTCCTTTTTCTTCTCATCGGCCCTATAAAATCCATTGACTGACATCCGGACTCGACGACGGAAGCGGTCGTAGTATTGCTCTGTATTGGTCCGCAAGTAATCAGTCAATCATGGGTGTGCCTGCTGCGTGTTCTGTTTTAACACTAGTGCTTCTTATGGTCGCCATCGTTTCTCCTGCGTCTCTTACCCTCTCCAGGCCCGTTGGAGAGTACCACCATTTGCGTAAATCCAGAGTTCCATACCCTTGTGTGTGATATTTCTCGTCTTGCGAACTGGCCTTTTTTTTTTTTTTTAAGTCCTCTGGATTGTTCTATTCTATTTATTTACAGGTCACAGACTCCATCAGCCTAACAAGGAGGGCATTGGCAGGAGGGACGAAGGACAAGAAAGTAAGAGCGCGTGGGCAAAGCCTCCTGATACCCTCTTGGTTGCTGGTTCAAGCTTACCGGACTGCTCTCATGCATGCGGATCGTGCTCGCCTTGCCGCCTGGTGATGGTGAGCTTCGTCTGTGCTTCTCTGGAGGAGGCAGAGACCTGTCCCATGGCTTACCGATGCATGTGCAATAGTAAATCATATCCTGTCCCCTAGTATTGCGAAAAATTCCTGAGATGGGAACGTCGTATCTGATTTTGCAATTTCCTGCACGAGCATCAATCACAGTAATTATGTGTTTATTGTGTCTAACATAATCCTCGAAAGAGATTTAGTGGTTTTTGTGTGTGACGACTTGTAAACGAATTTTTTTTCCAGAAAATACGTATGTAAGTTTTCTATTTGGGCTTGTGAGTTGTGAATGCAGTAAAATGGTTGATGAAGTATCTGAGGTATTTCAAACTAAAACGAAACTAACCAAAAGCTCGATACAAGCGGAGAAAAACTGAGGCAGCATATCGTACCTGAACATCCCACTATAACGATTATTGAGTATGAATTTCGGCGACAAAATTAATTATGAAATTTATTTTAATCAAATAGCGCATAGCAACTAACCGATTTTTTATTTTCGGTTAAAAACCAGCCTTGGCTGAAAACCCGAAACTCACAGCCACAAAGATCCGTCGCTTGGTCAGTTAGATCAGACCAGACCGACCTCGTTTTGTTTTGCAGACCGACGAGTGAAAAAAAATCGAATGCCACACGACGACCGCCGAATATGGAGGGTCAAGCGGGTTTCCAGGACTGGTGGAGGCACAAGCGGTCAAGCGTGTTTTTTTAGGGGTGGGTTGGAGCAGGCGGCACCGCCATTACCGCCACCGCCACCGCCACCGCCACCGCCACCCCCTTCTCTTCCCCTACTGCATCTCGGATAGCCCCTGCCCTGCGGCCATAGGACAAGCTTGCGAGAAACCTTGTAGCTTCTCAGGCACGGTTCTCTTCTTCTCCTTCTTTCTGGTTTCTTTCCTGCTCATACAAAAAACAACGGAAAACAAGAAAAATGTGGGGTTGAGGATCTCTGTTTCTGACAGGCTTGTTGAGATGATCCAGATTTGCTGCTCTCAAGCGAGAATGGAGACTCTTCGGACGTGATAAACATACCCACCAACTCGATGCTCAGGTGGGTTAGCGATGAAGTTCCATTCCAGCGAACCATATTTCTTTGTATGCTCCTTGCTTTTGCATTAGATTGTATTGAGAACCACATTGCTCCCATTAAATTGCATTCGGCCGAGAAAAAACATCATGTTTCTCCCTTATCTCCCAAGGCTCATGAATAAGCTTACTCCAGATGCAGCTATTGCTATGGTTGGACCAAGATCATGGCTTGGAGGTATTTTCTTTCGAAATGCCAACAGACGCAGCAATGGTCCTGAAAAAACAGCGGATTATGCCCTTACTCCTCGTCAGGTAATATCACGTGTGACTGCCATTCATATTTTCTTTCCTCACTCCTTGGTTGGATGAAATTACAGGTTCCCGAACTACTCTTGCGTTTGAATTTAATTTATCCATCCGTTAAAATGGCAATTTATTCACCTCTTCTGGTTTTTAGCAAAACAAATCCTTCAAACACCAAAATTAAATCCTGATACAGGAGGTCCATTAACTAATTCTACCAGACCAGGGCATCAAAAACAAAAGACCATTCAAGATCCTTTTTGTTTTTTGTTGTTGTTGTTGTTGTTGACAGGTTAAACTTGGGATAAGCTAGTGTCCTTTTTCTTTTCAAATTTTATCTTACCTTTGGTGATTTTATCTACACTTCCACCCTAAGTTGCTGATAATTATGTAGGGAAAGACTCAAAGAGACATCCCTTCATCCTTGCGCTCCGCCCTTGTAAATGTCACTTGACAAGAATAAAAAAGTTTGCATGTTCAATGACATCTTTGAAGGGTTCTCATAATTGACATTACTTGTATGCGTGTGGCATGCTGTATAAACTTCTATCTCGCATATTCTAATTGCCGTCCCCTTTCACCTCATTCCTATTATTTCGTACATTTTATATTATTTTCCTGTATTTCACCGTCCAATATTCAACTTTTATTATCACATGAATCATGGTTAACTCTAGACTAAGAATGTGAAAACAATTACATGCTAACACTGTGGTCAATTATTAACAAATTTTGTCTTTTTCTATCTGGCGTTGTTCATGGATTTATATTGTTCTCCCTGCAGGGACAAAGACTGCAACGACTTCAAGAACGGTTAAACGTGCCTTTTGATGAAACCCGACCAGATCATCAAGTTAAAAAACCTTCCCCTACATGGCTACTCAGAAACTTTTCACTACTATAATTTCTACTTGAGTGGCACTTGTATTCAATGCAGCAAATAAATATGAAATTACTTAAACATAATTACTTCTTCTTCTACTTTGTTCACATCTTCTTACTCTTTCTTTTTCTCCCTCTTCCTCTTCTCCTGTTCTTATTCAAGATCATGTCCTTATTCAAACAAATTCATGAGATTCTTTCAATTATAAATAAAAAGAAACCTACCAAACTAGGGCAGCTTTCCCCCTAGGTGACATTTCTACAAAAGTCTTTGCTTGGTGTTTCATTTGTCTTATTGTTCTAATATCTGCTCGCAGTGCATTATTTTAATCTGTCTATTCCTTTTCATTACAATTTCATTGTTAGGAAGCTCTTCTGGCCTTGTGGCAGGCTTCTTTTCCAGGCACAGATCTTACTGGCATGGTTTCAGAGCAATGGAAAGACATGGGATGGCAGGGCTCAAATCCATCAACAGACTTTAGGTAAACATTATGTCCTTGCTGCTAGTTTTAAATCGAGTTCTGCTTCAAAATGTCACTCGTATTTGATGTGGAATTTTTTTTCTACTAATATTTTTTAGGTACAGGTAGTAGAGCTGCTGCTTGTGATGAAGTTATTTTTTGTTCAGTACCATTTTAAAATTATGGTGATGATTAGAACAGCGTTGTCTTCCGTTCTTCTTAACCAAAAAACGAAAGAAACAAATAAAAGAAACAAAGATAGATGTTGCTGCTGAATATAGCACTTCATTGCTTGTGATCTTTAGGCAAAAGCCTTCTTAAACTAGACCTATGTTTAGGTAGGCATAATTTCGGAAATGCATCGTGAAAATTTGCATGTATTATAGTTGTTCATCCAGAAAGTAGAATTGTGGTACTCATCTTCTTAGATCCCAGCTTGCCTCCTATTTGAGTTTGGAATATTGCCAGGGACAGATGAGGTCTGAGGTATTATACAAGTGTTCTGTCCAAATTCATCCAAAAATGATAATAATAATGGTAATGGTAATTCCTGCATCTGTTCGGTCATGTGGGTGAAAATCAACTGATTAGGACTTTGACATTGTAGAATGTAGAGCATGTGCGAATTGGGTCGAGTATTTCCTACTTTGGTTTCTTGAGCAATTTAATACATTATGTGTTTAACTGCATTTACTTTTATGAGCCCCATGTTGTATCATGTGAAGATGATTACATTACATCCTTGCTTGTTTGTCGTCTAAAAATGAACTGATGATTATGTTCTTTTTTGGAGATAATGAGTATGAGTATGTTATTGCTTGTATTTCTGGATTCTTCTTACTAAAATTCATACTTTATATCTTTGTGGAGCTCAACATGAACCAAAAGTGTTACAATTATTTTTCACAATGTTATCAATTTATTTTGTGCAGTTATACTCATGAACACATTGATTCAATCTTTTTCCATTTCAGAGGATGTGGATTTATTTCACTAGAGAACCTTTTGTTTTTTGCGAGGACTTATCCGGTATGGCAGCCTATATCTTAAATGTCTCCTTATGAAGGTTTCCCTTTCCTACAATTTAATCAATCGAGGCAGATTTGCTTCCTTATCAGTTTCAATTGATGGGTTTGCTACTAATATGGACTGCAAACTTAATATGAAGGCCTCTTATCAAAGGATATTACTAAAGCAAGAAGGGATGCGAGCTGCATGGGAATACCCATTTGCAGTAGCTGGCATAAATGTGTCCTTCATGTTGATACAGATGTTGGATCTGTATTCAGGTCAGTGGAGAAACCCATGTCTTGCATATATACATATATTTTTAATAAAAAACACTTCCAGAGAAGTACTTTCACTTGAGGGTTTACATCCCCACAAATGCCCATGATAGTTTTTGCCTAATTTATAATTGTTCTTTCTTATGATCGAAGCTCAAAATTATGCAACCCCATATATTGAAGCGCTCAGTCTGAAATCTGCTTGATCTTGTTGCACAGCAAAGCCCAAATCCACTGCAGGAATGAACTTCCTTAGGATTTTGTCTGGTGAGGCCAGAACTTGGAGCAATGAAATGGTTCCCTTTGGTTACACCTCCACGGTGCTCCCTGTTGACATGTGTTGGTTTCTTTTAGCAGAAGATGAAGAAGCTTTTGATGTACTATACTGCATAGCATTTCAGATGATGGATGCGCAATGGCTTGCTATGGGTGCTTCCTACTTGCAGTTTAAGGTATTTGTGCTCTTTCAGGGGTCAGTTTTTTTATCCTATGTTGGCGTACCTCTTGGCAGTGATTTTTTCTGAATGCAGGAGGTAATTCAGACGACCAGGACCCAATTGGAGAGGGAACTCTCTTTGGAGGACATCCATCGCATTCATGATTTACCAGCTTACAATCTGCTATACAAATAGGTTTATTATAAATCTGCGGTGATCAACTAAGCCTTGTCCCAACGTATTATTTTGAATTGGATGATTCCTTGGGGGGAAACTATATATGATATGTAGTAGCTCAGTTGTACAATTTGATGTATTAGCTAACAATGATAATTTGATGCATGTATTGATTGAACTCTTGAATACATTATTCCATCGTCCACGCTAATTGCAGCAGCTCACACTGATCGTCAATTTGCCTCTTGTTTTTGGTTCTTCCATGTTTATTGGGGAGTCTCTTTGTAGGTTTTTTTTTCTCCTCCTGTTTGTGCAGAGCTTTTACTAATCTTGCGTTTCTAGATAGCTGAGTATTTTCATTCCCTCGTTGGTCTTTGTCTGTTGTTTCTCTCTTTTACGAAGAGGGCTTGCTGCACAAGAAAGCCTGCGCTCGTCTCGTGCAGATACTGAGAGACGGAATTCGATGTTTATTGGGGAGTCCCTTTGTAGGTTTTTTTTCTCCTTCTGTTTGTGCAGAGCTTTTACTAATCTTGCGTTTCTAGATAGCGAGTATTTTCATTCCCTCGTTGGTCTTTGTCTTTGTTGTTTCTCTCCTTTACGAAGAGGGCTTGCTGCACAAGAAAGCCCGCGCGCTCCTCGTAGAGATACTGAGAGACGGAATTAGACGACGTTTACGCCCTCGTCACATGTGTATTCTAACTTTCCAGAACGCGGAAAGATTATGAGAAGGAAGTCCTCGGCATTTCAAGTTTCAACCAGGCAAAGACATGGATGAAGAAAGTCAGAGAGATTTTCTCCTTCAAACAATTTACTCTTTACATGCATGTCCCGCCCACCGACATCCTCCACCTCGCTACCTCATACATGGTCAATGGAGAAATAAATAAATAACGAATGCGAGCAACAACGGCTCGGATGGATGGATGGATGGATGGTGCACATCAATATAAATTTTATTTTACTGCATGCATAATGTTAACTAATAATGTATTCCCTCTAGCGTCTTTGAAGGGTAGGAGGCCAGGGGTCCCTCGGCTTCCTCCCAAAATAATAATAAAGCATTTTCGCATGTACATTCTTCAAATTTATTAAATTAATGTCTAAATTTTTTTAAAAAAATTTCATTGCACTTATTTTTCTCATACAAAAATTACGAATTGATTAAAGAAAATTCTCACGTAGTTGAGCTTGGATTTCTTTAGAAATACGTGGGAAAAATCTATTTTAATCGTTTTATTACTCTTAAATTAGACAATTAAATTCTATTTTAATTGGAGGAGCACAGTTATAAAAAAGTAATTTGAAAAGATACTCGTAATTTAAAACTATAGAAAAATATAAATATTAATTCAGTATTTTTACAATAAGTTTAGAAAAAAATTTCAATAATAACAATATTATTATTATTAAGCATGTGCGCTAGCCATACAAATCAAAATCAAACATTCGCTGCTGGTCGGGCCGTAAGCTCAGCCTCAAGCTCGCGCCCCCTTTGAAATCGTCCAAGCTCAACACATCTAAAAACAGTCCAATCCATGTCACCTTGAAAATCAAACTCGGACCTTGACCGTTCAAAAGTAACATGGCGACACAGGTAGAGATCAATGTACTTCTATCTATATATGCATGGGTTCTTCAGTGCAACTGGCAAATTAAGATCGACGGGCGCCATCTCCGACAAGGCAAAGCCGGCGAAGAGAGAGAGAGAGAAAGAGAACAAAAAGAAAAAGGAGAAAAAAGAAAATAAAGAGCAAAAAGAACACCACCGTGAAGGAAGACAAAGAAGGGATGGCCGCATTGCACCGCGCTGTTCCCAGACTCGTTTCTGCGTACCGAATCGTAAAGAGTTTGCCCGATGAGCCCACGCTTTTGGAAGCAAAGGCTGCCGTCCGGCAGTGCGACGTGTTCATAAACCACCGGGGCGTCGACACCAAGCGGACGGTAGCCAGCCTACTCTACGACCGGCTGACCCAACACAACCTCCGGCCCTTCCTGGACAACCGGAGCATGGAGCCCGGCGACAAGTTGTACGACACCATCAACTCGGCCATCCTCGACTGCAAAATCGGAATCGCCATCTTCTCCCCACGTTACTGCGAATCCTTCTTCTGCTTCCACGAGCTTGCGATGCTAAACGATTCACGAAAGAAGATCATTCCGATCTTCTGCGACGTCAAGCCCTCGGAGCTTCAGGTCGCGGACTGCAGGACACATCCTCCGGAGACGTTGGAGAGGTTCAGCAAGGCTCTGGAAGAAGCCAAGTACACGGTTGGCCTTTCCTTCGATTCCCAGAGAGGGAACTGGTCCGATCTGGTGACTAGAACCGCAGACATTGTGCTGAAAAGCATTAGTCAACAGACAGAAGGCTGAAGAGAGACTACTCCTTACTTTCCTCGAAAGAAAAGAAAAAAATAATAATAACCATTCTTTTGTTTTTAAATTAAAAAACATATTTTACCATTTCATTTGTTTTGTAAGAAGAATAAAGGCAGAAGACCCACTAGCTTTTTAGCTGATTGAGGCGCCTGATCCCATTTTAATTCGATGGGAGATTGCCAATGTATGCACCAACATCCGTTTCGAAATCAATTTTTATAAAATAAATTCGTTTCGATTTTACTCATATTAATTTTTAATTTTGGGTTAATTACATTTAACTTCTTAATATTTTAATAAATTATATATTTTTTTCTCTAAAATTTTAAAATTACATATTTATTCTTATATTATTAAAAATATGATAAAATCGTTTGGAATATATATTTACTATTAAAATAAAAAATATTTAAATAATATTTTATTTAATAGTGTTTAGAATAAAGTGAAAAGACAAATATATCTCTTATTTTATTAGAGAAAATAAAGCTTTTTACAAATATATGATTTTTTAAAAAATTATTTATAATTACAATAATTTTATAAGGAGTTTTTTATAATTTTATTTTTTTAGAAAATGTAGATCCCAAATCGAATTCAAATTAGCCCTAAATTAAATTAAGATAATTTTTATTTTTTAATTAAGATGATTTTTTGGTAAATTTATAATATAATATGAATAAGTTTTTACTAATAATACTAACTTAAATATTTTTTTATAAATTCATAATAATATAGATGATTGTTTATTAAAAATTCTAAATTTAAGTCGAAGCGTTTTGGATTAATCTTAAAACCTTATATTTACCGCATCCCATTCAGCAGAAAGATTTACATTTGTAATTTGCACAGTTTTTAGTCGCTCGTAATCATGACTTAAGATCCTTCTTCGACATTTCTCGTTAAACAACCAAAGCATAAATAAAAGTGAGATAAAGAGGACTTGAAAATGCTTTTGTTTTTCTTTTGTTCAAGATTTTTTTTTTTTTTTTTTTTTTACTTTAAATGACAAACAACTGATAGAGGTGAAGGTGGTCGAGAAGCAAGGCATTTCCTTTATGCAGGAGATGACATTAGTAGGTGTTGGAAATCCTGAAACGGCAGGTGTCAAGGGGAGATGACGGCTGAGCACCCCTCCATTCTGCGGTGCGGAAATTTAATGAATCATGCTGCTTGGTGGATGACATGTACGATGGGTGTGGTTGGCCGAGAAGGAAGACGCGGATATGGAGCCCTGGAAGAGAAGAATATCGAGCGGGGCTTTCTCCCGTGACGCGATGACCGCCGGGATAGCGAATGGCCTTGGCAAGCTTTCTCGGGATTCGGAGTGACACCCAATTGCACTAAATGCGCGCCTCGGCGGTGACACGAGTCCGCTTTCGTCCTTCCCCTGTGACGATGCACAGTCTCTTTGGAGTCGCTGCTGCAAATGCACCATGCGTGCCGTTACAATACCGTGAGCCCATCCAATCAGTTGTATTGAACGAGAGGAAGGAGAAAACTCTGCCACCTTATTTATTCTAATGTATATAGGTTTACATAAATGTTGGTAAAACCATATAAATTATGACTGATAAAATAACATCTACTGACACATTAAAACTAAATCTAAGTCAATAATGCCCAAAAATATGCTAATGCATCTATAAAGTGTATATATTTTTCACATAAATGTAAAAGGTGCCGATTATGGTGATTGCGTAACCCGAATCTGATCCACAATTGATGATTCGTTGCCAAGGCCAGCAACTCCTTCACCTGCATCGGGCTCACTTGTCGGTCCTCCTCGTAATATCGTTCTTCCAAGCTGTGGGATGAGAAAACACGCTTGCAAAGGAACTGATCGATGATGGCTGGGGAGGTGGATCGCCGGACCACCGACGACGACCAAAGACTAGATCTCTCCGTCTTCGCCAAAACAAGACGGCCCACTACTCTCGAGATAAAAGATTAATCAATTCTCTTCCGAAGCCTTTCGCTTCCTTGACGGCATCATTAACCAAAAAAAAAACAAGAAATTTAGATAAATGCATCCTTTCCAAATTGATATCAAGACTGAGTAGAAAATTTGATCGTCATCAATTTTTTTTTGCCTTTTTTAAAATTATTTGGAAGGGATTCTGCTGTATTATCATTTTGACATTATATGTGGTGCAGTTCGAACAAGTGGTTTACAACATCCGGACCAAGGGAAGCCCAAGACGGAGCAGCAGTGACCATTTAACGAAGAAGGAAGCTGATGGGGCAACTGACAGGATGATTCTCATAGGGATATCCGGCTGCGTGCAGCCTGGTGAGATGCTGGCGATGCTAGGACCATCAGGCTGTCGCAAGACCACATTGCTCACGGCCCTTGGAGGACGCCTCTCCGGCAGGTGCTTGCTCACCGGCAACATCACCTACAACAGGAGGCCATTCTCCAACTCCCTGAAGGGCACCGTCAGGTTCGTGAACCAAGACGACGTCCTCTATCCGCACCTGACCGTAACCGAAACCTTGGTGAACAACGGCCTCCTACGTCTCCCAGGGGTACTTTCCAGGCAGGAGATGGCGAAGCACGCCGAGGCAGTGATGGCCCAGTTGGAGCTGAGGGCTGTCGCAATAGCATCACCGGCGGAGCCATCGTGACGTGGGGAGAGGAGGCGGGTGAGCATCGGGCAGAAGCAGCTCATCAACCCGAGCCTGTTGTTCCTGGACGAGCCTACTTCGGGACTGGACTGTGACGGCTCGACACATCCGATTTTAGAATTTTATTTTTTTCAATTTTTCGAAAAAATATTTAGTTTACGATAATCATATTTAGTTAAATTTTAACTATTATATTTTATTGATATGTATTAAAAATAATTATTATCAGTCATACATTCTACTATTTTGTATATTTTTGTCTACTAATCCATTGGATCCAATAATCTCTACTGTTAAACAACTCAGTGTACTCACTGAAATAGTTTACATCAATTAAGATATATTATTATTTGATATTTTCAACCTAATATCATATTATTTTCGAGCGTCTCTAATCTGCGATCCATCTAACCCTAATATTTTATTTTTTCTAATTTTTTGAAAAAAAACTCGTTATTCGATGTACAGTAATCATTATACTCATTTCTATTTTAACTTCTATATTTTATTAATATGAAATTAAAAATAATTGTTTTCTCCTAACAGATTTTAGTATTTGTACACTAATTTGCTGGTCCATCGGGCCTAATCATGACCATGCACCAGCCGTCGAGCAGGCTCTTCTACGTGATCGACAAGGTCTTGCTGCTGTCCGATGGCCGCCCTGTTTACTTTGGCTGGGGCTCGGAGGCCATGGACTACTTTTCCGCCATTGGCTATGCCCCCCGTGTGCCCGTGAATCCGGCCGATTTTCTTCTCGACCTCGCTAACGGTAGGATAGCTCATTCCTTGCTGTCCATATCTCTATTGATCCCATGTGAATATAATATATTGGGGCGTTTGGATAATTCCGGTTTCGGAATTAAGGGAATTGTCAATTCGGTCAATTACGAAAAATTGAGGGAATTTGCCGAATTTGATAATTTCGGTGTTTGGACGTACTTTTTGAGTAAAGAAAAGGAATTATCAATTCAGTCAATTCCGTAAATTCGGTTGTTTAGAATGTAAATTGAAATCAACGAATTCCGCCAATTCCCTCAATTTCGGTATTTGGTTGGATTTGAAATTGGAGATATGATCACCCAATTCTTAATGGGTGAAATTACCCCCATTTTTTAATATTTTTAATATTTAATTTTAAAATAAATATATATATTGAATTAATAAAATAAGTAGACATATTTTTGAAGTTTTAAAAATAAATAATATTATAATTACATATTAATAATATCTATTTTTTTAAAAAAATAATTGATTTAAACAATATTAAATCAATAAAATATTTTTTTATCATAAACTATCTCAATTTTACTAAGCACGATCTAATCGTGTTCCTTTAGCGTTATTAAATTTTTCTTTTCTTTTCGTTAAAAATACAAAAATCAAGTATAAAAATACTATTCTCGACAAGAGAAATGCCACTTCATTACTTCCGATACCTCAATCAATTCAATCTGTAATTTTTATTGCTCGTTTGCTGATAGATAAGAACTAAAGCTAATATAATATCTAGATATCAAACTAAATTTTTTATTATTTTATTACATAAAAAAAAAATTTATTGAAATAATTTTTTTATTTTTAAAAAACAATCTCCTTCTCCGGCGCTCAAAGCCAGTCGTCGAAAGCTATCTCCAGCCCAATTATGAGCTTTGCTGCTTGAAGGCCGTCGTTTGCCACGAACTCGGCCAAAGGAGCTATCCTGCTTCGAGCTTCCTTCCCATCTCCTTCTCCGGTGGTCGGAGTTCGTCGTCTGGCGCAATCTAGCCACGATCTCGCCCCATGCGTCATCGTCGGCAACTCGGGCTCGAGCTCGGGGACGATGGCTCTCGGGCTCGGGGACGACGGCGGTCGTGCTCAAGCTCAGGGACGACAGGCGTCGGGGCTTGGGCTCGGACCGCCGCTCGGGCTTGAGACAAAGGGTGACAGGAATTCAGCCGGCTGAATTCCAAATTCGGCTGATATTTACACGAGTGAAATAGGGTTTTAAATAGTAATGGGGCCCACTCAATTCGGATTCGGAATTGCGAATTCGTATCCCGAATTCAAATCCGGAATTGAGAATTGTGGAAATTGGGAATTCACCAAATTTCGGATTTTCATTTGATTACCAAACAGCCGAATTGGGAGAATTGAATCTCCAATTCTCCCAATTCGGCCAATTCGCCCAATTCGAACTGTTACCAAACCCCGTGGAACACAACATGGTGGGAGCAATTCACGGTATTGCTCCAGAGAGCATTGAAGGAAAGGAGGCATGGATCTTTCTCCGGCCTCAAGATTGGACAGATTTTGATCGTGGCCGTCATCTCCGGAGCTCCGTGGTGGCAATCAGGTGCTGGTGCCCAAGAGCGGGTAAGTTCCGATCAGTTCTCTGATTAGATATAATGGACTTAAAATAATAATAATAAACGCAAGCAGCATTTATAATGAAATTTTTGCTTGCAGATCGGACTCCTCTTCTTCGTGGGTAATTTCTGGGGTTTCTTGCAGCTGTTCCAGGTCATATTCACCTTCCCACAAGAGAGGATGATGCTAATTAAAGAGAGGTCGTCGGGGATGTACAGGCTCGCGTCCGAGAATGGTGGGCGACCTGCCTATGGAACTGGTGCTCCCACCATCTTCATGACCATCAGTTACTGGATGGGAGGCCTCAAGCCCGCGGGAGCTAATTTCTTTACCGCCCTCTTCGAGCTGCTCCTGGCCGTCCTGGTCGCGCAGGGCCTCGGACTCGCACTCGGGGCCTCGTTATGGATTTCAAGGCGGTAACTACTCTTGCCTCAGTCATTATGCTCACCTTCACCTTGGTCTGCGGATACGTTCAGAATGTGCCTCCGATCGTTTCTTGAATCAAGTACATCTCCCCCAGTTTCTCCACGTTCAAACTGCAACTGGCCTCACAGGATTCCCCCAGCGACGCCTACCAATGTGCTTCCCAACTTGCATGCAAAACCAGAGACATTCCTGCCATCAAGCTCGTCGGATTTGATCACGTCGCTCGGGCTTCCATGGCATTATTTTTAATGATTTTCCTGTATCGGCTTACCGCATATCCGGCCTTGATGAGATTAGGAGTCGCGCATTGACTGAGAAAAGTTGCAGCCGTGGGACTGAAAGCATAAAACACCCGACTTGTTCGGGATAATCGGTTTGACATAAAATTTAAAATTACAAACAATTAAACCGGATCATCGCACAACTCTATACCCACCACTCTTTTCATGCAACGGTTCGGTTTAATTACTTTTAAATTTTAATTTTATTCTAAACCAAATTTTCTGAATTACGAGCTCATTAATATTAAACGTGTCACTTTTCTATTAGACTCGGAGGAAAAAAAAGAGGTCGGGGAGGAGAGTGGCGCCCTTCCGGGACTATAAGGACCCGTTTGGTATACGATCAAGGTCAAGGTTAAAACTAGTGAATCACTTTTATAAATTAATATCTTTTTTTCAAAATTAAAACTTCAATAATTTAAAACTCAAAAAATTATTTAATTTTTTATAATAATTTAATTTAATAATAATATAAAATAATAAATATTAATTTTACAAAAAAAAAATTCTAAAAAAACTTCAACCTGATCCCTAACCTCATTCCAAACACAGCCTAAGAGAATATTAAATCCCACGTGGGCCAACTACGAAAAAAAAATCCCATGTGAGCCTAGCTGCCGGTGCGACCCGTGTCGGTTGGGTATACGTGGGCCACAACATGTTTAAGCCCATGGCTCGTCTTGGGCTCTCCTTCATTGAGAATGAGACAGACCAATGCCAGTGAAGAAAGGGCAGCGGATTGGTTTAAGACTCGAGACTCCGGAGAATGATCTCATAGTTGAGAGAAATGGAGTCGGGTGGTGGTGATACTCTCCTCCGCAACTTCTGGGGAAACATCCCTGCGGACGAGGATGCCTACTACGCATCCCAAGGCATCCACTCCACCAGCGGCTTCTACGCTTCCCCGAGTGGTCTCTCCCTCTTCTTCCGCTCCTGGGAGCCTCCTCCTCCTTCATCCCCGAGGGCCCTCGTCTTCATGATCCACGGCTACGGCAACGACATCTCCTGGACCTTCCAGTCCACTCCCATCTTCCTCGCCCGCTTCGGCTACGCCTGCTTCGCCCTCGACCTCCAGGGCCACGGCCGCTCCCAGGGTCTCCGCGCCTTCGTCCCTGACCTCCACGCCGTCGCCCGCGACTGCCTCTCCTACTTCCACTCCGTCCGACAGCGCTCCGAATTCCAAGGCCTCCCCTGCTTCCTTTACGGCGAGTCAATGGGCGGCGCTCTCTGCCTCCTAATCCACCTCCTCCTCGATCCCCCATCATCATCATCCTCCTCCTCGTGGAGTGGCGCCATCCTCGTCGCCCCCATGTGTAAGATCTCCGACAGCATCCGGCCGGGATGGCCCCTTCCGCAGATCCTGACTCTCCTCGCCCGGCTGGCGCCCACGCTGCCGATTGTGCCCACCGCCGACCTGGTGGACAAGTCGGTGAGGGTCGAGGACAAGAGGGTCGTCGCAGCCGCCAACCCGCTCAGGTACCGAGGCAAGCCCCGGCTGGGCACGGTGGTGGAGCTGCTGCGGGTCACCGACGACCTCAGCTCCAGGCTCACCCGCGTCAGCCTGCCCTTCATCGTCCTGCACGGGAGCGCCGACGTAGTTACCGACCCAGCCGTCAGCCGCGCCTTCTATGAGGCGGCCGCCAGCCAGGACAAGACCATCAAGATCTATGAGGGCATGGTGCATTCCTTGCTCTTTGGGGAGACCGACGACAATGTCACCCTCGTTCGAAATGATATCCTCAACTGGTTGAACCAGAGGGCTCAGCCTCTTCCAGCCCACATGGCCTGAACATTGACTTTTTTTAATATAAATTGTTGTCTTTCTATTTCCATTCACTTGAATCAGATGAACAAAAAGAAGTATTCATCTCCAGGCTAATTCTGATGCATCAAACGCTAATCTGAATCCATTAAATGCCAAGTGTAATTCTATTTCCGAACTCTTACATTGCGAGTCTGCGACCATCGTTGTAAACACTATGGCGAGAAGAAAAGAATCTGTTAAAAAAATTTCACAAAATATGTGTGATTTTTCCTGCGAAACCCACCTAAATGTTCTCAAAAGTTCACATTCCATTTGCATAGTTAGCGGCCCTACAGCGAACAGAAGAGAATTGCTAAGAACATGGCCTTGTAACTGAGAAAAGCAGCCATTGCCTTGCCGAATGTGAAAGTTCAAATAGTCGCAGCAAGACAGAGGAATCACTTGTTGCGCAGCATAAGGCGTTATTGACCTTGCAGTAACTTTGCAGATCGGATGATGTCCCTGGTTTTGATTTGTGCAAGTATGTCTCTTCCAACTGTCAAATACCTGGATTAGGAGAAGCATTAACCTCCTTCGTTAGTCTTTAATCATATCCGTATATATGTATGTATGTATGAATCTTAATAGAAAGCATGAAGTTGTACCCAAATACAGAAAATTGCCCTTCATCAAAATTTCCTAAACCGGCCTGCAGAATAGACATAATTTTGATACATCCTACCCTACAGTAGGCTGAAATATCAATCATAAAACAATGAACTATTCACAAACAAAAAAGACTTCCAGCGGTACGAATTTTATTAGTTCTCCTGTATTAGCACTGGTGATTAGGGCTAGCCAACCGAACACCAACTATTTGATTTTCCGGATTTGATTTCGTGAACTTGGTTCAATATTGATTTCCTCTACTTCTCCAATATCCTCCCTTTTTCAGTTCAATGCCAATTCTCATATTTCTACAACCAACAGAAATACAAAAAAAAATGCATATAACAGCACTAGCCTAATTGTGGACCTTCTAAAACATTTTTTAGCTAAAATATTTTACTACCCATTTGAAAAATTAAACAGGATAATCAGATGCAAGAGAAAACCTCTCAGTTGCAGACGTTACATCGTAGACAACTAAATTTTTGTGCTTACATTTCTCTTATCATAGACATAAAAAAAGAACTGAGATGGTGGAGTATTCCTCGGAGTCCACACAGTGTGCCATGCGACTGCTCCATACACAGATAATGGCAGCACAGGAAATTCTCCATCCTAGATATCAATGCAAAAAAGATGAAATGAATGATCTATTATTGTGCAGAAGACAGGCATCCAGCGGAATTATTTGTTTTCTACCCTCAGGGAAGAGCAGACCTGAAACATTAAATTTGGTTTTGTACAGATGTTCAAATTGTCCAGTGGGCATAACTTCCGCGGGTAAACTTAAACCAGAGCAGTCAAGTTAGCTGTCTGAAAGAACTGCTTGAATGGTGCATTTCAGCCCCACCCCATCGTATGCCCCATCAATCACCTATAAGATTACCCAAATCTAGGAACATTGTTCGTCCAACTCCGCCAAGGTGAGAAAATGAAGCTTGAATTATATGTTGGCTTCTTCGTATCCACTTATATTACTAAATACTTGTCCTCTAGAACGATGAGGAAACAATAATAGAATGGCCAGGTCCAGATTAGCTACCTTACAAATTTGGCAAAGTTCCCTGCTTATCCATCAATCGCAACCTGCAGATGTTGATAAACCACAAAATCCATGAACTGGAATTTTAAGACAGCATTCCTCGCTACATTGAAGGAACACACACATATCATATGTACCCATATTATTCAGTATAAATTGTTATTTAGCGCATGAATCTGAACAGCCGTTTGCAATTAAGCAACGCTTACACTAACATGAAATGCAAAAACCGGTGGTATTATGGTGACACCAGACTAAAACGCTACAAGATAAAATGTGGCCATTATATGAAGGTAGTTGCCAATGTATTCACCGTTGTGTTCTCTGATAACAACAGAAATAATCATAGGAGGGACATTAGAAACAAGTCACAAGCCTGAATTGTAGCACTGCTTTTTGGTTCAACATCGGTGGTTGGAACAAATGTTGAATAAAATAAAAATGAGCCGTAAGTCTTAATTTTTTATATTTGTATATTAATTTCTTATATATAATATTGTTTTATATTTGTATATTAATTTTTTATATTAAATCGTAAGTCTTAAATTCATATTATATTAATTTCTTATATTTGTATATGTTATACTCATTAGTGTATTTTTTAAAAATTTCATGTTTAAATGGTCCATTAAATGAGATATATTAGGACTGCGGCGGTAATCAAAAATATAAAAATAGAAATATCGATGTTGGAGACTTAGTTTTTATCTGGTAATAGTTCATATTTAAATTCTAGTAGAAATAGCATAGTTTTCTTACTTCGTGGAGTGGAGGATTAGGAGATAAAGCATGATGAAGATTTGAATAATCTTCAACTAAATTTATTTTCATCTATTGACCATCTTATGAGTTATATATTTATATATTTATAAATTTTTATTTTTGAGTCTAAATGACACGACTTCTTTAAGTATAGCATGTTGCGAGTCTAATAGGCCTATCGAAGTTTGGGACATCAAGTAATATTGGTTGATATCGAATGTTAACCAATATGACCAAACTATTACAAAAAACTCAATAAAACTTGTCATCCAATTAGACATAATGGCCAAAAAAGGAAACAAATTGTTCTTGACTTACACTAATTGACAGGTAATGTTAGAAGCGAATAGACAGAAGATTTGAAAAAAAATCAAAATAATATTAATATTATGTTTATTTTTTATTTTTATTATTTTTATACAAACATAATAATTTTTGACTTTACAGACAAATATGAATCTAGAGGTGAACTACATGAAGACTATATTACAATTGTCAGACAAGAAATAGCGAGATTGGAAGGTAGATGTGAAATATAATAATTTTACACCATTCAAGAACTAATAAAAAAAACTTGTTGCTTGCTCATTGTTTAGAATTGAAGCAAATTGGTGGCACCTACTACTGACATATTGGTAGAGCTCATCTATTCGAATATATGTCGTATTTTGTATTTTATATATTTAAAATTTTGTACATATTAATTTATTAAACTAATAATGGGGTTGTCATTAAAAAAAGACGTGAAAATAGAAGAGTTAGAAAAAAAAGAAGATGGATCACTGTTCGAGTCGTAAGAGCAATGCTAATTTGAGAGCTGAGACATTTTCATATTTAAATGTGAATTAGATGTCAATTACTATTTATTTTTTTCTAACGTATCATCGAGTTTGTGTAATATAATACTTTTCACAATTAGAAAAGCAATTGCAAGTCTTGAGGTACTTTTGACCTCTGATATGAAAAGTTATGGATGGTCAATTGACAGGGCAACAACAATAATAATAATGAGAATATTTTCATAATTTATTTTAATATTATACTGATGAATAATCTGTTTATAGTTTTTATTGTCTTCTATATACAAGCCGAAATTAAACAACTAAGTCAAAAGCTATCGGAGGATTTTTAATCGAATACTATGGCTCAAAACAAGATTCATGTCAAGTATTTAATTGTAACATACATGGTTGAGTACAAATGTTCGATATGACCTAAGTCCACACAAATCTTTGAGAGTACCTCTGGAGGGTTGTGCAGCAGACATCATTATACAAAGATCAAAATAGATGCTATGATAAATGTCCAGGTTGCTCTTCTTCAAGAGATAATAGATGGGTTACAAAGTGCCTTTGAGTCTTTATAGACTCATTGATAATAGACCCACTGCCGCTCCCATAGTATACAATTTTATTTAAATAAATTTTTTCTTTGTTATATATTATTAGTTTGTATAACTATATAAATGTATGAAAATAAAAAGGTTCCAAAGAATGCAAACCACCTTGGAACTGAAGATCCGGTACACGAACAAGCCTAGGAGGAAGTCGATCTAGTTATTTGATATCCCAGCTAATTCATGAAAACTTTATTTATAATTTGTAATTTTATCTCCTGTTTTATAGTTATTGTTTATCATTGTTTCTCTGCAAGGGGATCAAAACCAGTCAGTTATTCATGACTACATGCAAAGGTAAATCCATGAATTAAAAGATGTTAGGGATGTTGCGGTCATGACTAATAAGATTTTGTATGACTTATCTTAGGAACAATGTATGAGAATATTAGCAGAAAAGAGATCAAATAAGGCGATCCACTCTCCCTATATCTATTTGTCCTAGTGACTGACTGTTTATACAGAATGTTACAATTGGCTTAGAATGCTGATTTGGTCAAAATCCTGTATGGGATCTTAAATCTCCATTTTACTGATGACACTCTACTATTTAATGAAGTAATCTCAGACCAGTTCATACATATGAAGGCAATGCTACACTTATTTGAGGGGCTCTTGAGAATACAGATAAACTTCCACAAGAGTTTTATTATCAGCTTTGGCTCAACTGAACTTGAAATAACTAGGATTTTAGCAAAGATCATGAATTGTAAGACAAAAAATCTACCTTTTACCTATCTTGGTCTACCAATCAAGAATAAAAACATTGTCAAAGATGAGTGGGTGCCTCTGATTAATAAGGTGAAAAAGAAGTTGAAAGCTTAAAAAGGTAAATGTTTACCCATGGAGGACAACTAGTTATGCTGAACTCTATATTTTCTGCCATCCCACTCTGTTGACCATCTTCCAAAGTAGGTTGTCTCAAAAATCGATTAAATTAGAACCAGATTTTTGTGGAATGATTTTAAAAATAAACACAAATATCATTTAGTAAGTTAGGACTTAATCTGCACAAACAAAGACAATGGTGGATTGGGTGTATCTGACACAACAACCTTCAACCAAGCTTTGTTCTTGGAATAGTGGTGGAAGATTTTTAATGACCAAAATTGCCTATGAAAACAGATTGTGCTAACAAATTATTACAAAAGTGAACTACCAGTACTCCAGAATCAATTTGACTCCAGCCTTTGTTCCAGCTTTTGGAAAGGCATTCTGAAAGTTAAACAAGAGTTTATGACAAGCATTGACTTTGAGATTGGAAACGGCTAGCTTACAAACTTCTGAAAAGACAAGTGGATTAACAAGTATAGTCTAGAGATGATATACCTTGAAACCTTTAGATTTGTTAGAAACGGTGATAGTACAATAAAAAAAGCTACCTGACAATAACCACTACTAAAAAGAAGAACCCCCTTAGCCACCTGGAAAGCAGTAATTAGAGGCAGGGTACACATTCCCCTACAATAAGTTACAGATAAAGTGATTTGGAGATGGAACAAAACTTTCACAGTGAGCTTGTGTTACAGATTTTTAAACGAAAGGGGTGCCAAAACCTCCTTTTCTAATAGAATCTGGCATCTCCCTTGCTCTTTAAAAACTAAAATGTTCAGCTGCATAACAAAATTCTAACCATAGAAAATCTTGAGACGAGAGAATGAAAGGGAGAAAAATATCTATGCAAGTTCTGTCAGGATGAGACTAAAACTACAAACCACCTATTCTTTGCTTGTCCCAACATTAGAGAAGTCTGGCAGCACTTCACCAATAAACTACAAATCTCGCACATTTTCAGCTTAAACAGAGACCTCTGGCTAAGCTAGGAATAATCCTTTTAGCAAACAGATAGGAATTCTGGCTACAATTTCATACTAGCTTTCTTATGGGTGATTTGGCTAGAGAGAAACAAAAGAGTCTTCCAAAACAAGTCGAAGAACATACTGAGTATCATCCAAACAATTAGCTCATTATTGTATTCATGGTTTCATGCCTCTTATGTAAAACAGAGAAACAATTTAGGACTGTTAATTGCTATAATGTAATGGCCTAATTATAACTTTGTGTTGCAGTAGGTCTAGAGCCAAAAAGAAATAGATCAGATGCTGAAAGCCACAACTAGGCTAGATTCTGATGTATAAAAAAGGGGGACAACACTGAAACTTTCTTTTTTGTACTGGGATACTTTTTGTATTTTGGGAGAAACAGATAATATTGATATTTCTTTGTTTTCTTTTGTAATGATGCAAACATTTGTATCATTTTATCCTTTGCTTATAGCAAGATTATAATGGTAAATCCTAATTGCTCAAAAAATAATATATGAAAATAAAATTTTGAGTAACAGGAGGAGTTTTATTTCCTCCATCTATGTTTGAGTTTTAGTTGATCAGTTAGAAATTCTAATAATTATATGGATTCTAATTTTCAGTATGTATACGTACGTGATGTATTTAAATTTTTGTATATAATGTGTTATTTTTGTAAATACAAGATATGTGTTTTAACATTCAAAAAATAGGAAAAAAACCCTATATTCTCGATATTTACTATGCAAATGCCGTAAAATTTCCAGTGTTTACTTCTCAAAAATGTGGAAAATTTTTTTTTCTCCACATGTCAACTATCTAAAAAATATTGGTAATAGATTTTTTCAGCATTTTAAAACACTGAGAATATTTTTGATTTTTTTTTCTGATGTTTCTTTAGTGTCATAAAAAAATAACAAAATTTTTTTGACGCTTTTTACGTCAGAAATACCAAAAATATTGTAGTGATATATGCATTGAAATCCTGGCCATTTTAACAATGAACTATTTAGCTAGAAGAAAAAAGAAGTCATGAATCCTATAGGATGTTGATACCTTGAGAGCTATGCTGACATCACCTTCCATTGCACCATAAGGTTTCCTCTCTGGGATTCTTAATAAATAAGTTATGTCCTCAAGAGACTCCTGGAAGAGACGATCAGAGGAAGATGCACACTGATTAACAGTATGTTTTTGAAGAGAAATTGATTAGATGCTACTTAAGAAATATGCAAGAGAAATTGCATTCACCTGGATGCCTTTCATATTTGCATTGACCGGAATGGCCTTCCTCAAAGCTAGTTCTCCTGTTCTAGGAACCTTGGTGTCGGGCGAATATAGCACAGCGTTTACAGGAGAAGCAGACCAAGGTATCCAACCATAGCAAGGGAGCGGAATGAGAGTCGAACAAATATACATAGTGCGGAGAATGCACTTGCAAGCCTACAGGAGAGTGCAGCAGGGGATAATAAGGATAAACTCGGTCGGAGCAGAAAGAGAGGCAACGGAGAATGTCGATTGAATTGAACTGAGCCCTGATGAGAAGGGGATTTGTCCTGCAGGAATGACGAAGCGAACAGGCCTGGGGCATATAAGACGATCTAGTAGTCGAAGAGGCCGCCTGCCCGCGATTTTGAAGGATGGAAGACGATGACGAGGAGGAAGAAGATGGGAGGGGGCGCTGGCCGAGGCCAACGGGGACCCCATTATCTTGTCTGACCCGGGCCCATGTCGTGATTGCCCGCCGCCCACTGAACACCACCACCGATATTGTCCCGGTGCGTCTCTTGCTCGTTTTGAAACGCACCAATAGAACCGAGCCAACTGGACAAATTTGCCGCCTACTGTCTTTATTGGTTGTGAAAAGTTAACAGGCCGGATCCCCTGTTCCGTGAGGAGTACAGTCCAGCAAAGGATCCTTTTTCCGGTTATATTTTCTTTGGAATTTTAAGCCCCATCGGTTATTTCCGTTCCGATTCATCAATAAACTATTTTAGTGTAAACCTATTTATGTTTTATGTTGTTTATCTTCGATTTTTGGTGTTATGGACTGTTGACAATGAGGATTTGATGTAAGGATGAAAAAAATTTTCAAGACAAATGTAATTTTCTTTTTCTTTTTTGTTTTTTGTTTGCACGAAATTGGCTCCTTTTTTGTGATATGTTGGTGGACATGCGAAAACATAATCACATGGGAAAGGCGCGAGTCCGTTGCTCGCTCTCTCGCAGATCCGGCCCACGAATCCCATTCAAATAGCAACAAATAAGAAATAGTGATAGATATGGATATATCTTTCGTGAAAATGCTGAGTGAAAGGACCTGAACCAATAAGATCTTTTCGCATTTGTGGAGATGCTACGAGTTTCGACGAAGAATATGAACGACAACAACCAGGGCATTGGCATTGGCAAATTATGCAAAAAAAAAAATTTTTTTAAAGGAGGAAGGAAGAAAGGACGAGTGGTGGGATGATAAACAGTGCCCAGCTGCCCCAGCTGTAAGAAAGAGAGATTGAAAGCTGCAATGCAATTTGGTCCCCCGCCCTGCCCCGTCACTAGATACCTCAATAATGTTGATAAATCAGTCTCTCTCTCAGTGCGAACTCTACGACAAGACCTCTTTATGTGTGTGTATAATGTATATACATACATATATGGCCTTGCTTCCTTTCCACTACGCTTCACTTGAGAAAGGCCCTTCACCTTCACTCCCTCGCTCCCTCACTCTCCGTTGCACGGCGATGCTTCGATTGTTCCTAGTTTTCCATAGTTTCTATGTGGAGAGAGAAAAACACAGAGATAGAGCGAGCGAGCAAGAAAGATAGAGAAAGAGGGGCATCTCCGTTAGCTCGCACCTCTTTGCATGAAGAAACAGGGCCGGGAGCTATGACTACAGAGAATCATCTTTCTTTGATATAAATAGTATCATGCTTGGGTAAGTAGACATGAAGCTGGACAGTTACCGTGAGCATCAGAGGGAACGGCCATGACAATCAAGGGAGGAGCCGCGGCAGCTGCTGGGGTTGGGGAAGTGGTGGGTGTCTGCACAGGCTACGATCAAGAAGACGTCATCAGGTGGTTCGATGAGGTTGCCGAGGCCGCCAGCCAGACCCAAGGGGAGACGCTGCGCCGCATCATTGAGATCAACCAGGGCACCGAATACCTGAACAAGTGGTTGGGGAGTGCTGTGAAGATCCACGACCTGGAAGCAGAGGAGTTGGAGAGACTGTATACAAGTCGGGTCCCTTTGGTCAGCCATGCAGATTTGGAGCCCTACATCCAACGAATTGCAGATGGAGACCAGTCTCTTGTTCTCACCAAGGACCCCCTCACCACCCTCTCTCTTAGGTATATATATACATCCTTTTAAACACAAACACACACGCAGAGATAAAAGGATCTAACGGTTAGTAATTAAGGCCAATTCAAGGAAAACTGCATTGTGACATTCTTTCTTTAATGGATGAATGAATGAATAAATGAATGATTTACAGTTCAGGAACGACAGATGGCAGACCCAAATATGTGCCATTCACACGCTTCAGCGCGCAATCCACCCTTCAAATCTTCAGGTTGGCAGCTGCATACAGATCCAGGTGAGCAACCCAGACTCCCCGCCGAGCAAAAGAGCAAGTTGCTAATCTCAGAAGAAAAGTATCTGATGATGATCGTTTTGCGCGAGCAGAGTGTTTCCAATAAGAGCGGGAGGCAGGATCTTGGAATTCATATACAGCAGCAAGCAGTCGAAGACCAAAGGAGGCATCACCGTTGGAACAGCGACCACTCACTACTTCGCCAGCGAGGAGTTCAAGACGAAGCAGAAGAGCACAAATTGCTTCACCTGCAGCCCTTACGAGGTGATATCAGGCGGGGACTACAGGCAGTCCACCTACTGCCACCTCTTGCTGGGCCTCGTGCTGCGGGAGCAGGTGGAAGTGGTGGCCTCCACATTCGCCTACAGCATCGTGCAGGCATTGGCAGCCTTGGAGGAGGTCTGGGAGGAGATCTGCCAGGACATCCGAGAGGGCAGCGTCAGCGAGTCCAGGGTGACCTCCTCCAAGATGAAAAAAGCGGTGGCGGAGGAGCACCTCTTCTCCCCAAACCCTCGACTGGCGTCGGAGATAGAAAGAAATTGCAGGGAGCTAGAGGGGTCGGATTGGTGCGGCGTGATCCGGGAGCTGTGGCCCAACGCCAAGTACGTGTTCTCCATCATGAGCGGGTCGATGCAGCCGTACCTGAACAAGCTGAGGCACTACGCCGGGGGCCTGCCTCTCGTGTGTGCGGACTACGGGTCCACGGAGAGCTGGATCGGCGCGAACCTGGACCCTTGTGCTCTACCCGAGTCCGTCACTTTTACCGTCGTCCCCACATTTTCTTACTTTGAATTCATACCTCTTTACAAACCCCCACTAGATGATCAGCATCAGCAGCAGGAAATTCACGACTTTGCCGAAGGGGAGCCTTTGCCATTGTCCAAAGTTGAGGTTGGCCAGCAATATGAGCTTGTCCTCACAACTTACACAGGTGCGCTTCCCCCTTCTCTATTTCTTCCTCAATCTCTCTCAGTCTTCCTCTCATCATCTCCAAAAGCACGAGTAGCACTGAGTTTTGGATTCCTTATGCTCTCTAATGTTTTAAATCCCGTCCGAGGTAGCTAGGAAGGAACCTTTTTTTTTATCTTTTTTGAACCTAAACAAAGTGCATGAGAATAAAAATCTGTTATCTGCATGGCATGGAGATTACATGCTCCCTATCTTGAAGTGGCAAGTTGAATGCCCTGAGCCACGGCCACGCTTTCGAAGAATTTGTGGCTGCCGTCCACTTATCTTCGAAAGTGGAAGGCCCCTCGCGCCAGTGGGCACTGCCGCAGTGATATAATGATAACACCATGGCATAATGCACCCCTCCCAGACAAGGGCCACCACCACTCTTTAATCAACTTTTTCTCTTTTACCACTAGTTCCTTTTTTAAAAAAAAATTCATCGCTGCTGCCATCCAAATCAAATTACATCTCGAGTCTGTGCTGAAAAGCCTGAAATGAAAAACGAAGTGCAGGTCTGTATAGGTACAGGCTGGGAGACGTGGTGGAGGTTGCTGGCTTCTACAAGGGGACTCCTCAGTTGACGTTCGTCTGCAGGAGGAAGCTCATCCTCACAATAAACATTGACAAGAATACGGAGAGGGATCTGCAGCTGGCGGTGGAACGGGGAGCCCGACTCCTGGCCCGAGCCTTCTCAGCCTCCAACTCCAAGGCCGAGCTTGTCGACTTCACTAGCCACGCCGATGTGACGGGTAATCCGGGGCACTACGTGATATTCTGGGAGATGAAGGGAGATGCGAGAGACGAGGTGTTGGAGGCGTGCTGCACGGAAATGGACGGCGCCTTCGCGGACTATGGGTACGTGGTGTCCAGGAGGACCAACTCGATCGGACCGCTCGAGCTCCGCGTGGTCCAGCGGGGGACGTTCCGCAAGATATTGGAGTACTACATCGGGAATGGGGCTGCCATGAGCCAGTTCAAGACCCCGAGGTGCACCACCAACCAGGTCCTTCTCGCCATCCTCCGGGCCAGCACCATCAAACGCTTCTGGAGCACCGCATATGTTATGTCGTAATCTTAAATTTAACTAACCGGCTGCTTATTAATTAATAGTAATTACTCGACCGATGAACTTTACTTTTGTCTTCTTTGGATGGATGCCTATTTATGTTCATAAAGATGCATTATGTATGTTAATCTGATATTATAATGTACCCGTGCTATTTCAGTAGACACGTCTCATCCTATTGATGCTTGATGCTGTGATTTAAAAGGGTAAGCCTATAATTTGAGGGCGTGCATGGTAGTACCAGCAGACGTGATGCGACCACGAACAAGAAACAGCAGTGCCGTTGTTGCTTGTGTCATCAGCTATCATCATCATATATCTTATTAGTGGAATGCCACTTCTCTTGCATTTCATCTTTCTCACTCGATCTCCCTCTGGGTCATGGCATTGCATCTCCCACTCAAACCGAGATCGAGATGCCTGCGAACCAGCTCCTCTGCTCGGATTGGGTTTTTTAAACAGTCCGACTGCTCGGTCCCCTCCGTAAGATTCGCTCGCCCGGTCATCCTGTCACAAATCAGGATCAATCCAACCCAACCATTTTTCATTTCAACGCCCAATTCCGAGCATCGGTCATTTCTCTTGCTTCTTTTAGTTCAGATACCGACGGCTCATCAAATTAGGTGTAACAGCACTCTCAACATTCATTTTGCGGATGAACAGATAAGGAAATAATGGCTCTGCTGCGGACAGGACCGGGATGTCAATGCACGCAGCAAGATGCATCAACAGCATTCATCCTGCAGCACATCCAACACTTCTCAACCGAAAAACACACCATAATTACCACCAAGTGAAGACATCAACAAAATTTGATCACTTACCTCAACCGGGTCAAAAGAAAAGATTTGAGTGTAAAGAAATACCTAAATCAATAACCTGATCTGGCTTTATCTAACTTGCAAATTAGCCAAATAAATAAAATATAAAACAAAAAAGAAAATCAGATACACGTTCAAGTACATAATGCATAACTACCGAACTGTTCAACACCTGAACAAGGACAAGGTATGAACAGCCGCAGATCTGTGGAGCCACAAAAACAAAATTATATCTGAATTCTCTATTAATCAATTTTTGACAGGGAAGTCACAACTGATGCATCAAGCAAACTCTCAATATTTTAACTCAAGATATACAAATAATGACAATGATCAGTCCTGGATGGCATCTATGCTTCCTTCAGTAACTAAAACTGTTAACTGGAGCCAAAAGTTCATCAATACTGAAAAAATGCCTGCCAACAAATGGAAAACTGTGCTGATTATACAAGATATATTCACACATGTAACTGGTTAGTTGCTGTCCCGAAATGCACTGTAAGCCACCCCGCACATCTCAATCCTGTTTAAAACCACATCCATAAATATCATACCACAGAAAGATCTTTAAAAGGAAAAAAGCAAACAGAAACTCAGACCACCCTTCTAGAATACCTTGGGAAGCTTCTATGTGACAAAAATTTCCTGGAGTCTAGTAGAATTTCTTGCAACCTATTAGTCAGCAAGTAAAACTGTGGGAAAAAAAATGAAGGTCAAACAGCAAATAGGTATTTCAAGTCTTCCACTGTGAGGCGTGTCTGACGACTTCCTGATTCATCTTCACCAAATGCAGAGGCAACCATTTCTCTCTTTTTCTCCTACAGACAAGTTGTTGAGAAGAGTCAACAATAAACAAGATAAATTTACAAGCTTTACAAATGTATCCACATCAAGATACATATCGATATATCATGTCTATAATCAGATTGGTACAAGGGAAGAAGCATATAACTCAAGACAAACCTTAACTTGCTGGTCAACTATTCACATAACAACATATGAACATGTAAATATACAAATAACCAAATCAGACTGATATCAACAAGACCATTAAGATCTAAGTTTATTATCATTGTTAATATTTTGGTACAACTAAGGTTGAAGTTGTTCAAGAAAGAACTAAAATCTAGTTTCTGCTCAGTTTGGTCACAGCCCAAGCACAGCCCACTAGAATCATGCTTATGTCAATGCATCAACATCAACAAGTGAGAACGATCTACCACCCATTCCCAGACCCAATAACAACCTTCTTTAGAGGAATCGAAGTCACTAACAACTTATCCATAAAACAGACATCCACTGATCCACTGACAATCATTCAGCAGATAGCCAACTTGATCGGTCAAATTTACGTGCATTGTACTGCAAATTCTCTTGTGTACTACAAATCTAGCATTACAAAAAACAACCAAAATAGTACCTGGAGAGCTAAAATCCGATCCTCAACTGTGTTTTCGACAGTCAGCCGAGAAACTGTGACAGGACGAGTCTGGCCAATCCGATGAGCTCTATCAATAGCTTGGTCTTCTGTTGTAGGATTCCACCATAAGTCCAGAAGAAGTACATGACAAGCTGCTACCATGTTCAGTCCCAGACTGGCAGCTTTCAAAGACAATATCATGACAGTAACCTAACAAAGTAGTTTCAGAATGTGCAACAAAAAGACAATTCAGCAATTAGTTACATAAAAATCTAGACACAATATATACATACAGAAAAGAATGAATAGATAAAATACAAGTAATAGCCTGCAGGTTTGAATGCTTCTCAGACGAACCTCTGGACGGGTGTTAAAATCTTTGACCGCTTTCTCCCTAGCAGCAACAGACATTGTCCCATCAAGTCTTCTGAATTGAATACAGGACTCTTTAAGGGGAACTTCCAGCAAATCTAACATTCCTGTCCATTGAGAGAAAACAATTGCCTTCTCTGTTGCTTGTGAGTTCAAATCATTGTTTAATTCCACAATTTTTGTGTCTTTTGCACCTAAAGAACTTCTCACTGTAATCACACTGCATCCACTTTTCAAGTCACCGCTGGACTTCATAGGACTATTTGGAGAAGAATTTCGGTGTCTAGGCAGTGATTGCAGAATTTCAAGGGCAGCTCTAATTTTTGATGAATTTGAGGGCATACTTTCATCAACTTGCATAGGAGGATTTATTACTTCACAGCCAGAACCATTATCCGAAAGTTCATTACCCACTGAACCAGAAAGGGAACTTTTTAAAGTGCCTCTAGAAAATACCGAAGTTAGATTGAGTTGCCTCTTGCAGTTGGCAAAGGGGCAGACATGTTCATCCCCTGTAAGACGCTCTGAAATGCATTGATTGCAAAAAACATGTCCGCAGATGGCAACAACAGCATCCTCAGGAGGGTCCTGGACAATTGAGTTTAAGTATCAAATAGAGGGACATGCGAACATGAACAATGGTTAATAGCACACACTAAAACCATGTTTCAGACAAATGTCGAGGCTAGGACGGGTCCTGAATACAATATTAAGAATGATTAGCACTTCAAAAAACTATGGAGGAAATAACAGAAAGAAAAACTATGGTAGAGAAAAAACAAAATGGAATTCACACTACTCCCACCTAGATAAGAACATGGCTTATGGGAATCTACACCATCTGATATATAGAAAAAATCATTCATTTTTGACATTGGCTTATATACTGATTAAAAATTCTTAAAGTGTGAACTCCCTCCAAAACATACCAATTTCAGAGTATAACTGGCAAGTAAAATACCATTAAAGATTATGAAGTAATTATCATCTTATGATAACATGATCAACAGGCAAATTACTATTCAACAGATGGAGTTTTGTCCTCAACTGTTATAAAGTGTAGACCAATTCAATGGCAGAAAATTGCCAATCTTGAAAAAAAAACTTTTTTACAGAATAAGATCCATACCAAAATCCTTCTAATGAGATATCAACATCTCATAGTATAAGCAAGCAAGCACTATACCAGCATATCAATAGATGTAAAAGTCGAACACCATACTAACATGGAAAGGGAAGATGTACACCTTACAGATTGAACAAATTGCTAGGCAAGCTTCCAAACAAGTAAGAAGTTCTACTTGTTTATCCCTAGGAAGCTTCCTTGCCATCTCCACAGAGCTCCTTCCGATAGAGTTGGAATCATGACCCTTGACCAGAAGTGGGTGATCACAAGCCTGCCGAAGCCGCAAAAGCATCAACAAAATGTTGACATAATTTTGTTTGACAGTCCCAGCAGCTGCATATTCCTGATAAGAAAAAGAAAAAATCAATCCCAAATGAAGCAGTAGAAATGAGAACAAAGAAGAAAGATAAACAATAAATTATATCTCAAGAACTGAGACTGTTACAGCTACCAGTTACACTATAAAGAAGGAAGACAGAAAAACACACATGCCTCAACTTGACCAGAAGGAGAACACGAATAATTTACATATGTATTGCGCCGCAAGTTTACAATTTTGACTCAAGATCAGTAATTAAAGCCACCAACTCAAAAAAAGCTATGATAAGTGCTAAGCTCACAGTACCAAAACAGTTGCCAGCAAACAGGACCCCACCTTGAATTGTTCTTGTGATTCGGCTTCTAGTGTAGCATAAAAAGAGCGCTCTTCCTTTGAGAAATTCACCTTTTTAAGTGTTACTGTCTTTGGTGGTAAGGTAATAATTGGCTTTCCATCAATCAGTGTACCTGGAGGAAGAAAATTACCAGTCATGAAACACAAGTTTTCTTTGGAACAAACCAACAAGGACAACTTATAGAAGCATTAGCATAATCAACACCATCCAATAGTGAAGCCAAAATGGAAGAGTGATTCAAAATGACAAGTACGACGTTAACGCACGTAATGAAAAAATGGCCTCTAAAGGCTGGCATGTTTTATACCAAAAGACATTAAATCCAATATAGACTGATACTGACTCGCTAGGGAAAGATGATAACAAAGGTCATCATTTAGTTGGGGCAAATTAACGGACAAGAAATCTATACTAGGTACTTAATTTCTTAAAACAAGTCTATAAACACATTTATGGTCACAAAAATGTTTCCATTAGTGCTTATTCTAGTAGAATACAACTCTAGTAACATATATGCAACTGAAGATAAACAACCACAAGCTCACAGAATTAAACTTACATCAAAATAACAATCCTAGAGATGATACATTAGTGAAACAATTCAAAAAATCTACAACTTGTGAATCATTGGAGCAGGAATGTTAAAAGAAGCCTTGGAAAACCATGGAAAACGTGGGGAACTGCAAACAGGTGATATTTGTCATTGAGCAATAGGAATTACAAAGAAATGAAAAAAATGTAATAACCCAATTCCATTTCTAAGAGATCCTTCAAGCAAGTATTATATTATTCTCAATATGCTATGATAAATGACAAGAAAGCAGAAATGTTGGGAACTGGAAATGTGGGTGTGAGGGATGACCATGGGGAAGATGAAGTGGACAAGGGCAGGCAGAAATCCTGTGCCCATAAGATAAATTCAAACGGTAAACAGAAAGTATAGCACAGGATAACACCTTTGAAGTAATATGAATACATTTACTCATAGTGAGGAACAAGTTTTA
Organism: Trichopus zeylanicus subsp. travancoricus; assembly: GCA_005019695.1. Classification (NCBI taxonomy): domain Eukaryota; kingdom Viridiplantae; phylum Streptophyta; class Magnoliopsida; order Dioscoreales; family Dioscoreaceae; genus Trichopus; species Trichopus zeylanicus. The sequence goes on from RXID01015017.1 coordinate 54,248, forward strand.
AACACTAATTTTGGAATAATCATGATGGCATCCTCCATGTTGCAGCAAAAATTTGAGATGCATCCAATCCCAACAGTCAGGATGGAAAGATGAAGTGATAACAGATAAAAAGCTTTCTAATGTTACCAGAAACGTCTGAAAGGAAAAGAACAGGAGACCAAGTAAAAAAAGAATAATTGCAAGCTGAGCTTAAGCAATGGGAGGTTTCATTTAGAGTAGAAGATATCGTTCAATCACCTAAAATTCTAAAGACAAAGTAAAATAACTTCTAAACACAGAAAAACAGTTATTGTGAAATCCGTAAAATATGCCACCTTTTGTGCGACGTAACATTATTGTCTTCAAAACAATCTGAAGCTTTTTGTAACCAGTATTTGGATCTTTGCTTATTGGCACCTTTATTGTCTTACAAAATGAGTTGTAAACAGCATATGGATCAAATCTGAGGAATCTGAAATAGCTGTAGAGATCATCCACTGCATTCTGAATGGGGGTCCCTGACAAGCACCATCTTCTTTTAGCACGCAGACCCCAACATGCACGGGCAACTTGTGTTCTGTGATTTTTAATGCTCTGAGCCTCATCCAATATGACCCTAAACCACCAAACTCTAGCAAGAGGACGAGCAGCAGGATCAAGAAAAGCACTATCCAATCTATTCCCATCTTTTTTCAGATTTGAACTAGAACCGAACCTCCTCTTCTTACTAAGGGGCTCAGTAGATACATCCACAGTCTTGCCTTTTTCCTCATCATCTTTATCAACGAGTGGTTGTTTTGGGACCTCCATGCTCACAATAGCATATGTTGTTAGTACAACATCATATTTGGCAAGCTCATTTGGGTCCTTTGTTCGATTACTTCCATGATACACTAGGAATGACAGGTTGGCTTTGCTAGTAACTTTATTTTGCAGTTCCTCAGCCCATTGCCGAAGAACACTAGTAGGGCAAACTACAAGTGTTCCAGCTGAAGGTCTGCCTTTAACCATAATAGAGTCCATATTCTTTGTGGTGTTGACCTCTGGGCTAGTCCTCCAAGGGTGCTTTACCACAGTCAACTCAGAAATCTCATCCTCACCATCTCTATCTAGGTCCAGTGTTTGAAAGTTATCTTTCTTCTCGGTCAAAGAGGATGATGTATGTGATAAAGATCTTTCTGTAAGAATAAGCGCTATTGTAGATACAGTTTTACCCAAACCCTGTAAGATAGACAGATAAAAAAATCAGGCTTATCAGATAGCTTACCGTTGAAAATGATGAGCATGTATTAGTGATCAGCCTAACCTGATCATCCGCAAGAATTCCCCCACAGCAGTGTGGGCTGGCAGTCTCCTTTTGCACCATCCATGATAAAGCTATTCTCTGTCCAGAAAAGAAACTGTAGTCAAATATTAAGGCACATACATCTTGAAAATACTTACTAATCCATGAATGGAACTCAGCTGCAACCTGGTGTCTCAACAGCGGAACAGCTAATACACCATCTGGTGGATTAGCTTCTGATTTTGGCTGAGATAAATCCTGCAATGGAAAAAATGAATCAGTCAGATCATAGATTTGAGTTAGAAAATTATTGTTGGGAGTGCAAATATCATAATTTAGAAGAGATCAACTTGAAAAAAAAAAAGTGAGCAAAGGCTAATTTTGAGTATAGGAACTTTAAGAATTGCTGCAATCCTAAAACATAATTAAGAAATTACACAACATCAGAGAAAATACAAAGTTCCAGACATTGAGCAATAACATTGTTACGGAAGAACTGCACAAACTACACTCATTTTTAACCTTTAATTTTCTCACAAAAAAATAGAGACAGCAGGTTACAAAAGTTGATCCATAACAATATCAGCAATAAGATCATGTCTGGCTTTAGATAAACTTACTGCACAAATCAACAAAAATACGAGATGCCTAGGGCCACAAAGGAGGCATCCATCATATTACGATAATCGCAGGTGATATTAGTTAATTCTTGGTATACTAATACCTCCAGCTGGTTATTGTCAACCATATAAAAGAGACAGTTCAATGACAAGTTTGTGCATACCTACCTGTGAGCTTTATATCCCAATTCAGATTAATGGAACATTCTTCTTCCCACTACCAATAATACAATGAATTTTCTTGCTTCTTATATACCAGTGCAAATAGCACTTTTAAAACATCACTTTTTATCTCCACAAATTTCAAAATAAAGGAGCTTACCAAAAAAAAAGGGCAGGCCAACATGATATCAAAGAGCTTGGCAAACTAAGCATAGGAAACAAAAAATCCCTGAATTATACAGTAGTCCAAAACAAAAGTAGTTAGAAAATCAAAATAAAGATTGCATAACCTGTAGTGCAATACGATAAGTAAGCCTCTCATCCTCAATTGGAAGTCGCACATATCCGGATCCAGACAAATATGGGTCACCAGGTCTAAGTTGATGGCCCATTGGATTTGGCTTTATCTGAGCAATTGTAGGAATTGGATAGTCAGGGCCTCTAATTTCATCAAGAAAACACACATCATCACCATCGTCGTCATTTTCATTGTCTACGATCAAACTGCTTTTAAAGCAAATGTTCTGCACATCATCTTTAATACTTTTAGGAATACCATACTGGTTGCAGAAAGAAGTTCGCATCAGCCTTTCTGCTTCATCCCTTGTATAAATTTTTTGTTGATTGCTTGAAATAATCGACTCATAACAAATCAATTGTTTTGGAGCATTACCATCAGATGTATAGATTCTCTCATAGGTAAAGCTTCTACCAGAGGGTATTGGTGAAGAATCTGTGCTAGATTCACTCCTCATAGTAACATCCTGACAAATATTAAGCTTCCCATACAGCATATCTGGCACAGATGAATTTGCAGCAGTAATAGAGACCTCCTTAGAAGCATGAAGGGATTGTTCAATAGTGTCAGGCTGTATATCACTAGTTCGGTATGGATTTTGAGACGGACGCAATTGATCCCCAGATTCAAACTCCATGCGAATCATCAATTCCTTTTCACGCGACATAAATGGATCAAAATGGTGAGCAGATAAGGTCTCCTGTGATGCATCATCAGCATCTTCGGTAAGTTTTCCGGAAAGTGCTAGATAGTTTCCTCTAACATCACACCTGTTTCCATTTTGGTAGTCAGAATAATAATTTTTCTGCTGATTATCTTCCCCTTTTTCCTTCACAGAAACAGATGAAACTATATTCAGATTAAATTTGGACTGTCCAAGCCTCATGTAGGATAAAGTTTCATCACTCATCTCTTGATTATCTTCAATTTTAGTGTTAGGCAAATGATAACTGAATACAGGATCAGCATTTTGTGAATGAACAGTACCACCTACACTACCTTCAGAAGTTCCACCATATGTTTGTGTTTTGTCCTGCAACTGTTTAACATCAAAATCATCTGCTACTAAATCAAAAAAGAAGCCTCCATCAGAATCCATAAGAACAGTGTCCTTCTCTGAATGACCTAGAGGATTGGAGAATGTACTGTTAATGTCAGTAAGTTGAGAAGAGCGCTGCTTCATATTGTAATTTGGCAAGGATGAAAATGCATGAGTGGAGTCGATAGAACTTCCATGAGCATCAGAAGGAAAAACTATTTCCTGTTCTTCCTTGCAGTCAGTTGAGTCCCACTCACAAGATCCCACTCCCCTAAAACCATCTGTAACTGGTGTAGGCTTGTGTTTACCTACAGATAAAAAATGCAAAGGAAAAGCTAGCTATTAATCTAGTCTGAGTGGACAGAAAACATCAACCAATCAGCATAAAGTCACACATTTCATATCATGCATAAAGAACCTCTAACTGGATTCCAAAGGTTTACCAGGTTGAAGTTGGAAGACGTTTTCAGAATCAAACTGGTCTGGAGCTAGCATCCCTTCGCTGAAGACCCTACTGTTACCCTGTCAAATATCTCGCTTTCAGCAACTTAGAGAAGACGACCAATATCACAAACAACACCTCTTTTCTGAATATAATTAACAGAATATTGCTGACTAGAGTATCATTGCAAATTAAAATCAGAGTCTACTGCTGATTGAAATTTCCGACAGAAACCATCGTCTAGTCGACAATAAAAATTCGTGAACAACCCGGAAAAAACTCTATTTAGACCGATGCCACGGAGAACTATAATATTAAGAATCAAACAATAGAGAAGATGGAAATCTGTAATTCCAGAAGAAGAATATAAGAGATAGCGAGGAGTAACCGATGACTGGTCGTTGGAGAAATCGGGCTTCTCATCGAGAATAGCGAAGAGGGTGTCGAGGCTTATGGTTAGGTTCTCAGGGCAATCGGAAAAATCGCCGGAATCCATATCGAGTGACATGGCGGAGTCGTCGATAGCGTCGGCGGTCATCATCATCGTCGAATAGAAGCCGCGGCGGAGAGGCGAAGGAAAAGAAGGAACCCTAGATTACGCCCATTATCGGAAAAACTCCGGGGCGGCGGAAGAAGAGAGGGAATCTGAAATCGATTTGCCGAAGGAGACAATATGGCAATAAGGGAAGGGGCGAGCGGCGGCGATCGAAGGATTGGTCGAAGCGAAGGAGGGTGATGTCCGCGGCGGGGTGGACGAGAGATGGGGAAAGCGGAAACGGCTGTTTTGATTGATTCGAGGCGCTGGGCTGCTGCCCTACAATTTGACCATCATCGTCGAATCCGGACCGGAACCGACTTGTTCGTTAACAATATATTTGTTTCGTAACTTTTGGAAGTTATGAAATTTTAATATTTTAATATTTTAATATTTTGAATTAAAAAATAATAATAATATATTTTAAAATTTTGTGTTTATTTTATTAAATTTATAAATTTTAACATAATAAATTCTATGTTTTATTTAACCTATAATTTATTTAATTTCGCATACTAAATTTTAAAATTTAACTAATTTTGGAGGACCTATAAATCATTCAGTTATTAAATTTTAAAAGTTCTAAAAATTTAAAATTATGTATAATTTTCGACCGAATTTTGAAATCGTGCTATTAATACTGTAAAGGACAGCATAACAAATGAAAAAAAAACATTATTGTAAGGGCGTATATATAATTTTTACTTCAAAATTTATAAGGGTTAAAAATGTGGGATATGCTGATTTTTTAAAAATACGGTACAAATGTAAAAAATATCTTACTGACTAATTATATTTTAATGTTAAAAATACCCGATGGACTGACCATATTGTGAAGTTATATATTAGATCAAATTTATTTGACATTATTTTTTAAAAAATCATAAGAGTCTGTCCATCAAAGTTTGAGTTTCAATTTTAAATTTGGTTTCAATACTTAAAGAAATCAATAAATTTCGCCCATTTCGCCATTTTGATCGAAATCATCATCTCAAGCTTGGCGTTCTGAGCAATGGATCTTTCTGGGCCTCAAATGAATCTCTAGTAGGTTTTTTTTTAAAAAAAAATTGCGTATAAAGAAGAAAAAGAAAAGACAAGTTTAAAAACGGAGAGTGCGAACATTGACAGGGTAACTGAAGCCAACGTCATCATGATCCGACCACTCAGCATTGGCTGGCTGGGATAATCAGCAATTTTTTATCGTTCTTTTTATTCCGCGGAAATGACCCGGGATCATTTCATTTAACAAAGAGCTCGTCGGGGACCACGGGCTGGAAATGCGCCCACGCACACCGACTCGTTCTTTGGTCAGGGATTCCCGACACCCCGACAGTGGGCCTCCCAACTAAAACAACGACAGGAACCGCGAGATCGCATTCGGGCTAAAGAACGGGAATCTCGAGATAGGCGGCCCAGTCCACTTGCGAACTGACCCCTACTTGGGCCGGCAAGCATTTCAGTGCCGTGCCCGTGTTATTGCTTGTTAGCAGCTGAGCTGACCTGAATGATGATAAAATCCCAAATCCCAGAACTGAGGCCGAGCAAGCGTCTCTCTCGACTCTCGCCACCACGCAGGTTGTCAAAGGGAGGAAAACAAAAGAGTAAATTTCCTTTGGTTTCAAGGCAGTCATAGTCTAACCCCTGTGAATCCGGCAAATCTGTCCCCCGCAAAACGAGCAAGTCTGACATTTTCGCCCCAAGTCTTTCCGCGAAATTACGAAAATGCCATTTCAGTAGAAATTGGCCGCTGTGCTTATTTCTGATTATCCCGAGTGATTGATGGGTTTAGGTGAAAATCTCTGATTATCTCGTGAGGGTTTAGGCGCACGGGGTTGACAACTGATGATAGGCCAGATAAAACATAAACTGGGGGGACCAAAACTGTGGGAGAGGTGGGAGGAGGATTTTTTTTAATAAAATAAAATAAAATATACATGTACAGACACAAGAATCCATAAGTGGTGGGGGGCAATTGCCGCGGCAGAGGCCCTTCTCCTAATAAACACATCCGAGGATTGATTACAAGGAGGATCCGAACAGCTGTGGCCAACTAATTCTGGACGATAACTTTAATCATTTAACTAACGAGGCCTTTTTTTATCCATCAGAATGGCGGAGCACTTTCTCCTTCTTTCGTACTGTAGCGTAGCCAAGCAAGGTACTACTGATCCCTGCTTCCTTCCTTTTGATTCAGGATTTCGATAAATCGAAGATGCATGGTAACTTGTTTGGAAATAAACAATCATATCGACGATGACAATAATAGTAATAATAGTTACAAAATAAATAAGAAAGAAAGAAGAAGAATACGAGTCCCTTCGATCACGGAAGTGAAGTGAAGGGGAGCTTCATCCATCATCGAAAGACTCGTCTTTGGAAACAGAGAAAAGCAGTCTTTCTCCTCCTCTTCACATGACATGCGGTCCCAATTCTCCTCCCAACCCCAGCCCAAGTCCCCTCTCTCCTCCCTCTTTTCGTCCCACCGCCGCTAAAACGCCTCAAGCAAGCAACCAAGCTCAGAGTCCCAAAGAGAAAGAGGAGGAGGAGGGTCTTGGTCTCCGAGGCCATCATCACATTTTTGCCATCATGTCTCGTTGCTGCTGCTGCTACTGTTGCTGCTGAAAAGGAGGACGCCACACCATCCATCATCTGTTTATTCTCCCACTACTACTAGTGCTGTTGGCCAAGAAGCACCAGGAATGGGGGCGAGGGGGCCGGCGATGGCGCCGCTGGAGGTCGAAAGGGGGGTCGAAGGGGAGCGGTGGCGCCACTTTGACAGCTCTGTCAACGCCGTCTCCTTCGGCTTCGTCGCCACCGCCATCCTCATCTCCATGTTCCTAGTCATGGCCATCTTCGAGCGCTTTCTCCGCCCAACCCCCTCTCTCTTGCCCTCGCCCGCCGCCCGCAGGAGGGGATCTTCCTCCGACCTCGACCAGGCCCACCACCACCGTCACCGGGGGGGCCTCGCCGGCAAGCCCGGCTGCCCTTCTTCCCCCAAGGTATTTTCTTTTTTCTTTTCTTTTATGACGTATATGCCCCTTTTTCTTTACTGCCTTATTCGGAACAAAATGGTGGATGCTGCATATGTGATGCTTGTTTTTGATCTTGTTGGAGCTTATTTTGTTCATGCAATGAAATCTCCTTGCTTCGGTTTTTTCCTCTTCTGAGTTTTTTTGCGGTGGATTATTATCCTTTTGGCCTTTTTTTTTTTTCTTTTTATGTGGTTGAATTCGTTCGTCGATCATGAAAATGATGCCAGAATGGTTGCTTCTCCTTTTTTTTCCTGGTACAGTTAAGCTCTGCTGATCGACGTGATGTCGTCCAAAATCCAAATGAGTTGCTGTTTGTCACTTTGTTGGTTGTGGACTCTTTCTTCGTCCCCCATTTCTTGTTTTGCTTTTTCATGTTTCTAATTAATTGATGACACCAGTTCGTGGCTATTACTACCAAAGGAACAGTCGCATTCAACCCGTCGAATGGCCATGGCATTATCAACACATCTATATATATTTATTGCTAGTGATACAATTTTGATTTTATGAATTTTTGAAAAACCTGAATCTGGTGACCCCATCGATCCTTTTAGATAGCTGCAGTCTACGACACTGAGATTTTGATATGGCCCCCCACTGTCCATTCATGACTGGTGGGACAACGCCGGGTGGCTGCCTGTCGCAGACATTTTAGGCCTGCTTGTTATGCCTGTTAAGTCATTCAACGACCAACAACCCATATGCTCCTCCTGGGCCTCATCCACATGTCTTCCATGATATTATGCACATCCTCAGCTGTGTCCAGCTGCTATTTGATTTCCATTTGATGTTCCACAACATCCTCAAAGCCATGAAGCAGCTGTGTCAGCTTCACATTGATATTTTCTTTTGGCCCGTTAAAACTGCTAGCACGTGTTCACCCATACTCATGTGTTCCCAATTGAAATGATTTGGAGGTTACCACAACTTCTGAAAACATGTTCTGCTCGTGTATAATCCAAACACAATTTGAACTCTGCTCGATGCCAGAGCTACCACAGTTGTGGCTGCAACATGTGACTATGTTAATGATTTGAATCTCACTAGTCTTTCTGCAAGGTAACAGTGGTACAAGCTTCAACTATTCTGTTAAGCAATTCTCTCATAGATCGTTTTTCTGCACAATTGGAGGGCTTATGGGCATTTTGCTACAAACTTGAAGTCTTTTTCATTTTATTTGGCGACTGCAACCAAGTAGTCATGTGTACATGCCAACCGATAATAGAATTAGGCGTCAAACATCAGCATGCTGTTCTTAGTAGCTCCTGTTAGATGATCGTAATATATGAATTCATGCCCATTAGTTTGGGAATCCTCCAAAGGAGGAGGTTGTAAGGTCCGATGGTGTCAGTAGGCCAGTAGGCAGATAGTGAGCCTATAATTGACAATAGTTATTTTTAGTTCCACGTCGACAAAGTGTCGAAATTGAAACTGTGCTAAATACGATGATTACCGTAGACCCAACAATAAGGTTTTTTCTCGGAGAAATGGGAAAAAACAAAATTTTGGGATCTGATTGGCCGCAGGTCGCAGATGCTCAGACAATATTATGCTGGGTCGGGGGCGTCACACAAAATAGTCTAATAGTCATATGTTGTTGGGAAATCAATTATCTTTGATGGCCATATTCTAAATCCATGCAGTTTAATTGTTAGCTCTGAAATGCATCTGTTGTAACTTTCTTGTGGACTTTTTGCTGAATGCAGATGTCTGTCTACGCGAAAGGGGTTTCGGTGTTGATGCCTGGACACAATATTCCTACTTTCATTGCACACCCTGCTCCTGCACCATGTCCCCCTGAGCGCATTTCATGGCCATCACATCACCCAGTTACAATCTGTGGCTCTAATTCAAATTCAAGCTAGGAAACAAAGTAAGATGCTCATCTACAAGAGAGATCTCCCTGAATCCAAAGGGCATCAATATGATTTGTAACACCATCTGACGGCTAAATCTGAGAGAACCTGAAATCTATGTAGACATCGAATGTCTGTCAGCCGGTTCTCCGGTGAGTATTTGGCAGCACCATGGACATTGCTCAAATTTGTATAGCTCTAATCTAGTTTGCGTCTGATGTTGTATGATTGTGCTGCCCCTGCTCCCGTTGGGATCATCGGTGTGGCGGCCTGTGGACTGACTAGTTCTATCTGTTTTCTGCTGGCATTTCGGATGAGCCTCGGGATGTTTTGGAACGGACTGGGCAGTGCATCCTTCTGTTTGGATCTGCCCAAGGCTTTATATTTGTATATTTTTTACTGGGAAAAACAAAAAAAAAATCTGGCTTTTTGGTCCTGAGAGTATATGGGTAGATCGCGGAGCAGCCGTGGCCAATTAATGGCATGTCATCTGGCGAAAGCCTCGGGGATGCTAAAATAATTTAAAATGCTGTAATATTTTTGTTTTTTAATTAATTTATCAGGCACGGACTCTTGAGGCCCGCGGGCGCGGGAACACGGAACAGAGGAGCACAAGCGGACAAATCCGTCCCGCCCTTATCCGTCATCATCAGATATGGTCTCGAGACTGACTCGGGAGGACTTCTTAATATTTAAAAAAACTGATATATTTTCACTAAAATTTAAAAATAATTTTTTTATTAATTATATTTTGATCAAATTTAAACTCTATTTTAATTATATTTTATTTTAAATTTTAAATATTTTAATTTTTTAAAAAATAAAAAATGGAATTTTTTAAAAAAATTTAACTACTTTTATCATAATATTAAATGATATTATAATTAATTTAAATTAATTTTGATAGTCAAGTATTTGTATAGTTAATTTTATCATATATTACTATATAAAAAATGAAAAGTAAATAGAAAAATTATGAAAAAGTTTCTTACTTAAAAATTTAATATAAATAAATTTAAATTATCATTAACATATATTTTAAACATAGACAATCAAATACTTATAATATAATAAAATTAATTATCATCTTCATTATAGTTTAACCCTCTTTTATTACTGACTTCAATCATTTTACTACCGAATACAACAAATACTCACATTTGTGCCAGTATGACTGTAATATCATAGCTTAACCCTCTCTTATAGCTGATTTCAATCACTTCACCCCTAAATTATCAAAAAAAAATACAACAAATATTCACATGTGTATGGGTATATTTTCTTTTTTATCTTTCATCAAATAAAGCACAGCAAACCGTAAGCGAGAAGCCAAAGCATTCAAATCTCAATGATCGGAAAAAAAACAAATAAATAGGCCATGGTTGCACCGGGGACATTGACCTTTGTTCAAGACAAGGCTTCTTGCATATTTAACTACATGGCAGCTGATGTTGCTGGTTCCAACTTGCATGTACACTAGGTGGTAGCTAATGCTGCCGGCTGCTCTCCTGCCTTGATTAGCAGCTCAGCAGCCCATGCAAAATCTCCTACACGTGAAGAAGCAGCAGCAAACCCTCCCGCCGCTTCGAAGAGCCATGTTCACATTCTTCTAGCATATCATGTAAGCCACCAAGCAGCATAGAAGATCCTCGGCGTTTTGGAGGTCAGAGAAGACTACTACGCTTTGGAAAATGACAAAAGAACCGAGGAAAAAGGAAGGTTGATTTTTCACGGACAAACTACGGCGAACTTGAGTTGGTGGCTATGGGTGCCTTCTCTAGAAGACGACTGAGCGAGATGAATAGCCAAATCATGAAGCCCGATACCTTAGCTCTGGGGGTGGAAATTCTGATTGCATCTCCATCAAGTACAAGGACGCCAGCAGCATGGGCGCCGAGTAACTGAACTACCCCTTGCATCTCCTGGTTCCTTCCTCCCCCATTTCCTCGCGGGCGCCGGCAAGCATACATTCACGTGTCTCCAATCAAGGGTGCCACATCATGACAAAGATGGTCAATCTGCTTGACGAGTTCACTATTGGTGACTTCTTCTCGTGGTTAGAGTAGCGCAACAATGTCAACGGTTCGTGAAGTAGCTGAAGAACACACTGAATACAAACCCTAAATGGTATATTTTCCGAAACTCGCTTTGGTTGAAGTGGGCGAAAATCAAAAAATGTCGAAACTGATTTCGGTCAAGATTTAAAAGCTTATTTTGGACACGTCTTCGGATACGATTCTTTTCTCTTTTACGCCTTTTTCTTTGACCTTATTTATTTATTTGTATAATATCATCCGGAAAGTCCTGGTACACACACAGGCGCGCTCCGACCAGCCTTCATCTCCGTCCATCCCTCGCTCTACCCACTTTCCCTTACAAGAAATCCGTCATTTTTTTTTTTAATTGAGAGATGCCGGTTCGGTTCTTTAGGGGTACACACCCAATTTTATTCTTAATAGTTCGAGGGAGTTTTGCTTGCGAAAGAATCCAATGCGATTGACCAATTGAAATGGATGATAACTCATTAAGCTGAGTAGTAGTAGTACGGGCGGTCACCGCCGCACCCCGGTCGTACTGACACAAGGGAATAAGGAAAAAAAAAAAGCAACTAATTCTCCGGATCCCAAATCTAATAATTAATAACAATAATATCCTCTCTCTCCTCTGGAAATAGAAAAGCAAAACCAGGGAGAGCCTCGCCGGAAGGACCGACCTTTTTGCTTGCTGCTCCTGACTAACCTCCTTCTGCTCCTGCTCCTCCTCCCCGTCCTCCAACGCAAGACATACTCGAAAAGAAATTGGATTCAGAAGGTTAGAGGAATATGAAGCACTCCAAGGAGACCAGCGGGTTGTCCAGCGACTCCTTCCCCTCCATGCTCCCTCCTCCTCCTCCGTCACCACCAAAATACGCGTCTTCCATCCCCATCCCCTTCCTCGCTGGCACTGGCACTCGTCGAGCCCCCCCCCCCCCCCTCCCCCTCGGCGCCGACAAGCTTCGCTGCTGCCTTTGCTCCGCTGCAGGCGACACGGATCTCCTCCCCGACCTGTCCCTTCCCACAGGAGCCCTGCTGCTCCTTACCCCTGAGGAGGCCTCTCGAGCTGACATGGTCCTCCCAACCGCCCCTCCCGCCCTCCTCCCTGGGGACGAGGACGATCGCCCGCCCACGGACCTGTCTCCCTTGCAAGAAAGCTCCCCCGACAAGGACCGCTTCTTCTGGGGCTTCACCGGAGAGCGACTCGCTCTCGGTCCCTCCTTCCCGCTGGCATCGACCACCTCGTCTCTTCTCTTCTCGGCGGTGGCGGTTGTTGTGGAGACGGAGAAAGTCTCGCTGGCGCTACCTATTTCGGACAGATCCTCAGATGATCTGTCGTCGCAGGCGTTGATGAGACGCAGATGGGCATCGCTCTTGGCGATACGCGGCTGCGGGTCGTCTCGGACCCTGGGCTTGGTTCTGGGCTTGGGCGTCTCAGAGACAGAGAGCACCTCCTTGACCGTCTCCTCCTCCGGCTCCGGAGGTGGATCTCGGCAGCGGGTTCCGGCGGGTGCAGGCGGCTTCTCTCCTCTCAAGGAGGAGGAGGAGGAGGAGGAGGAGGAGGAGGAGGAGACATGCTTGTCTGTACTGAAGCAGCAGCCCATCTTCCACTACGCTGGCATTGCTCCGAATGTGGGTGTGAGCCCTCGAAGCTCAAAGCAAAGAAAGCTGCTGCTGCTTCTCCTTCTTCTTCTCGTGCTCCGCAGCAGCCAGTGGCCCAGTGTAGAGTCGGAGACTAGCAGAGTGGTGGTTAAATTTGCGCAAATGCCACCTGATGATTGGGCTGTAAATTAATGATTAAAAATGGAAACGGCGTTGTGTGGGATTAGCAGCTTGCCTTAACTAGTTATTAGTCGGTATTTGACTGAACAATGCATATTCTTCTTGGCGGCATCGATCACGTGAACGAACGGATCAGGATCGTATTGAAAGCTAGCTAACATTCAACGGTTGCCTTGCCGATCATTTTAATTTCATTTCATTTAGGGATCATACCAACATCATCGGGTTCTTTCTCATATATTCTTCGCGATGGCATGTTCTGTTGTTGCATTGTTTCGACATATCCAAAGCCAGCACCCAAATGAGAGAAGAAAACCGGATTCGGTCGCTGCCGCAGATATCAGATGTTGCTTGGGATGTCGTGTTTGAATTTGAAGGTTCCACGACACGCCGCATTTGATTGAACTTGTATTGATTCGTGCTTTTCATGATTTTATCCACCTTTTTGTGGCAAAACTAAAAAAAAAACAAAAAAAAAAGAAAGGGCAAAAACCGCCTGCCATCATGATTTCTGAACTGCTTTAGCTGCAATAAAAAGTTGGGCGACAGAAGGAGAAGAAGACGCATTTACTGCAGTGATACATCGCCATAAATGGATCCCGGAGGACACCGGTGGATGATTTAATGACATCGGATGCCATGGCACATAAATAACGACTTAACATGTCCGAGTGGGGCTCAGATGATGGTCCTGGACACAGGAGCAAAGCGTGGAAATAGCAATTAGCACATATGATAATTATCAACAACCAAAAAAAGCATACATTTATGATTACTATGGGAAGGCGAAACAACCTCATATTTGCTATATGGGCCACAGATGGAATCGGGCTTATGAATAATGGCCCAAAGCCCGTTTAGTTAAGTAACAGGACGGAGGAAGTCCAAGACAGTTCTTGATTGCGTCTGTTCGAGGCAATCGGGGCCCACAATCTTTGTTTAAAGGCTGTTGGGTGCTTTGGGCGTATTATGCATGCGCAATTTGAAACTTTCTGCCGTTGGGCATCATTTGAAGCTTTTGTAAACTTTTGAACTTTCAGTCCGCTTCGGTTTTTAATCCCTGAACTTGGTTAAGATTTCCTTCAATAACTTCGTTGCCAATCCGTAACGCGTGCGAGGAAAGAGGGAGAGCAGCAGGAGATTCAAAGGGGAAAAAGGCTCCAGTCTGCGTCTGCCAGTCTCGCTCTCAAAACTCTGGAATCTCTCAATCCAGGTGAGCTAGCTAGGGCTCCCTCTCCCTTCTCTGTTTCCAATTCTCCGCCCCACCTTCTCCTTCATTTCATCTCTATCCTTCTGTTTGTAGATTTGAAGCTCGCAACCTTAGCCACGAAGCATCATCCCCATCCTCAGGGTTCTCTTTCTCTTTTTCATTTCGGAACCAAACCTGAAAAGGTGATTTTTTTTTTTCTTTTTCTTTTTCTTTCCAAGGATGATCGAAATGGTGGGCCTTGTTCCTCGCTTTCTTCTCTTCTTGTCGTCTTTTAGCTCTCCAACTCGTTTGATTTGCTTCATTCCTTCCCCCTTTTCAGTTTAGGGTTTTGGTCTGCGAGATATTGCTGCATTCGATTTTGACCCCGAGGTGCGATCGTCGAACTCAGTTTTGTTTGTCTTTGCAGATTTCTTTCCGAAGAGAGGCAGTGAGATTATCGGTTGTGATTTTCATAGTTTCCTTCCTCTCGTGTATGCGCTTTCTCTATTAATGCCCACAAACTCTATTGTTCCTTGAGATTTCCTAAATTTTCGTCTGCCATGCTTTGCACTCTACTATAGCTTAGTTGAGATTCTCAGTAAGCTGAGCTTACGACATCATCTCCAAGCCTTCTATTACCTGTGCCATTTACACTGAACACTTTTTCAACTTTTTTGATCTCCTGACAATGTCCAGATAGTTGAGCGACAAGGGCATCGCTTTCAGCAGGACAATGGCAGCAGAGGGAGTCAAACGTAGGATCTTATCAGCGGTGATTGTTTTGGTACTGATGGTCTTATCTACAATGCCTCTTTCCCTGGGGTATACTGATCCTCGAGATGGTAAATTCATCATGTCAAACACATCAAGACAATCCATAGAGATTTTTTTAATGGCAAACATATCAAATTGACAAGTCTTTGGAAAAGAATGGTGTTTAGGTTAACTCTGGATGCTCTGATCTTTGTTTTTTCTTGGATATATCAATTGTTTTGGTCATTGATTTGTAAATTATATGCTCTAGATTTGAGTAATGTCTTAGACTCTTCGTTCAGCAATATCAATTTTAATTTTGATACATTTTCCCTCCTTAGTGTATGCCATCAACAACCTATATGCTTCACTGGGCTCACCGCCACTTCCTGGATGGATCTCAAGTGGAGGAGACCCTTGCTTCGAGAGCTGGCAGGGGGTCCAATGTGTTATCTCAAATATAACTGGAATGTATGGCAACTTTCGTTTCTTAATTCAATGTAATGCCCTGTTCGTAGCCCCTAACAGTTTCAAATTTGACAGAGTTCTCAATGGTGCAAATTTGGGAGGGCAACTAGGTGATAAGTTAGACTACTTTACATCGATAATAACATTGTAAGTTAGTTGCTTTAGAATTTAATTTCTTTATCTAATAAAAGTACATTGTAAAGGGTTTGGACTGAACACTTTGCTGCAGCTTTATTTAACTGAAAATGTTTGTTTCTCAATTTTCTGTGAGGTAGAGATTTGAGCAATAACCATATTGGTGGCAGTATTCCAGAGAACCTACCTGTTACAATGAGAGAATTGTATGCCTCTTTAATTGTGTTGAATGTATCTGCTGGATGTTTCATCTGCAATTTTTCTGTGAGTATTAGTTTTACTAAAAACTGTTGATACCTCTTCTTCCAATGGCAGCTTTCTATCAGATAACAAGTTAACCGGAATAATTCCAAACTCTATATCAGAACTTGCACTGTTATCAGACATGTGAGTCCATTTATTGTTCCCATCTACACCTTGGTTCTATATTTGGAGCAGATATGAATCTGTAAGTTTTTCAGATTTTTCTTATGCCCAGAATTCTTTTTTTTTTGATTTCAGGTCAGTAAATGGCAATAATTTGACTGGAGAAATACCTGATGCTTTCCAGTCTCTCACTAGTCTTGTTAACTTGTAAGTGCTTATCAATTTAGCCTTTTTTCATGTTTTCTTATCCTTCATTGAATTTTTAGAGATATAATTTTATTTTTAATGTAGGGATCTTTCTTCTAACAATTTGAGTGGCTCATTACCTCCTTCCATGGGAAACTTAACTTCTCTCACCACCTTGTATGTTTCCTTGTATTTTTATTGTTGCTAGTCATTGTAGATCCTTCTTAGAGACTAAAGTGCTAAAGAGCTGCTGATTTGCAGGCATATTGAGAACAATCGATTAATTGGTTTGCTCGACACCTTGCAAGATCTTCCCCTCAAAGATTTGTATTTTCCTGGATCCTTTTCTTCATACTTACTACATTTTCCATTTAGTTGCCTCTTTGGAAAGCTAAAGGTCACATTGGTATTTTCTGATTTGGTCTTTTACTTTCTATATGAGGATACAAGCAACCTTTTAAGTTTCTGTTATTCACTCGACAACCTTCACACAGTTGCTAGAGTATTTATTATATTCAAAAAGTACCTTATTGATCAATAGAAATAGTGGCAAAGGAATTATCGGAGAAAACAACTGTGAAACTCGTTACTTTGAGCCATGAAGGCATTCTTCCCTAGTTTTGAGTTGGCTATTTGGAAAATGACAGTTCTTTTCCTAAATTTAACCAGTCATTGCTTTCTCAACTCCTTATACTGTACTGCATAGTCAATTTGGTATAGAATATGGTATTCACACTGTATGTGGTTCACCATCATGACTCTTTGTCTTCCAGATGAATGCATCAGTTAATCAATCCATGTTCCTATCATGCCTTGTTTTAATAGTGCCTTATCTGTGCACTTATCACAACTTTAGGTGTTTGAATGATCTGTACTTATTGAGTTGTTTAACTGATAACATGATTTGATTTTTGAATATCCTTTTTTTTTCCAAACCCAAATATGCATATTTTTTGTGAAGACACTAAAACTATCTTTTCAGAAATTATAGTTTAGGAAGTACTTTTTTTTACTATTACTATAGAATTAGCCTTTTTTTCCTTACCTTGTGTTTATAGGTTAGTATAATTCTTATCAACAATAACCCATCTGAAAAAATTCTGGAAAAGAACAGCTAATACCTGAAGTTATCAAAACTAGATTTAGGAAATCTCACAATCAAACACCACCTCAATGTTACTGATTGCATAGGTGACTATATCAATTATCTAATATATTTTCTTGTCTTGACATATTACAGGAACATAGAAAATAATCTATTCTCTGGACCTGTGCCTGAAAAATTGCTGAGTATTCCAAATTTCATGTGAGTGATTCTCTTATAGATTATTCCTAAATGTAGCTCATAGCTTTCCAAATTTCTGGGAATTCAGTATGGGGATGGTTCAGTTTATGCTACCTGTGCAGTCATGCTTGCAAATTGTCACTAATTGTGACGTGACACCATGATTTGAATTCTCAAGAATTTATTGTTTAACAGAAAGGATGGAAATCCTTTTAATACAACCATTGCTCCATCACCATTGCTACCGCCACCACTATTGCCTCTTTCTGGTGCCCTTTCTCCCAAAAGCATGCCTGTGAATACTGCTGGTGGACCATCTGGTCAAGAAACTGATCGTCCTATCAGAAGAAAAAGCTTGTCAGTAGCAAGAGTTCTTGTGATTGTGGTTGTTGGGGTGTCTATCTTGTTAGTTTCTGCACTACTTATTTTCATTTACATATCAAAGTACCAAAGAAGAGAACTGAAACACGAGGAAGTTTTAAAGGGGCAGGATTGGAAAAACCATAGGTGGCTTGAGGAGCAGAAGTATGATGGCATGATCAAGCAAAACAATGGGATTGCAGAAGGTAAACTTCATTCTGCTTAATAAACAGAGAGGTTTTTTTTTTACTTGCTACTTTTTTTTATAAATAATTGCAGAATTTTCTTACAGCTCCTAGAAATTCTATTGAGGGCCAGAATACCAAACACTGAGTCCATATGTATGGGACATCTAATATTCTTTTTTTTGTTTTGAGCAATCTGGAGACGTCTAATATATTTACCCTCTAGATTCTTTCTGTTGTAACTTGTCTTGAAGTGACATAACTTATGAAATTATATTATCAGATCAAGTGGAGGCTTTTGAGAAAAAAAAGCTACCAGAAACTAATGTGACTGGAGAGCATGCCATTAGGATGCCTCAACATTCTGTTGAACAAGTTACTGCAAGGCCTGTATCCTCCAGTGCCAAAATGGGGACACCTTCTGCTGAACGTTTAAACCATTCCTCTTCAGTGACATCCTTTTCCATTGCATCTCTCCAACAATACACAAACAGTTTTGATGAAGACAGTCTAATAAGAAAAAACACTTGGGGCAACGTTTACATAGGGGAGCTTCCCAATGGAAAGGTGCATTAGATTTCTGCAATCTTGATTATGATCAATTCAACTTTTGTTTCCTGTAACAAGTGTCTTTCATGATGTTATTTCGGTTCTCTAGATGCTAATGATATAATCAAACATCCTTGGTGCAGAAAATTGCCATAAAAATATTAATTATCATGAAGTTTTAAACTATGCAATAATTTGATGGCAAATATGCATTGGCATTAAAATGCATCAACTGAAGCATGATGGCATCTTCTTCTCAGCTGTAGTTTGTGATCTTGGCAAGAACTAATTCTAACCATGATCACATTATGCTCTTACTTTTGAAATGGAATAACCTTCTACTCGTTGGTTTCTAGGGATGGTAATCTACCTTCAGTAATATCATATGATTCATATCAGTTGTAATGGGTAGTTCAACTCCTTATTTTTATTGACCTTAATTTGGACAGTTATCAACCTTAAGTCGTTCCAAAAGATATTTACCTAGTTAGTCTTTCTATACATACCACTCTTATATTCGAATTTCCAAAGATGAACTCTTTGTAGTATCAAAGTTAGTTTTCATGCGTATTTCCTTGATCTCTCTGGTTCTCCAACGTATACATTGGTCCATGTCTACTTGCTTGACATTGGTGATGAGACAATGAAAGGCCAATAGCTGCTGCTTATTTAGCCATAGTTATAATCTGCTGACTGCCGTTCCATTCTCCAATTTTGTTAGGCTAGGGGTAGATTTTGAAAGGCATAGTGGCTTTACCATCACGATCTGATCACTATGTTTTTATACAGTTACTGGAAGTTATGAAGCTTGACAATGTGAGCCTAAAAATGCCTCCAGATGAGTTTGTTGAGCTTGCTTTGGGAGTCTCTGAACTCCAACATCCCAACATTGTTGAGCTTGTGGGTTATTGTGCAGAGTTTGAGCAACAAATACTTGTGTATAACTACTATAATTGGACCTTATGTGATATACTACACTATGAAGATGATGTGAGGAGAAGACTTTCATGGAATTCTCGCCTACAAGTGGCTCTTGGAGCAGCTAAAGCACTAGAGTAAGTGGGATGCCCCCAACAGCCCGTTTACATTTGTTTGATATGGTTGCACGTTGTTTAACTGTAATTCTGAAGACAAAAGACCTAATTTCTATCTCTTTTTTTTGGGTTAAGGTACCTCCATGAGATCCATCGGCCACCTGTTATATATCGGAACTTTGGCTCAGTTAATATTCTTCTTGACAAAGAATTAGGTGTGCATGTCTCTGAATGCGGGTTGGCTTCATTTATGTCATCTAGTTCTGCATTTCTGGTACGTCAATCATTTTAAGAATTCTTAGTGATATTATATAATGGGTGAAAATCCTTATTTCTAATCGTAAAATTATCATTAAATATTAACATATGTGATAGTGCAAACAAGGACAGAAATTTTACTATTTCAACCTTTTTTTGGTGGGGATAGCACACATAGATAAATTGTTCCATGTCTTTGAAAATCAGAGTAAAATTTGATTGTGTTGAAGATAAAGGGTGGAGGAAGAAAAGAATCTAATATGTGTGTGTGCGCGCGCGCGCTCGTCTCTGGGAAGGAAATCGCTATAATATTGGGAAGTTAAATGATTAAAAATGATGCTAGGTTGTACATCAAGGAGAAGCCAAATTTGGCAATGTTACTAAATGGACAATCAACAATTGCAAAGAAAAGTCACACTAATTTACATCTTACACTCTTTACAATGGTGAACAATTGTCCATTATTTTAGATCCTAAAAAAGTAGCACTATGCTATGGATTATGATTATTTGCATTTCCTCAGTTACCTGGTAGGGCAAATGCATTGCTTGGTTAACAATTGGTGAACAATTGTTGAACAATTGTCCATTATTGTGGATCCTAAACATGTAGCACTATGTATGGATTATGATTATTTGCATTTCCTCAGGTACCTGGTAGGGCACATGCATTGCTTGGTTATGCTGCACCAGAGCTCAATGAATCAGCTCCATATACTGGCAGAAGTGATGTTTACAGCTTTGGAGTAGTCATGTTAGAACTCCTGACAGGACGTAAACCCTATGACAGGTGAGAAGCTTGTGTTGTGATATCATATGCCCCAAGTTATGTCGACCCTCTAAGGAGCATAAAAGCTCTCAAATGATTAAGTAATTTGAAAAAAATATGCAGCTCAAAACCTCGAGCGGAGCAGCATCTAGTGAGATGGGCTAGTTCCCAGCTTCACGATATCAATGCATTAGCTCAAATGGTAGATCCCTCTGTTGAAGGAAAGTACACGGAGAAAACATTATCGCGGTTTGCAGATATTATCAGCCGCTGTATTCAGGTAGACCCTTGTGCATCACCTGTTTACCCTTTGGAATGCTATCAGCAGAGATTCTCCTGTCAACTGCTGCATGCTCCAATCCAAACTCTTTGCGTTATAGCCAATCGGATTCATTCGTGCATGCTCCAATCCAACTATTGGTTTGATTATGAATTGTATTTGACAGGGAGAACCAGAGTTCAGACCACCAATGTCCCAAGTTGTCCATGACCTCAGTCTTGTAGTGGAGGAGGCTGTGAGGAGAGATCCAAAGTGGAGTTGAGAGTCTCTTGAGCTTTCAGAATAGTTCATGATGGCCAATTACCCAATCGCCAAGATGCTTGGCAAATCGTGTTGCTGCTCTTTTTTTTTTTTTTTTTTCTCTCCCTCTTCCAGTACAGTTGGTGGACTGACAAATGACACCGGGTAATAGTATAGTACAATGATACAATTGTCTAGCTTGATTGTGGGTTTTTGTTGTTTGGCAGTGCATCTGATCAAAATTTGTTAACGGATATTAGCGGTGCTTTAGTTTTCCAATGCTATGTTTGCGCCATTTGGGTTCTTTTTGTGTACGTTTGTGTGTATGGAATAAAATAGCAGAAGGTTATATTACATGCATTGTGATTGCAAACTAGATGAAAGGGGATTGACTTTTTTAAGCCGTAGAGCGTACGGAAGCGCTCCCGCCACTGCCCTATTGCTGTGAAATCCAAGTCGATCCGCAAGAAAGTGGGACGGGAGGACACAGGCGAGGGAATTTTGAGGGATCGGGCGAGAAAATAGATATGGATCTGGGGACTCGAGAAGAAGAAGAGATTAAAGTGGAAGCAGCAAGGACGTGGAAGGAGACGGAGAAGAAGAGGGCGGAGCGTCTCCATTTTTTTAATGGGCCGGCTGCATAGATTGTGTCCCAACCCATGTTCCAGTTGACGTCTCCACGTGTACTACTCTTTTTGTTCCGGTGAGCCGCGAATCCAGTTCGTTTTTCGAAAACTGGGAACCGGGCGAGGGTCGCGGTTTTGCTCATCACCATCTCCGAGTTTTGTACGTAGAAAATTTTCCTTTTCAAATTTCAGACGCATTGACCCTGGTCAAAAGAGGGAAAAAACAAGGAGAGCCAACAACCACCTCCCACGTGCCTCTCCCACTCCCCCTTTCGCTCTACTGTCGTCTCCATGGTGGTGCCCGCCGAAGCGCCGGTGCCCGAGCTCCGATTAATTCCCAGCGGTTGATGAAAAAATTCCGCATCCGAAATGGCGAACCGTGGCTATAAGTTGCGTATCCTTCTGCTCGTAGCTCGTCATTCTTGCTTTTTTTTCGTGTGTTTTATTCTCTATCGGATCTCGTCTTTTTTCTTCGGTGATTTTATCTCCCATCCTTCTTTCGGAATTTTCAGTAATGCTTGGGTTACTTTGTTTTAATGGGATTCGACTGAGAAAACGCGGGATGCGATTGGGTTCGTCTTGCATTTGTCTTGGAAAACGGGGAGGATTAATTGTGGATATGATTCTCTTAGGTTTAGATGTGTTCATGTGCCGAGTAGTTCATCCACCCATTTGCAGTTGCTGCAAGCTAATCGTTTACTGCGATTCCTCACTTTTTACATTTAATTTGTAGTAATTTAACTGGTGGTCCGCGTATTTGTGATATAATTCTGCCTTCTCTTCATTGCGAAAGAAACATCACGTCCCGTCTATGGCTCAATTTTTCTTGACCCAAAATCTTATTAGAGGAATTTGTGGCGCATGCATCTGGTGTCAAATGTTTGGCCATGGGAAAGAAGTCAAGCAGGGTGTTTGTTACTGGCGGAGACGATTGTAGGGTGAATCTGTGGGCATTTGGGAAACCAACTTCTTTGATGGTCAATTAGCAACTTAACTCTTTTACATTCAGTACTCGGTTCTTAAAAGTCCCTTGTCATTAGTGATAGTTCACATTTTTTTCTCCCTGCTGCTATATTAATTGTTGTAATTACTGCATACTTTATACCCTGCTTCTATTCATTATTACTTACTAGCTGATCTACAATAATCCTACTTCCTATATGGATCTATTGGCAGACTTTGTCGGGTCACACAAGTCCTGTTGAATCAGTAACCTTTGATTCAACCGAGGTGTTGGTTCTTGCGGGGTCTGCTAACAGCACTATCAAGCTTTGGGATTTGGAAGAGGCAAAAAGTAAGTTACATCTTATTTCCGATCATCTGATGTTAGGTTATTGTTTGACAAATCATTTTCTGGATAATTGTCCTGCTTCCACCACATGTTCCGTTATAATGAGAGATAGTACATCTGTTTACCACTTGCTTTGAACTTTTCCCAATGGATGTCTTTCAATTCTAAAGAAGCTTAAGTTTCAGCCACCTGCTATATCAGGTTACTAGCATAAAAACTGGCTAGTATTGCAGCTTAGTGGAATCAATGATCAGTAATTAGGAGTCATGAATGTGTCAAATACTTCTTAACATCTGTATGTGTTGGTTCCATAAAGAACATTGTGGACTATTACGTTTTAACATGTATGATAAAACTACAGAGCAGATGGAATCTCACTTGATCCCATGGGACATGTGATTCCAATCATTGTTTCAGTCTCTCAACAATGTGCTAAATTCCCTACATTCTCTAGTACTATTGGTTAATATATTAAATCAGGAAGTTATAGTGGTGTAAGAGGTTTCTAATTTGCTTGTTCTTTCTGATGACGTGTAGTTGTACACAGTCTTAATGGGCACAAATCCAGTTGCACCTCTGTTGAATTTCATCCTTTTGGTGAATTCTTTGAATCTGGTTCTTTGGATGCTGACCTCAAGATATGGGATATTAGAAAGAAGGGATGTATTCACACTTATAGGGCCATATGCGAGGAATTAGAACAACAAGATTTACTCCAGATGGCCGATGGGTTGTTACTGGTGGAGAAGATAATGTAGTAAAGGTAATAATTTACAGTCTATTGTTGCTTATTTTCTTCCATCCAGGAAAATCAACTAATGTCTGGACAGTTATGAGATCTGACTGCAGGGAAACTTTTGCACGATTTTGAGTTCCACAATGGGGAAATCCACTGCATAGATTTCCATCCACAGGAGTTTCTTCTTGCAACTGGTTTGTCACATGTTCATTGAAACCAGATAGAAACAGTGATCCATATGAAAGTCAATACTATTTTGACTTGACACAAGTGATTATTTCTGAAATGATATGTCCATGATTTTCTTATCTTTTTGGGGTGCATCTTGCAAATATGAAATTTTATGTGCACAATCTTCGTATCCTAACCATATCAAGATAAAATCTGTCTGTGAACAGGTTAAGTTTTCATTGTTCTATTATGCGACAATATGGACTGTAGAACCTTTTGTTTTTCTTGAAAGCTTTCTTTCCCTTTTCTTACCAATTCTTGATCATATGATGTTCCACTGGGGTGTCTAGAACTGTATGCTGTTCCTTCTTGGACACTTTTGCAGCAAACCATGAGTTCCTGGATTTAGCTAATATGTATATAAATTCCAGGTGCAGCTGATGGAACTGTTGGTTTTTGGGATTTGGAGACATTTGAGCTAATAGGATCTTCTGGACCTGAGGTTTGAAGATGTTTTTATCTAATTTTTATGACATAAAAATATTCAGTATTGAACATATATTTTTTTCCAATGTTCCTGACATATCATTTTCTTGATAGTATTCAAAATTTGCAATCATTAGAACCTTAACCTTGTTAAGTTCCATTAATGGTAAGATATTCTCTGCAACATTGTGGTCAACCTTTGTCAAGGAACTTGCCTAAATGCCTGACAGCGAGGATTCCTTTAAGCTGCTCAGTGACTAACACAAATCTCCAAGATGTGGATGCATTGCTGGGACTGATGTTCCTAGAAGAACTCAGTATTTGAATGGCATGTAATTCCTTTTTGGGGTGATTTCAGCTTCTAGCCTTTGTTTACTTTTGCTAAGAATTTTAGCATCCCTAATGAGTATCTCCCTCACCCAGGAGGAAAAACAAAAAAAAGATTCACAATCATTAGCAAATGGTCTACATGATCCCCCATTTGTATGGAAACCAATTATAAATACCTCAATCCCTAAGTTTGTAACATGTAGAAAATTTGTTATAGTTCGCTAAATCATTTTCTATTAATTGTTTTCAAGGCTTCTGGAATACGTTCTATGATTATTCACTCTGATGGAAGAACCTTGTTCTGTGGGCTGGATGAACATTTAAAGGTGGAATCTTCACCCATTTCAGGCTTATGCTGTATTGTTTGCTAAAAGTCATCATTGCCTATTTCAACCTATCTTAAATAGTAGGTTTTTTCTTGGGAGCCTATACGATGTCATGATGCTGTCTATATGGGATGGTCTACTTTGGCTGATCTCAGCATTTATGAAGGAAAACTTTTAGGTTGCTCCCACCACCAGAGTCATGTTGGAGTCTGGGTTGCAGATGTATCGGTATAGCTCTGTTATGCTCATGTCTGAATTCGTTTTCATTGTTCATATTTGCTCAAAGTAAGTTCGATGTCGCAGCTTATCAGCCTATATGCTGTTGGAGGGATGCCTAAAACAGATGATCTGATAAAGCCTATGTATAGCCATGAGGAGAATCCAAATGTGGAGCCAGTAAATAGCATTTTAAAATCAAGTGCCCTACTGAGTTGTGATCGTGAAATTTATGACAGTAAATCTAAGGAGATGATAGGGAAAGTACTCATTAATTGTAAGTGATAGATTTTTCTTGATTATGTTGTCATATGCTTTGTTATCCATCATTGATCACGACTGATTCTTTCTTTTTTTCTATATTATTATATGGAAAAAGCTAATCCATGTGGCCAAGGCAACTCAGAAATGATGAATTCTGGTTTTGCATCAAATAAGGCTTCAGCTAGTTCAACTGGTTTCAGGAAAGAAGTCATTGTGAGTTCTTTTAGTGCTTCTCCAAAAACTAATAGTAAACCTTCTTTGAGGGCAACTTCTCTGAATAATACTGCACTCGCTGTCAGTAAAGCTAAACTGAGATCTTCAGCAACAAGTAAAACTAGACCAAACTTTCTGTCAAAGAATATCTCACTGTGCCCTGCCACTCTTGATTCTCATGGTCCATTACCATTAAGAGACTCCTCAGTAGATTTGCATTCAATGATTAATGAGCAAGATAGTTGTCTTATTTCCACTCCTGTCATTGTTCCTAGAGATAGTCACAATCAGAAAGTGGCAGTAAGTTTGGAAAAAGAAATTGCAACTATTGAAATATCTCATGTTTCAGAAACATGCACCCCAAGTAACATCCAACAGCGCTCACATATTGGTGATTGCAATATTGGCTTAGCTGCATCTGCATCTGGATGTCTGAATGGTGCTTATAATTTTCTTGAAGCCAAAGATGCCAACTTGCTCTCCAAGCTGGTGATGAATTCTGGAGCTACAAGAGCGGATGAAGGCTGGGATATAGGAAACATTTCTGAAAAGTTTCAGAGATCCATGGCTATTGAGCAATCTTTAGTGCTTGAAAGTGATAAATGTAAAGCTCTACTTTGCCTAATTTATTTAGTAGGATATCATGTTATTTGCTGATCTTTGGATTTGATTCCCCTTCTGGTAAATCTTCTCTGGTAAAAAATCTGAGGGACTAACATTCCAGTCAACTTAGTTTTGTGTGCTGGAAAATCTCATTTGGCATGTGATTCAGGATTAAAGGATTCCCCTTTTTGCATGTTATAATATGCATTTTAACTTTGAAGAATCATATTTTTGTTTTACAGTTACAGCAACCTGATAAAGCAATTTCTTTTGCAGCTTCTGAATCAGTTTGCTTCAGCAATGAAACAAGCTGTGTTAAATATGTTAAAGGAGGTATATTGGAAATAATATTGATGAATTCTGCAAATACCTTGTATTTTTGTTTTCAGAACTTCTGCAAGATAACTGCAAACATAATTTGTGACAGTTGCCGTTCAACTGGGAAGGACCCGGTCTTTGGTTGAGAGCTGGGAAAGAATAGAAAGATGCAATAGCAGTAATCCTATCTGTGATAGCAACGATCACAATAATGATGAAAACTGCTTTCATTCCTTGCCCGTATGCTTTTACTTGCAATTTTTGCTATATGCGCATGCAACTCAACATATTCCTGTAATTTAACTGAACGGCATGTTAGATTGTTGTATTCTCAGATCAACATTATCTTGTAGGTTTATTATTTTCTCCTCAGAGTATTGGATAATGCTTGGTGGTTGATTTTTCATGAAAACTGTTGCCAAGTAGGAAACATAATACTGATGATTGACAAAACACTTTGCATATTCTTATCTTAGCAAAAACTAGTAACCTTCTGCACTCAACATAATCTATTTAATTGAGTTTCTGTCAGTTAGTGCCAAAAGTAGCCAAATCAACCAAGGCACACATGGTGTAGGTTCACGATGCATCAGTATTGTTGACCAATCCTGGCTCATGTTTAGCCAAACACGTGATTAGACTAGTGTCTATAAAGTTACCAGGATTAGTCTGCACAACTTCACTCTTTTTTTCATGTAAAACTAATTTTCTATCTATTGTTCTGTAAAATATCTATTGCGAAAGAATGAGAATGGATTGGCTGTTCTGATGACCATATTGATGGACTGTTTCTTTCAACTCATGACATCTGAGATTCTGTTCTGCGAGATTCTATTACCAAGCAAATTTTCCCTTTGTGATGAGCTGAAATATCAAGTTGATACATTTTCAAAGAACCTGCCATCAGCAGATGGTGATTTGATTCCTGAAGTGATACTGCAAAACCATGATGTCCTTTTGAATGTTGCAAAATCTCGCCTAACAAAACTACAGGTGAAAATTTTCTTGTTCATTATTATTCGTTTTGTGATACTTTTATTAGTTTGTGATTGTGTGCATAACCTTTAGGTCAAGTAACTTCAAAATTGTTGTATATGAGTATTTTGACATCTTATGCATTAGAAAATCTACTTTTTGTTGATGATGAGTTGGCTTAAAGATCCTGTTTTGGTCAGTTTTCATGGTTTTCTTTTAGTCCAAATTACTTTGTTTGATCACCCTTAATGCTATCACTATAAGGACATTTCTTTGCTTTTTCAGAAACCATGTCAATAATTTGAATTGGGACTAAATTGGAATTGCTGTAAGTGAACTGTTTAAGTCTTTATCCTAAAAAATTTTACTGATGATGCTTTCAGATGGTGCGGCACTTTTGGGAGAAAATTGGCATTATAGATGCAATTAATGCTGTGGTGAAACTTCCTGATCATGCTGTATGTGTTTCATGTTGATGTTCTCGTTCTACGGTTCATTTGATGATTATCACAAGAAAAAACAAAATTCTTATTTCAGTAATGTGTTTTAGGTGAGTACTCTGATTGTTCCACAAATTGCAGGTGCAAGTTGATGTAATCAGTGTCCTTATGGAGAAAATCGACATTGTCACACTTGATCTTTTCTCATGCTTGCTGCTAATGCTTGCTAGTTTGCTAGAGAGCAAGAATGAACGGTAAAGAATTGAGAGGCTGATTTCCAACTTGTTAATGCCTGGTAGGCTTGGTAGCCATAGTTATGAAAGCAC
Organism: Trichopus zeylanicus subsp. travancoricus; assembly: GCA_005019695.1. Lineage (NCBI taxonomy): Eukaryota > Viridiplantae > Streptophyta > Magnoliopsida > Dioscoreales > Dioscoreaceae > Trichopus > Trichopus zeylanicus. Next base: position 82,691 of record RXID01015017.1, read on the forward strand.
ACGCCATTTAAGTGTGGCATTTTCATCTGTTAATTGCCAGACATGACCATTGATTGCTGTCCCAATTGACATTTCTGGAACTTATTCCCAATCAGTGTTTTGTCTCCATGTCAACTCTGCAGTTATTGTTTGCTTTAAAGGAAATAATTTTCCTGTAATATGCACGAGGAAATTGTAAAGAGCATATTATGTAGTATATGGTAAGTTGCAGATTTCATAGAGGGAGTTGCAGAAAGGTATATTTCCTCCACCAATTATTTCACTTTAAGATTATCTATTGCTTCTGCTATAATATATTACTGGTTGTGGATGGAACTTCTTGTTTGTTTTATGGGTTGATGCATTATCTTTTTTGGTGTGTTGCCATTGATGTACAAATATGTTCACTGGACATGCAGGTATATCACCATCTCCCTGGAAATGCTAGTAGTTCTCGTGAAAACCTTTGGACCTTTAATCAGTTCAACCTCATCAGCTTCTTTGTTGTTAGGAGTTGATATCCAGGCAGAACAAAGGTATGATAATTAATATAGTATTTTAAAATTTATCTTCTGAGGCAGAAGGTTATCTATATTTTCCCTGCATCAACCATCTTCATTTGTATGGTGGACGAAGGTTGAAGCATCGTCAGCTTTGCTTAAACCAGTTGGAAAAGATAAAGCAAACCCTTGCTTTGCTAATCAGGTAATGCAAACAAACTGACTTTTCGTTTGGACTGCTGCCAGCTATGAGTTTCATTCATTTGGAGTGGAATCAATTAATCTGCTGTCATTTGCATTAGAAGCTTGATAAACCCCGAAACTTCTTTGCTAATCAGGTAATGCAAACAAACTGACTTTTCGTTTGGACTGCTGCCAGCTATGAGTTTCATTCATTTGGAGTGGAATCAATTAATCTGCTGTCATTTGCATTAGAAGCTTGATAAACCCCGAAACTCTGACCTGTCATTATTGACATAATAAAGGTGAATATGAACCTGTGAACTTTTGTGTGCATCGCACATCTATGCAGCCCTTTGTTATGCTAACTGAGAACTCGAATCAAATGATGCATTTGATGTGGTATTTGTATTCTTTCAATAAGTTTTTATCCTTAGCTTCTGAAATTTTTGGTTTTTCTGCTTGGGCACATAACTCATTGTCTTCTTGCATGTACGCAGCGGACTTTGTTGCAGAAGAGGAGGCTTGCTGGCAAAACATGCTCATGTTTTAAATCTAGCTTTGCGTGATATATGATAACCGACACAGATGATCAAATGAATGAGACTTGAGGCTTTTTGCTTGTGCATCTCATGTTCATCATCTCAGATCATTTTGAAGTATGTGAATGCATGCAATCAAAATGAAGCTGGCTGTTTGAGAGCTTGGCACTTTCTGATGACCTTCATTCTGGCTAGTATATGTTTTCCTGCTCCATTTTCATCAGTTCTATAGAGGGACGATGTGTTATGTTAGTCTAGTTCCTTTGCGACTGTTAGTTTTGTGGTCTGTGTTTATTGATTTATTTTTTAAAATAAATTTGATTGTGCAATTTAGATTAGACAATTTGAAAATGTAGTAAGTGACTTAAGTTTGATTATCTGATTGATATTTGTATGATAATGGATGACAGTATAAACAGAAATAAATTTTATATGTGTGCTCATTTAGATATTTCGTGATGGGTCAAAATATTTTATATTATACCCAGTATTTGATCTTACCTTGAGGTTGTTTGATTGGAGAAGAATAAATTTTATGAGACTGAATCCGATTGAAAATTTGGATTTAAATTGATTTAGTCGAATTATTTGGGATTTGAACTTTTTTATAAATATTTGAACTTATTTATAATTACAAAATTTTGATTTGTAATTATGATGAACTTAGAGGGTCTTTTTATAAAAAGTCAAATTTAAAGTCAATAATAATTCAAAACGAAACAAAGATTTGAGAGAATTGAAAATTATCTTTGTTCTTTTTGTTCAAACATTTTTTTTATTTGAAATTTTTTCTCCTTTTCAATTTTTACCCATTAAAGAATGACAAAGACTCTAGGTGGATCAACTGAAAATTACAGATAAAGATTTCAGAATTTTGTTTGAGGTCCTATGGTATGTAAATTTGTTTAACTCAGTTTTAAATTTATTTTTCTCGTGGGTCTTGCATCAAAAGGTAAAATTAAAGTCCACAATTGGTATCAAAGTTAATTTTTGATGGTTGACCTGCGAAAATCAAATTATAATTTATTTTATGTTAAATTTCTCGAAATCCAATTTTAAAAAAATCGAGTTTTGTCTCAAATTTTGACTGAAAATGTTAAATAGTCTATTGGTATTCAAAATTTCATTGGTAGAGAAAAATTCGATATTGAATTCCAAAATTTTGATTTATGGTGAGTTTTTTAAAATCAGTTAAATTTATGAAATTTTTTTTATAAATTAAAATTTTAAGAGGGCTTTATTGTAAAATTGTAATTTAACTCAATTCATTTCAATTGAATTGCAATCCGAATTCAACCTTGCTAGTTGCTACATTGTTAAGTTAATTAAGATTATTAATCTTGATTAATTAAGCTAATGATTATTTGAGTTAATGAAAATAATTTTTTATTACTATTTACTCATGTTTATACTTATAAGTTAAAATAACCAAATATTTTTCCAAAAAATTTTGAGGTCATTTTAATTTATAAATGTTATTATTCTATATTTATTTTTAACTCTAGTTAATTTGACTCAAAGATTGAGCTGGTGTAGAGAAAAAATAAATATAGAATATTTTGAAAATTTATTTGTGATAATAAAAGAAAATCAAAGTGGACTTTTATTGTTTATTGTGATTATTATGGATTTTATTGGTGGGATCTCGTGATTTGTATTATTCTTCTAAAAAAGGTAGTATAAGATCATAATTTAATCCAAATTCTAATTTTGCCGGTGATTCGTGATTTGTGTTAATCTTCCAAAGAAACTAATATAAGATCAAAATGATAATTTCTATTTAAATCAATGGAATCATTGATTATTTATTATTAAAATGTATTTGTTGTGTGTTTGACCTATCCATTATAAAATTTACAGTATGAAATTTAGTAGTTAGCTCTTCAAGGTTGATATATTAAATAGATTAAATTACTCGACTTGGAGAAGTGGGCTAAAGACTCATTTGATATTTTACAATTTTGACATTGCTCTTAACACAACTGAGCCACCTATTGGGTATAGCCAGTTTGAACAATCTCAGTTTGAAAAATGGCAAAAAACAGATAAATTAGCAAAACTAATAATCAAAAGGACAATTTTTGAAATAATTCATGACAATTTGCTAGATCTTTATTCTGTCAAAAAATTATTTTAGAGTATTCATGACAAGTTTGTTGGGTCCATTAAAGCCAAGAAATTGTCTTTGATTTGTAAGCTCCACAACACAAAATTGGCTGAGCATAGGAATGATCAAAAACATATCTTAACAATGTTTTTCAAAGGACATGAGTTGGAATGTCATGTTTGTTTTGAATCAAGTTATATTGATATTTCTCCTGATGCATGGATTGTGAACTCGGGATCATCAGTTCATATATCAATTAGTATGCAAGGATTCTTGGACTTAAGGAAACTAGATAATTAGGAAAAATATGTTTTTATGGGAAATAATGAGCGAGCTGAGGTCATTGGTATTGGAACATACACTTTGGTTCTCCATAGTGGTCATATAGTTTTACTGTTAAATATAGTTTTTGCACTAATCATCAAGTGTAACTTATTGTCGGTCTCCAAACTTACAGAAGCTAGTTACTGTTTTGTTTTTAGCAAAGATTTTGTATCTCTGATGTATGATAGTGTTGTTGCTATTGGTACTGTATTAGATTTAATCTATACAGATGTTTGTGGTCTGAATGAAATAGCCACAAGGAACGACCAAATGTATTTTATAACATTCATTGATGACTACTCACGATATGGATATGTGTATCTGTTACACGGAAAGTCGGATGTTTTTGAAATATTTCAAGTGTAGAAGTCTGAAGTTGAAAATCAATATGGAAAAAATATTAAAGTCATCAGATCAAATAGAGAAGGTGAATACACTTCATATATTTTTTGAAACTTTTTACAGGAGTATGAAATCATTGTAAATACAACTATTTCAGAAAATGCAGAGCAAAATGGAGTAGTAAAAAGGAAGAATAGGACTTTGATAGATATGGTACGTTATATATTGGTTTTTAGTGAATTACCAAACTCTTTATGGGTGAAGCACTAAAGATGGTTATATACATTTTAAATAGAGTACCATCTAAATATGTTCCTAAAACTCCCTTTGAGTTATGACTTGGCAGAAAACATAGTTTGAATCATCTTAAAATCTGGGGCTGTGATGCAGAAGTTAAAATTGCTAAATCTAGTATGCCAAAAACTACAATTCGGAATTTAAGTTATAAGTTCATTGATTTTCCGGAAAGATCTAAAGGATACATATTATATAATCTTGTTCAGGGTTTCATATTTAAAAGTAGAAATGTCAAATTTATTGAGCAGGGCACATCTGTCATAGAAAGTAGGAGGAAAAGAATTAAAGTTGAGAATGAGTCAGATAGAGCTAAACAATATGAAATACCAATAGTTGTGCCAGACTAGTCAGATGAAAGACCCAAAAAAATTCAGAAATTAGCTATATCAGATGATTACATTACATATTTAGAGAAAACTAAAGATATGCATATTCATAATTTAGACAATTTAGATAAGATACCTATGTCATTGATTACAGAAAATGATAATCCACTGAATTTTTTAGAAATTATAAACAGTGAAAATGCAAAATTCTGATTGAATATAATGATTGAAGAAATTGACTTAATGCAAAAAAAATGAGGCTTGGTCTCTAGTGCTCACTTTTGTGAACTGTAAATCAATTGACTGTAAATGAGTTTATAAGACTAAATCAAAAGCTAATGGTAAAGTTGATAAATATAAAGAAAGGTTAGTTGCTAAAGGTTACACTTAGAGAGAAGAAATTGATTGTGATGAGATATTTTTTTAAGTTTTTAGAAAAGATTCATTAAGAATATTTATGACATTGATAGTACACTATGACTATAAATTCATTCAGATGGATGTTAAAACTATATTTCTGAATGGAATTCTTGAAAAAAAAATTTATATGACTCAACCAGAAGGGCTTGTCAGAAAAGATGATAAAACAAAAGCCTGTAAACTGCATAAATCTATTTATGCTTTAAAGTAAGCGTCTCGATAGTGATATATTAAATTTTATGAGGCAATTACAAAATTCGACTTTCAAAAGAATATACATGATAATTGTGTATACTTAAAGGTCAGTGGGGGTAAAATTTAAATATTGATGTTATATATTGATGATATCTTATTGGTCGGTAATGAATTGAATTTTCTCAAAAAGATTGAAAAGATGTTGTATACATTTTTTGAAATGAAGACTACTTCGTATGTATTTCTGAGAAAAGCACAAAACGAGTAGACCGTTAGTGGAAAAGACATTAAAATTCTCACTACCATTATATTTTTATTGTATGTCTTATTCCATAAGCACATTGTCGATACTTATATTTGATGTTATTCAACTTAATTGATATAGTATTTTACTTGCTTTAACATGAAAGCAAGTTGGTATATTATTAATATATATCTATCCATGATTGGGCATGTATGTGGACTACTGAGAAAAAGTGGTATAATCTATTATCTCTAAATTACACAATTGGGATCTTATGTGAAAAATATTTTTTGAAAAAAGTATTTTCAGTACATATCTACTTATATATGTATAAATAAACAGATCCATAAACTAAGTAGGAAATTGTTAGTCTTATGGCCTTATAGACTATTTATTGATTTATTTTTTAAAATAAATTTGATTGTGTAATTCGGGTCAAACAGTTTGGAAATATAGTAAGTGACTCAAATTTGATTGTTTGATTGATATTTGTATGATAATGAATGACAGTATAGACGAAGTCAAATTTAATATGTGTGCTTATTTGGGTGTTCCGTGATGGATCGAAACATTTTACAATATATCCAATATCCAGTCTCATCTTGAGGTTACCTGATTGGAGGACGATAAATTTTATGAGACTGAATCTAATTGAAAATCTAAATTTAAATTGATTTATTAGAATTATTTGGAATTTCAACCTTCTATAAATATTTAACTTTATTTTTAATTATAAAATTTTAATTTATAATTATGATAAACTTGGGGGGTCTTTTTCTAAAAAACCAAATCTAAGGTCACCCATAATTCAAAACGAACAGTGATTCGAGAGAATTTAAAATTATCTCTATTCTTCTTCGTCCTCGATTCGTTGGAAGTAATTTTTTATTTAAAATTATTTTCTCCTTTTTAATTTTTTCTCATCAAAGAATGATAAAAATTCAAAATGAATCAACTAAAAATTATAAATAAAGGTTTCAAAATTTTGTTTCAAATCCTAAAATATGTAAATTCGTTTAATTTAATTTTAAAATCGTTTTATTCACGGATTTTATATCACAAGATAAAATCAGAATTCACAACAACATTTCGACTGCTAATGTCATTTACATTTTTATTCGTAATTGGGATGCTGCTGACAATTTGGTTGAGATCGATAAAAAGAAGAGTTCTTGAATGTAGCGAATGAAAACTAGCGGAGCGCGTGTCCTTATAATAGTTTTGGCTGCTATTATTGTATTGCTCTTAGAACACTTGGATAAACGAATATGCGTCCTTTTGATACGAAAGAGAAGTTTTTCTTTTCAAATGAAAGTCAATTATGGTCATCGACCAGGCTCGGCGCTATGTGACATGGCCTTCACTCGATTTTCTGTAACCATAAAAATTTTTAAAAAAAAAAAAAATTGCTAGTTTCTAACATCAAAAAAGAGGTCAGTGCTGGCGAGAGGATCCGCATGTACGGACACTCATTTTTCAAATAAAAATGTTAGGGGCCTAATTTTGCGATGATGTTTTTTGGTTAGTTTGTCTTAGCAAGTTTTTCTATTATTATTATTATTATTATTATTATTATTAGGTTTAATTATATATAATTTCTTTTTTTTCGAATTATATATTTCTTTTTTAAAAATTAATAAATTACATGTTACTCTTTCAAATCTTGACAAATTGTATATTTCTTATCCAAATTTTAAAATAACATAATTTATATTAGATTATTTAATAGTATTGTAAAAAAAAATTTATGTGTAAATTTACCGTTAAAATAAAAATATTCAGAATATATATATATATTATTTTGGTATTATTTAGGATAAAGTGAAAAAATAAAAATATATTTGATTTAATTAAAGGTGACGTAATGAAAAATATAAGAAAAAATGAGCTCTAAATTAAATTCTAGTTCTACTCCAAATTAGGCCAAAATAGGTTTAAATTAGGATAGAGAAAAAATTATTAATTTTTATTTTGGGATAAATGTTCATTTGAGATAAATTGAAACTGAGTTTAAAATAGGATAGTACAAAATTATTATTTTATATCTCAAGTTAAAATTTAGTATAAGATAAATTTTTCAATAATGATTGAACACCAAAGTCTCTTCCAAACAACGATGAAGAATATAAATTATTCAAATATTTCTGACTTTAATGACATTTGAAATTTTTTTACAAATATCTAGTAATCCCAAAAATATATAATTTTTTATTTTTGAGTTTTTTTAAAAAATCACCTATTCTATTATGAATTTACAGAAACTCACTTATCTTATCACTATTAGGAAAAAAATACTCACATTATACTTAATTTAGAAAAAAATGCTCTTAATTTACAAAAAAAATGCATAACTAAAAATATTTTAAAATAGTTTATTAATTTTTAATTTCATAAAATCGGACAACTAATATTTCATAAGAAATGAAATAAAAAAATGTCTTTATATCAATTTAATAATTGTTTAAACTAAAAGTAAATGAGAATAATTTAAATTTTTATATTATTTTTGATTGATAAAATTGAATTAAAATAAATAATTTAAAAATATTTTATTCGAGATATTTTTTAAATTTATAATATAAGATGAGTGATTTTTTGTAGGCAATTTTTGATAAAATTATAATAAGATAAATATTTTCTTGTTAAAAACTCTTTAATTCTAGAAGAGAGATAAAAGTATGTAATTTTTTAATTTTTAACTCCAGTAATCCAAAATTTTAACGAGTTATATGTAATATTTTAAAATATAATTTTGTAAAATTAGAAAGAATTATATATAATTTTTTAAAAAATAAAATAAAAATATGGTAATTAAAAAAAAGGGCAAAAAAAAAAGCGACCATCTCCCATTCTCTCTCTCTCTCTCTCTCCGTCTAACAAAAGCAAACAATAAAAAAGCCCTAAGCTCTTTATCTTTCGCCGGAGAAAAACGCGAAGTCTGAATCCGATGGAGACCGCGTCTGCAAGATGGGGGACCTGGGAGGAGCTGGTCCTCGGGGGCGCCGTGCTCCGCCACGGCACCGGAGCCTGGGAAGCTGTTGCCTCAGAACTCCGATCCCGCACCCCGTTCCCCGCCCTCTTCACGCCCCAGGTCCTTCCCCAATCATCTTCTTCCCCCACTTTTGATCCTGCCGATTAATTTTATCGGAAAATTCTTCGATTTGCGCTCTTCTATTATCTATCTAAGTATTGATTGCCATTCTCGCATACTAGGGCTTTCCTTTCGTTTAGTAATTACTTTGTTTCGGGATTGTTCTGTCTCTATTTCTTTCCAAAATCCTTCCTTCACTACGATGAAGTTATGCGACGTCCATTCTTTGATTATTTATTTATTTAATTAATTTGAGATCAAACAGTCGAGATTTCCTTCAGGGCTTCGACGACCGAACGAGCGTGATTTCCTTTTACGGTAGAGAGAAGGAAAAAAAAACCTATCAAAAGTTAAAAATTGGGAACGGTCGGGGGCATTTCTGTCTTTGAGGATGATGTCGTGGTCACCCTGGGGGAACGTTTCCACCTTCCACATATTGATAATTGATTGACTTTGACGCTACCTAATTCGGAGTTGGACGGAAATTTCCTGGCTGGTTTTTGATACTTCGTTTCCTGTTTTTCCAGGAATGCCAAGCCAAGTATGAGGACCTCCAACAACGTTACTCTGGCTACGAGTATGTTCCCTGGCTACTTGTTCTTGTTATGATTATTATATTACTTATTTTGACACACGATATTTCCATGTAATTTCCGTGCAAATGGATGAATACGGACCTCATGCTTGAGGACAATGGGATATCATGTGATTCATAAATGTAACTTGCAGAGCAAAGTAATGTCAAAGGATATTTTAGGGACCCTAGAGACCAATTATAATCTCGGTTTATGGGGTAAATCACATTACCCTTCACATCTTGGGCTCATTCACCCTGTCCTTATCAGTTATTGTAAATTTCCAGTGAACTTGCTCTCTCAGAGCAGTTTCTACATGAAGATACACGAATGTCCTTGTGTTTCTGTTCAAGGAAAGGCTCAGGTTTGCGCCAAAGGTTACCTAGAGATCCGGCACAAACAGATATTTGACACTTCAATTCCTAAAGTGTTCGAAATTCCTTAACCAATCAATCCTTAATGCCGTGTTATGTTTTGTGACGGAGAACGATAAAATTGCATATCCATGTTCTGAAAAAGGGAAATAAAGAAAGAAAGAATAGAAGTTACCTGGAGGGCCATTAACTTGTACCTCCTTGGGTTGGTAAGAACATTCCTGTGTTTGCTTTGTTGCTTATGAGGTATAGATAATATCACATATGGAAAATTTTTTGATAAGCTCCCTTGGTATTTTTGGGATGCTACTTCCTCTGCAGAGTGCACCAATCACACAACCCCACAAACTGCATGGGTGAAAAAATATCACTTTTTCCTCGCATGGCCCCCGGAGGTTGTGGGGCCCATTTTTGATTTGTCAGTGTGTGATTGGCACTCGAAGAAAACCTTTTGGTTAGTCGAGTGACCCAAGTAGCGTCTGTATTTTATATACAACGAAACCATCAACATGTAAAATTGCTTTCCTGCAATCAAAGTGCCAGATACTAAATTTACAATGTGTTTTGCTCTGGCAACAATGATGATGTATTGATGATTTTATCACAAAAAAAATCTATTATTTATTGTATGAGCCATGTATGCTTGTTTTGAAATTGCTTTCCGTTGATGAGAGCCTGAATTTCTAAATTCAGACTAATATGTTATTATCCTAATTAAGGTCAAGCTAGTTCACCACTGCTGCTTATGCACATATATCCTACCACTTAAGAAACGTCGAAAGAGAAAGTAAGCGTTTGAAAACCTCTATACAATCATTGAAACAAAATAGTCGTATATGTTTCAAGTTTTGCATTTATTCTGTAATTCCTGCTAAATAATTTATAATGCCATAATCTACCTTTTTGTCTTCTGTGGATCAGGTCATTGCACCCTGTGATTTGTTATTCTCATTTTTGCAGTTCTTGGTTTGATGAGCTTCGAAAGTGCAGAGTAGCTGAATTGAAGGAGGAGTTGGAAAAATCAGAAGACTCAATTGGGTGGGTATTGACTGTATAGTTGATTGATAAACATTGTTGCAAGCCTTGCTGTTCACTAGCTTTCTTCACTAAAAATTAGTATGTATAGAACAGCAAATCATGACCAAAACTAAAAGTTCGCATTTGTTAAGAAGATGTTGGTACCAAAAAATTGATGAGACTGCCCAGTTGGATGGTCTTGAGCTTCTGTCCCATTGAAGTTCATATATGTGGTTTATTTATCTTTTTCAGATCTCTGCAGTCGAAACTTGAAATTCTCAATGCTAAGAGACCAAGCAGTGGTAATTCTGAATACAGTACCAACCAGACAGAATCACCTTTGCCCTCTGAAAATGCAACTGCTTTTGACTCCTGCAACAAAGCATTGTTTAAAGATAGATCATCTGCTGGTAGTTTTGTTGAAGGGACATGTGGAGACTGCTCTCAAGAATGCCAGATTTCGACATCTGTTTCATCTCAAGTGAAAGATGCAAAGATTTTAGAGAGCTTTGAAAAGTGGAAAGCTGAAAACGGTCCTTTTGGTTTCTTAATAGGCTGTTTAAAAAAGAAGAGAGGAAAGAGGAAGAGAAAGGGTGAGAGCGTAATGGAGGAGAATATGGATGATACATGCCTTCCAAGTTCTGCTGCATCTATTTGCAGTCAAGATGTTGGAATTCATCATAAAGAATCGTGTGGAAGTATGGATACCAGGAAAGATTTAGCATCCATTTTGAATTCGATCATGGAGCAGAAGGATGTATCAATCTTTCAACATCGACTTGAGAGCCAGGTAAGATAGAGAAAAAGAAACAATGTACACATTGGGGTTTTGTTTTGATACATCAGTAAAGATAGTTCTTATCAAAGTTTTGCATTCTATATATGCTGCAACTAAATGCAATATAAACATGACCTGTTATTTACTAGTTGAGTAGGTCAGTGAAAGAACTTGGCGTCCATGCTCATTGTGCCATTCTGTAATTGCCTCTTATTTTTGCACACCATGCTATTGAGACCTCACTTTTTTCGCCCTTTTCTCTTTCATTTGACAGAAGAGGGCAAGGTATAAGAAAATGATTCGCCGGCATGTTGACTTCCAAAGTTTAAGTTTGCGAATCGATAATGGTTCAATCCTGTCTGCTAAGGAGCTTTGCAGGGATTTGCTTTTGTTGTCCAACAATGCCCTTGTTTTCTACCCAGAGAACTGCCTGGAACAGAAAGCTGCACTCATCGTCAGGGATCTTGTTATCAAAACATTACGGCAAAGTTCTCGAGAATACAATGCAAGCTCCAGTGATGGTAGTTCTCCAATTCCTGTTGAGTTGAACAGGTCCAAGAAACTGTCAGGCACGCCTGCCTGTGATCCTAGCATTCATCAGAATCTGGGGAATGCTAGGAAAAAGGCACTAGCTCCATGCGTGGGAAATGTTCAAAAGGGTTTGGACAGTGAAAAACCCATAGGAGGCTTTATGGTCAGGAAAAGAGGCACTGTGAGGCTTGAGAAGGGTGGCCGAAGCCAGGGGAATCTGAAGGTTACCCCATACAATGGAAGAAAGAAAGTTCATAGAAAGCTATAAAATTATCTAGAAAATGTAATGTTGTTGCATCTCTCTTTGATTTTTTTTGTAAGCAGTTGTTTGGTTGACAAAAAGTGAATGAAAATATAGAGAAATTATTTTTCTTTATTTTTAATTTACTAAAAGTGATTGAAAGTAATTTATTTTTAGTATTTGATTGGATGAAAATATATTTTGAAAGTATAATTATTTAGGTAAAATATTATTTATTTAAATGAATGTAATTATTTATATAAAATACCATTTATTTAATTTTTTTCCATAAATAAATATTTTTGTAATTATTTATGTAAAAATATTATTTATTTAATTTTTTTTCATAAATAAACTTTTTTATGTAATTATTTATATAAAAAAATTATCTATTTATTGTTTTTATAAATAAATTTTTTTAACAATTTATATTATTATTATATGTGAGATTATTAATATTATTATATTTAAAATATCATTAAATTTATTTTTTAAAAATGACTTTGGATAAAAAAATAAATAAGTAAAATTTAGTTTATTTTTTATTTTTAACTAAAAAAATGCTAAAAGTGAAGGAAAGAAAAAAGTAAATTTACTTTTAATGACTTTTGCCAACCAAACAGTTTCTAAATTTTGCAATTGTGGTATTGTAAGGAAGTCAATTCTAACCACCCGGCCAGCGCCAAACAAATGCCTGTCTGTTAATTTTGTCAGATTTTGCCGATAGATATACAAATATATACCATGTGATCAAATGCTATTTGTGCTGTGCGCATTATCGAGGTTGGTTGATTGATTGAGCGATCTATGCGGTGGCTATGATTCACCGTCTTTGCATGCTGTTTCGTAAGCAGCTACTAAGTGCATGCATGCCCATTTTCATCCAGAAGAAGGAAGAGTAACCCGCTGGCTCCGTTGAAAGATTTGCCGGGATCAGAGGAAACGAGACATTTGTATATGAATTCCGGCGGACGACTTCTTTGCTGGTCCATCACCTGCAGAATGCTCTATTAATTAATTGCATTTTTTTTTTTCTGGTATGTTAGTACTTATGTACAATAGTCCAACATATTTGTTGTGCTCGTCGTCTCCCGTTTCGAACCTGATCAAGAAGGAAAACCGCATACGAATAAAGTCCAAATTGACGTACGCTGCCTCCAATCTAGAATACGATTTGTCAAATCCATCCGTGACCAATCCCGATCGCGATCCGTTCAGGAACACGCCTTGTTTTTTTTTTTTTTTTAAAAAAGAAGAGAGTCAAAAATCAAGTTTTTTCAACAAATAATTGGGTCAAAATCTAGACCATGTCACTGCAATTTTAAAAGGGTGCGGGTGAACCTAATCCAAATTTGAAGAGGTTATCTGATCTCAAGGCACCCCTCGTTTATCGGACGCCTCGGAATGCATCACCTCTCTATGTACGACGACAGTGCGGCCAGTGCCTGCTTCTCTCGCCTTCTGCTCTTCCAGAAGAAGATGTGTGAAAATATCGAAAATATATCATTTTTAGTATAAAAAAGCGGTTAGTCATCAAGACCCCCCCGCGAGCTCCGTCACCGCGTAGCTTTGCCTTTTTCGCTGAAGAATATTAACGAGCGAGAGAGAGAGAAGAGAAGAGAAGGCAGCGCCAGATCGGTGGATCTCCCATGGCGGGTCGCTACGACAGCAACCCCTTCGACGAGGACGAGGTCAATCCCTTCGCAGTAAGCCTTTCTTCATCTCTCTCCCCTCCTCCAACGCGTAGTTTTCTCTGACCTTTGTCTTTCATCCGATCGGATCTCTTGATTTGCTTCTTCCCCGATTCTTCACCGACGTTCTTAGATCTGTTCGTTTCCTGCTGTTTCCGGCCCTGTGCGTCGATTCCCTGCTTTCTTTGTTCGAATTTTCCCCTTCTCTTGTTTTCATCGTTCGTCGCACGTGAATCCACCGTCGGAATCGTCGAACACATCGTGCGCGGCCATTCCTTTAATTTTCAACTTAGATCTGATGTACTACTGTTCAATTGCGTGCTAATTTGACCGTGAACAAGTCATGAAAATGGTCTTGTTGGGATTTAATCACGAAGAACCGGGGATTAGGGGGTAAGAAACCATGTTGATTTCCAAAAGTTGGGGCGGCTCTATTCCGAATGATTTGTGATTTCTGTATTCTTCACCTGAATCGAGAATTTAGTGAGAGCATCTAGATATTACGCTGGTCCATGTTTTGTTCTGTGAATTATCCATTCGTAGTTGTCATCTGGTGCAAATATGCTTCCATTCGCGTTGTAAGACCACGTGCTTCATTAATTTCAAAAGCTGATTTCTTGCCTTATTACTCTAAATGACAAGGTAAATTCCCTGTCATTTTGTGGTAGACATTGATGATTTAATTCCTCGTCTTTGAGAATGGTTCGTAGAAAACTAAAACCAATTCCACTATATATGTCACTTCTTGAATTGTTTGACAGGATCCTGCAGTTAGAAAAGCAGCTGGACAATCAAATTATGGTGGTGGTGCGTTCTACACAACAGTGAGTTCAGATATAACCTGTCCAACTCGCAATCTTTCTGTAAAACAACTTGAGTAACTAAAAAGAATGTTTCAGGATTCTGAAGCTCTTTTTTTGAAGCTGACATTCTCTAGCCTATTTCTATTTTTAAGTGCTGAACTTTGCCCATTAACAACCCCCAACGATAGACCCATCCTGACCATTGGGTTAAACCAGTTAATATATTTGTGTTTAAGCTAAACCTTGATTCCTTTAAACAAGTTGTACTCTTCAAAGCTTAGGGCTGGCTTTAATGCTTGTGATCCGATTCGTGACTTAGACTTATAAATACATTACTCATTTTGAGCCATTTGGATTTCACTATTTGGACATATATATCAAACTTCCTTCCCCAAAACCTACTTGATTCAGTATATGTTTTTCTTTTTGATAGTTTAGGGTTTAGTGTCTGAACCCAGCCAATGGGGAAATCCTGGCTGTGCATACATACACAAATTGGCGTAAGTTCAATAATTTATTACTGAGATTACTGATATACATACATTAATTACTTTGAAACAAACATTTTATTGGACTATTTTCTGGTAAAAAATTGGAATTGATATCTAAAAGCTGCTTTTTTTTATGTTTACAATAGCAATCTGTGCCAAATGATTCAGGATTAATTGTACTATTCGGAAATATTTTCTTGGGCTATAGTTTCCAGTTTTTGTTAGTATGTTTGAGAACTGTCTGTAAATCTAAGAAGTTGATTTGGATGCAGATAGCAAACTTATGCTTTTTTTTCCATTTTCAGAACCCAGGAAGTGTGCCTCCTGCTTCAAATTCTAGGCTTTCGCCTCTTCCTCCTGAACCTGCTGATTTCTACAATGATCGCAGCGCAACAATCGATATTCCCCTTGATTCGTCTAAGGTTTATGAAAACTTTCATGATAAGCTTTTAATTATCAAAACTGTCCAGTTAAGGATGGTGTTCTATATGGAATACTAAAAGGCCTAGAAGCATTTTGTTAGGATATACCTTTTCTTTTTTTAATTTTTATGTACATCCTTTCCCCATTTTACACAGGATTTAAAGAAAAAAGAGAAGGAACTTCAAGCCAAAGAGTCAGAACTAAAAAAGAGGGAACAGGTATTATCTGGATGCAGAACTTGTTAGTGGTATACATTTTTCATTGCAATTACTTAGTCATGCCTTCTTTGTTGAATTTCGGTTCACCTGTTTCATTGTTTTTCACACTTTGCCTTTGTCTTTTCACTCAAAAGTGACTATTCAGTTTGTTCTTTATGTGTGATTGGATTTGAGATATGATCTGAGTTTCATACACCTTGGGTTTGCACTGAATATCCATTTTCCATGCCCTTATTTCTATCTCAGTACAGATAGAGAATCTCATTAATGTTTAGACATTATTTTTTTATTTTTCTTTCATGTGTGTCAGCAGAAAAATTGTATGAATTGCACCTTCACATCTGATTATTGGTTTGAACCAATTGTGCTTTAAGTTTTATGTCTTATGTGTTAAACTTGCTGACTATTAGTTCATTTGTCTTCAATTTCTAGGAGCTAAAGCGGAGAGAAGATGCTGCAGCACGTGGTACATATTACTTTTCAAGAAAGCATATGGTTGAAATAAATACTTAGCTTGAGAAACTAATTGAGATGAACTGTTATTTTTCTCTTTCAGCTGGAATTGTGATAGAGGAGAAAAATTGGCCTCCATTTTTTCCTATCATTCATCATGATATTGCAAATGAGATACCTATCCATGTCCAAAGGTTGCAATACTTCGCATTTACATCACTGTTAGGTAGGCCTCCCCCTCTCTCCCCCAACATCGATATATCGATTCACATCCCTGTTGAATTGAAACAAGTTAATTCTCCATCTTGCTTGACGTCAATTCAAAATCTCATTTACTTTGTTTGCTGTTAAGTACACCATAATTTTATCATTTCTAATCACTATTTTTTCTGCTCTTTAAGGTTTTTTGTAAACTAATTTTTGAACGCCTTTAAATTTGGAACCTTTTAACTTTTGGTATTTGCTGTTTTTATTTGTCTGTGCTTGTTTTAGTAATGTTTGTTACATTAGGTTGCTGTTTATTTTAAGATGGGTGAATGTTTGCTGGAAGGATTGTTGTGCAGAATCTGCAGATATCGTTTAGGATATGGAATAGAGGAATGGATGTAGTTTTAGATAGGTATACTATGCAGTTATTGTATCTTGTACTCATGATGTTGAGGATTAAAGCTGATTCATGCTGATAGCATGATAGCTTAAGATCTGCAGTGGATTCTCACCTCAAATTTATGTGCAAGAGTGAACCCATTCTTTTGGGGAGTCTTTGATGATCACAAGGAGAACTTGTTGTTCAGTAGTGTATTAATTTCTTGAATTTCCCTGTGCATCCTTTATGGATGATTAACAATTTTTAATGAACAATATGTCAAAATTCCTGTCTCTGCAGGCTTGACACTTTGTTTGTTTTGGAATATCATAGCAGTTACAGCAGCTTGGATCAAGGGGGAAGGTAGGATCGGTTGCTTTTGAACTTAATCCTTCTTTATGCTGATGGTTTCTCAGCTGCTTCGCTCTTGTTGAATTGCATTGATTCTTCATGTTTCCAGGTGTGAAGATATGGCTACTTGCGATTATCTACTTCATTGCAGGAGTTCCTGGAGCTTATGTTTTGTGGTATAGACCACTCTATCGTGCCATGAGGTATTTTGATTATATTCTACTCTCTTTTGTTCCACTTATATGTTGTTTAAACATAAATTATCAATGTTTAAACCTTTTGTAGGACTGAAAGCGCTTTTAAGTTTGGATGGTTTTTCATGTTTTATCTGGTAAGCTTCATGATCTTTTATCACCAACAGACAATTCTGCTAGATCCCTATTTCATAATATTCTACTTAAAGCAGTGGCTGATACCATATGATTTTCTTGTCCTGAAATACAGCTCCATATTCTCTTCTGCATCTTTTCAGCTGTAGCGCCTCCAATTTTTTTCAAGGGGAAATCTTTGACGTAAGTTCTGTGTTGTTGGAAAGAAAGAAAAAAATGAATCAAGTGCTTAAGCTGGCTGTTATACTGATTGTTAGTTTTAGGATGATATCTTGGAGTGTTCTTTTTGTTAATACCTATACGGGAAGGAATTTTGTTGGTAAATCGTTTTATAAAGAATCATGTTACAAAATGGACAATGGTCACAGTTGTTGAATGTTAGTCAGAGAATCAGCACCAGGATGGAACATTCTACACCTTTTTTAGATGCAAGAATTTTTTTGTGCATCTAATTTGAAAGAGGAATGATGCAAAAACATGTCACTGTATGAGCTTAAAGAGTTTGGCAATGATATTGTTCCAACAGACCATGGTGTGGTGTTGTGGTTAACTGCTTTACAAATGTCTGATTCTTCATTATTTTTGTTTGTGGAACAGAGGAATTTTACCTGCAATAGATGTGATAGGCGATCATACATTGATTGGGGTAAGTTCAGAGCATGACCTTTATTTCTGAGTTGCGTAATAAAAATTTAACATGTCTTTCCTTTAAATAGCCAGTTGGATGTCATTGCTGATTACTATAACTAGTTATAATGGTTAGTGCCAGATATTTAGTGGTATTTAATGCTTCTAATTAGAGTGGCAATTTCTTGCTCACAGATTTTCTACTTCATTGGGTTTGGGCTTTTCTGCATGGAATCACTGCTTAGCATCTGGGTCATTCAGGTTGTCTCTTAACTTGTGCAAGCTTCCCTTTTTCTTCCTAAATGTGCTTGTTTTTTTATCCAGGGACTGATAAAATATATGTTTCTGCCTTTTCCATATTGGTTCATTTGCCTACCTATTGAAACACAGTAGCAAAAAGGGCAATAATGATATTAAATCAGCTTATTTTGTGAGATGTATTCTTCCCTCTAATGGGAAAAAAATGATCTATATGCCATATTCAAGTAATTATTTATTAGTATTTGATCTTTTGAAGATAAAAAACTAGTGTGTTTGGTTTTTCTACATGATCGTAATAGACATGATAATTACAAAAAAAATAAAAAACAGACGTGATTCTTTTGTATCCGTTGCACATGCAGCAAGTATACATGTACTTCAGAGGAAGCGGTAAAGCAGCAGAATTGAAGCGCGAGGCAGCACGTGGTGCAATGAGGGCAGCTATGTGATTCTGATGTTTGATCTTGTCAAATCCATTGTTGTAGATTGGGAAGGGAGTTGCCGGGGGTTTTAGGTTCTTTCACAGATTGCTGCTTGTCAGATATCTGTAATATTCATGCTTGTGAATTATATAGGTGCAGAAAACATGTTTGTGCTCTATTTGTAGTATTCGTGCTGAACATTCACTAATTACTGTTTTCAGTGTTTGTCATGCGGTAAATTGGTATTTCACTGTCCTGATACCAAAGATGCAAAACCTTTGTTTGTCTCTGTTATGAAATACCCACCTTTTGATTTTACCTTTCAAGCAATGTTTTTGAGTAAACATCTGCGTCTATGCACACCACTAGTTGATTCTGCTTAGCTAGTGTTATAAGCTGCATACGTCCATGTGCTGATCATGACTACTATAAGTAGTTTCTTCTCTTGGAAGCTACAACCATGTGAGTCGTTCTGGTTGAATCTGCTTAGCTACAGTGCTTCAAGTCCTCTGCTTCAATCATAACTTCCAGCCGTGATGGCAAATCCCTTCAGAAAATTGATGGTATTGCAAAGTAGTTATTACATCAAAACTGAATGAATGAGCAACGTGCATCATCTGCCTGTCAAAAATTCGTCTACAACATGCAATTTTTGCTTGACGTCAAGGAATATAACATTTGGTTGCGAAGTGGTAGGCAATTCTTAAAAATTGTTGCTGATGCAGTGATATGCTATATCAGCCAATCCTGGAGTTGTCCCGACCAAAAACAAGAGTAGTAGCCCAGTTGACTGCCACATAGAACCTGTTCCTCCAGCTCACGACACGAGTTAGGTATGCAGAGCGCCATACGAGCCAGCTTATAAACCCAGCCATAGAGACTCCCTTTGCATCCTATAAAGCAACAACAGCGTCAACGGAGAGATGAAAACATTCGATGAATAATAAGTAGGAACAAGCAAAAATAATCATAACATTACCTTGCTCTGCCTTAGGTCAACCAGTGCCTTGTAACGCCCGACAGATGCCATGCTCCCCAGGTGCGTGTAGACGAAGGGATCTCCAAGTGGTATGTCTCTAGCAAAGCCAGCTTTTCCCCCGTTGTCCTTCCCAATCTTGGTGAATAACTCCGCCAGAAACTTGCCTTGTCTTTCAGCAACCTAGTGCAGGACGTGTTTTCACCGAACCAAAACCACCCGTAGGGAATGACATACACATATTGTGTTTTTTCCAGCAAATTATGTAGAGAACAGATGAACTATATTTGAGCAAAATTACGCAGGGCACAAAGGTGAGACAGAGCATAGAGGAAGCAAACCTGAGCCAATGCAGGAAGCACTTGCGTCCCTGTCTGTTCAAGAAAGCCTGCACAGTCTCCAAGTGCAAAAACGTCTTCAACAGATGGAACACGCAGGCACTCATCGATACCAATCCTGAGCCAGATGTCAGCAATAAGTATCACATAACTTGAAAAGTATAATTCTACTACTAAACCAAGCTGCAACGTTAGGCAAAAACAAGAGTGGAAGGTTGAAGAACCAAAGCAACTGAAAATAGTTGTACATTAAGCCATCTAGAACTAACCTTCCACCGGTAGATTTTGGGAGATTGAGAGATTTTACTAACTGTGAAGGTCCGACACCTGTAGACCAGACTAGCAGACCATAAGGAACATTGGTCCCATCACTCAAAATAATTTGATCTGGCAGAACCTCTTTCACCACACCTCGCACAAGGTGAACTCCAGACTGGAAAGTTTGTTACATTTCAAAAACATCATTGCAGGTTTTTAAAAGGCCTAGGGCCATAAAAGTTCAAGAAATATCAAAGTGATAGTTGTGCTACCTTGGTCAAATGCTTGGTTGCATATTGTCTTAACCCCACATCAAACGATGACAAGATTTCATTGGCCTGTTCAACATGGAAATAAAACAATCAGAAATAGCTTATTGTGCTTGCTCCTTCTTAATGCATAAAAGAAGAATCGGATCCTGATCGTATACCTCTATTAGTGTGACATGTATGTAATCCTTGACATGAGAGTATCTTTCACGTACATCTCTTGTAATGAAATCACTTAGTTCACCACTGAACTCTACTCCTGTAGGGCCGCCTCCAATGACAACACAGTGCAGAAGACGCTTCCTCTCTTCTTCCGATATACCTGGAATGAAGAATAATAGCAAAATTACCTTCAAGCGGACCAGTTTTTAAAATCCAGCAATCTCCCAAGAATTGATGTCATACTGGGAGGTTCTGATTCAGGAAGGTGGAAGTGTTGTAATTACCAGGATTCTCAGAGAGCATTAAGTTCAACAGAAGCTTCTTCCGGATTTCCTGTGCATGATTCACTTCACGGAGAAAAAATGCATGTTCTTTCACTCCTTTAACGTCGAAGGTCAAAGGATCAGCACCAGATGCAATGACCAGCTTATCGTATGCAACTTTAAAGTGGTAGGGATCACTACGAAGTCCATCGCTGGAAACAGCTTTGCAGTAGACCTAACAGAGACAAAGCTATCAGCAGCCTATCGAGCGATTGCCACATTAATGCGATGGCAATATGAGTATGAAGTATCTGTGAAAATTATACTTTTGGATGCTATAAAGGTATGCAATATTAGAAAAATAAAATATCGGAAAGCCAGATTACTTGGTGCTTGTCGGTGTCTATTCCTGTGCAAGAAGCTAGATAAAAGTATGAATTGGGTACTCCACCCAGTGCAGGCTGGATTCGACTGACTGGCTCAGCCACTGAGCGGAACTCCAAAGTCCCAACGCACGTAGAAGCAAGCAGAGGAGTAAAGACCATGTGGTTCCTTGGAGATATGCAGACAACGTCGTAGATACTGGTGTCAAGTCCCTTGAGAAAACGGCAGCCAGCCCATCCAGTGCCAAGAACAACGACCCTAGGCTTCTCGCCAGGCTTGGTTGGCTCCAATTCTGGCAATCTCCCACTGTCAGTCTCCACGTCTGAGTCATCAACAACCCTCTGGGCTACAGGGGATTGGCATGGCGGGGTCACACTAATTCCTCTTCTTCCATATGGGAAGACACCCATCAGCCTCAAATCAGAAACTTGGTTCTCAGCATTGCTTTCAGCAAATTTTCTGAGCAAGGAGAAGCATCGCTCATTCGAGGGAATGTTATTCCAGAGCAACGCAGCCTTGCTCACGCGTGAACTAGCTGAAGAATCAACAGCCAAAGCCTGCTTCAGCGTACACCTTGCAATTATCGGCCACCCCATTCTGTCACGAACAAAACCATAAGCGTCGAAAGTGCAATCCTAGCGCCAAGTTCAACGACAAACATTTTGAGTGGCAACTTCTGTTTATTCGCACACCTATAAATCAATATTTATTTATACGAGCAGGAAGCTGGGAGAAGGTAAGGGAAAGAAGAGAAAAATAATCGATAGTGAAGGAGGCCAAAACGGTTGGAAAAATCCACCAAAAACCTTTGGAATATGCAGAAAAATTCACCAAGAAGGGCCGTCGTATTCCAAGTAGATGGCGGCCAAAAATCATGGAAAAATAAATAATAACAGTGTAATTTTCCATTGCCTTCAGAAGTTAGAGTAAGAAAAAAACTCTTTTTACATAACAAAAAAAGGGGAAAAAAAAATCCCAAGCGCTGAGAACACCTCACAAAATCACAAAAGAAGAAGATAAAAATAATTGGCGGAAGGTGCAAAGTAAAGAAGAAAAAAAGGAAACAGAACATCAGCATTGAATATTTCTCCACGAAAAATGTGCGAGATTTCTCATAGAAATGTGCGGGATCATCTCATTTAACAAGCCCATGGGAAGGAAATAGAAATGAACTCACCTGGATCGAGAGATAATCCGCCAGAATCAAGAGAAGAGATGGAGGCCGCCCAAGTCTCTCAGCTTCACCGATTCTCTTTTGATATATGTAGCAGCGATTTTATAAAATAAAATAAATTATTGTTTGCAAATGAATCCCTAACTTATATGTGTAGCTATTAGGGAGCGAATGGGAATATGCAAACTGACGGGGAGGTCTCCGTAAGGAGGAGATGCTGTCTCGGCGAGCGCACATCCACCCCTCTCGTTTCTTTTCTACATTTTCTCGATTAGTGCGGAAAAATCGATAGCAGCCGCACCAGTTTTCGGTTCTTCAAACTCGGGGAATCTTCCAAGAATCTTCCCAGAATCTTGATGTCACAAACAATTTTCTCGTCGTTTTTTGATTGACGGGAAGGTCGTTCAAATGTGGTACTGACTTCTAACCGAGGAAACAAATGAAACGGAAGCCGGACGAAGGAAAAAAATCCGCAACAGCTCCCGAGATTCTTCTTCTTCTTCCGTTGTCCCCAAATTCGGATGCACTCGCGCTCATTTTCTTCGTTCCGACGAAGAAAGATTTTTTTTTTTTTTTTTTTTTTAAAAAACAGAAAATAAATAAAACTATCAATAATGGTTTTCAAAGAGAAGGTATTCAATGGGCCAAAAAGAACATATATATATATATATATATAGTTATTAGTTGACATGTTGCCTTTTTAGTCCAAATTTGTGCCTAACGGTAAACTCTTGCACAGGTTCTGGGCTTGAATGAGGTTGAGCCTACAACTTATGGGCCTAAAACATTAGTCCACTTTGGTCTGTTGGGCTGCAACTTAACTTATGGGCCGACCACTTGGCCGCCATGTATGTCTCTAATGGGCCTACCACTGTGACACCTAGGACTACAACTTCCGGGGCTTTTTATAGCGCGCAGTCCACCGCTGATTATCATTTCGTTGACAGGCACAGGCCAACGAAATTTAAATGTTATTGTAGCACGGCGGCACGGCCAATCGCGTCCTTGTCTAAAACCGATGGAATATGGGATCGCCGGCGGAGTATGGACACACAAGCAGACTGCAGAGAGGGCAAAGGTTGATGATGGCAGGTGGGGGCTGGAATTTTAATTGCGACTAAGTCCCAGCAGGCAGGCAGGATGGAAAATTCCCGGAAGTGGGCTCCTCTTTTGAAATTTGAAATTGGAGCGTTGACCTCAAAGGAATATCATTTATCTTCCTTATTCGAATAACATTTCATTTTCCGTTCCGTTTTCTGTCTTGTCAATTCTCTCACTTATTCTCTTGGGGTGGTTTCATTACATTAAATTAAATTGGAGCAGCTCCAGCTAATCCCTACCGTCCGTCCACACACGTCCACACGCTACATCATGTGTCACACGCGCTTCTCATGATTCGCCTTCCGACGAAGCCGTCCGGTCACGTGTCTCCCGTCCAATTCGATCCAACAAATGAAAGAAAAAGCGCGCCTACAGCCACTGCTACAAGCACCCTCTCCTTCCGCCTCCTCCTCCTCCTTCCTCGGCAGCGAGGGCCCCCCCCCCCCCCCCCCGCCCCCCGCAAACCAAAATAAAATAGCCATAACATAGCACCGCTAGACCTCCTTCCTCCAATCACAGCAAAACACCACCGCCAAAAACAAAGGGAGGAGGATCGATAAGAAGACGACCGCCACCCCGCCACCACCCCCAAACGCAAAAAAACAAAGCCAAATGGTCTTCTTCTGCTTTCTCGTGGACCAGAAGCGGATGGTCCGGAGCAGCAAGCCAGTGGCAGGGATCTGCTCCCGCTGCGGGGGATGCGCCAGCGTCGCCGACATGCAGACTTCCACTCGTTTCTGCTACGTCCCCGTGCATCGCCGCTCCTGGCGGGCAATCATCTGCACCTTCTGCGGCGCCCTCCTCAAGTCCTACCGCAAACCAAGCAAACCACCACCTGGCGGATGATTCCATCTTTTTTTATTCTCCCCTCCCTTTCTCTCTCTCTCTCTCTTTTTTTTTTTATTTGTGGATTATTACTGTCATTACTGTTGTTACTAAGATCATTTATTTTTAATATATAGAGAGTCAATTAAATTAACAGTGTAAATACTAGTGAATTTTAATTGCTATCAGCGAATGTAATGTTTATGAGATAACAATTTCCTTTGCTTTTGTTTTCTCAAAAAAGTTTGCCAATTGTCCAGGTTGAGCAGACAGACACGACAGAGAAGGCAGCAGCAACATCAGACGCTCTGCAGGTGCTGCTGCTGCTGGGTGGGCAATCTCTTAGGATGAAATTAACTCGTTTATCATCTTTTGCAATTCTAACTTGAAATGCTTGATTTGTTATACTCGTTTTCCATGCCCATCTCTCTCGCGGATGATGCGGGAGCTTGATGTGGGGCCCACTTTTCGAGCTGGCTGTGTTAATTGGTGCCGGAGTTGGTTAGTGGTTCCCTCAACCTCGTGAGCTGTTTCATCTTAGACATGTTCCCTGGCAGGCTGCCCGCCTGCACCGTCAGCTTTAGCTTTAACTTGCGGCTGTCAGAGACGGCTGGCTCCTACGGGGTTTTCCCCATGCGACGACATCCCAACCGCTCATTGTTTTTCCTCTAGAACAGTGCGTGCAAATATCTCGCGCATCTCGAGGCACAGCGTATGGGTTGGATCTTGTTCGCCTGCTGATTGATTGTGCGTATAATGAACATAGTACGATCGGGTCACAGCTCAGGCCAATCCAAAAAGGACGCGATGGCAGCTGTCTTCCTTCTTTCAAGGAGGCTTAGTAGCCTACTTGTATCGACGGATGGCCAACTCACGGGGGACGGATCCCCAAAACCTGTCTGTTCAAAATTGCAACGGCCACACGCGATTAAATCTCACTATTGATTGTTGTTCTTCTTAAAAATAAATTTGCATTGATTGATTTGAGTTGAACCGACCTCGTTCAATTCATCAGGCGAAGCCCGAATCAAGCAAGCAATTTCTTTTGCCGACTTACCGTGCAGAAGCCCTGGATGGAAAAATAGACGGCATGGTCCTTCATTCCTGTTTTATTATGGAAAATAGCATTTTGGACGGTATGGATTCAAAGCTGGCCGGCGAGAAATTTGATATCCTCTGTATCACTCGGGAGTTCGGAGCGGCTGATATGTGTCGATCACCGCGCAGTTCATTCCATTTCATGTTCATACGTACTTTGTCAACGCGACGAAAGCGTACCATCGCATCGACTTGTGTCCTTGTTGAAGTTATTTTACTGTTCAATAATGTTCACCGAGAAAGCACCCCAAGTGTTCGAGCACGGTGCTCGAGCATGGGGATCGTTCATAACGCTAAGGCTACGGCTCAAATGGAAAGTTGAACCCATCCGTCTAAAGGTTCATCCTTCCGTCAACTTTTCCGGTTTGTTACTGATGAGGGGTTCTTTCTAAGGCTCAAATGGCCGACGTCGGTGTTGTGGCTGAGCACGCATCGATCTGTTCGGCCATAGCAGTAAAATACAACTCCACGACGCGCTCTCCCTCTGTTTTCAGACGACTCCGTACGCGGAATGTCATGACGCGAGCCACGTGAGCATGTGATCGGGCTTTTTTTCGTGGGACCTCGCCATCATACAAAACGACGCCGCCACCTTCGTCTCCTGCATCCAACGATCGAATTCACGCCATTCCCGATTGTTTTTTTCCTCTCTTTTTTCTTCATAGCCATCTAATCTATATCGAGAAACTCTCTAACCGAATCCACGCCACATTATCGACGTACGAACGAACCGTTTATTGTTTTTCCGTGTGCTTATGAACTCGGAAAGTGATCTCGAATAAAACTCTCTGCGTTCACCTTTTAAGCAAATTTTTCAAGCAAGCTCTAGTCATTAGCAGCTTACATTAGTCTGACACTCGAGAGAACCACAAAGGATGTTTTTCCAACAGAATAATGGCATAGGAATGGATATACAACTCAATGTGTAATGTAATGGACCTCGACTCATGGCTTCTTGCATAGAATAACAGCTGGATTGTGAGAGTCGTCCATGTCAAATATAATAATACATCTCGGATTGTTGTATGGGAGAGCCTGCAATGAACCATTACTGGATGCCCATTTCCTATACTAAGCGCTGTTCTAAATCATTAGGAA
The DNA here is from genome assembly GCA_005019695.1 of Trichopus zeylanicus subsp. travancoricus. NCBI lineage: Eukaryota > Viridiplantae > Streptophyta > Magnoliopsida > Dioscoreales > Dioscoreaceae > Trichopus > Trichopus zeylanicus. The sequence continues at coordinate 109,355 of RXID01015017.1, forward strand.
GAACTTTTTCCACTGAGTTGTAGGATTAATAATAACAGATGGTAGGGGGATTAGTGGACTCTGGGCACGGCGTGCATCACATGATTTATTTGCACTGGACATTGAGAAGTGAGTTGTCCGGTGCCTGCACGCCTCCCGGCTTTGATTGAGGAAGACTTGGGCGGCGGTAATGACGATACATCCGACCGTCTCCCTTGATTTCAGCCTTTATGCGGTTGCTTCATCGAGGACAAGGAGACTGCCGCGGTTGACGGTCTCGGTGTTTAGGCAAAGGAAGACGCCGTCTATGAGCTTCTCGTCACATAAGCGATGTGGTCGAATTACAAGTCGACAAAAAACTCAAAAGCGTTGGCTCAAGTTCGGTGGTCTTTGTTTTTTAGACGTCGTTTGGTTTTGGTGTTAAAATAAGTAACAAAAATATTTCCTCTCGGAAATGGGCCGTCGGTCTTGCTTCAGTTCCAACCTTTTTCCCATTCCGTTTTCGTGCGAGGATGTTTACTGTACTTCCTGGTCTGATAATAGAACGACAATGACTGAGCGCCAAGGAGAGAAAAAGATCCGGGTGTGGACAGCAGGACTCCTACTACTCCAATGCTCCTGCGCAATCACAGCTGTTGATCTGACGCCCGTTCCAAATCCGATCCCAAAGAGAGAAAGCAAATGAAGAGAAAGCCCACGTGATGATCCCATCCTCTCGGAAAGCTGCCCATTATTTTCATCTATTATTACCATTTTCCTTTTTTTTCTCTGTATATAAGTCTCTTTTTTTTTTTTTTTTTTTTTTTTTGTTTGGCGTAAATGGGTCCTGTTAACTTGTTCACTTGCTCCTGTTGACAGCCTAAACGGACAGGCTGGAAAGACCGGCTTTGGAATCCCGGAAGAAAGCTCCTCCTAAAGCTTTTCTTTTTCAGGAAATTTGGCTCAAATCTCCTCCCGGGAGCAGTGGCTCACTTCTCTCCTCTCACTGCTCGAGGCTTGCGATATCGAGGGAAAGTCGCGGTTTTTCTTGGGTTCTCCGAGCGTGCCATCATTGTCCACCCCCGCATTGTTTCTTCTGGAGGAGAATCTGGTGTGACCTTAGAGGATTTGCTCGTTTTATGCCGGAAATTTGAGTTTTTTGTGCTTTGATTCTCGAGTTTTTTCAGTTTAAGGGATTGGCATTTTATTTTTCTTCTTCTCTTTGTTCTTCCAGATTTACCGATTTCTCAATTTATTTCGTTATTTGGATATTTCTCGAATTTGGATCCATAAAACTTTGATTTTTGAGTGGAAATAATGCTTCCGGTGTTCAAGGTTGAGGGTTTGGAGATTTAACAAGATTTTTTCAGGAATATTTGTTTTTCTTCTTTCGTTTTCTGAAGCAGAGTAGTTAATCGTAGATGCAGAAGATGAGGTTCTCGGATTCCCTTTTTTTCTCCATTTTGATTATCTATTTCGTCGTCATCGTCCAATTTGGTGCTTTTTCTACTGCTGCATTCACTCCCGTGGACAGCTTCCTGCTTGCCTGTGGTTCTTCCCAAAATGTCTCATTCCAAGGCCAAGTCTTTCTTCCTGATTCACAGCAAACCTCATTTTCCCTCAAGACATCGGAAGATGGCGCTGTCTCCGGCTCCGGTGCCAATCTCCCTTCTCCTGTATATCAATCCCTTCGCGTCTTCTCTAAACCCGCATCCTATCAGTTTGACATCCAGCAGCCCGGCCGCCACTGGGTCCGCCTCTATTTCTGTCCTCTCTCCAATCCCGAACATGACCTGAGCTCTGTTCCAATAACGGTCCTCGCCAACGACCTGGTCCTCATGAACAACTTTACCTTCAAAAACTCCAACCATTCCTACCTGTTCAAGGAGTACTCCGTGAACGTTACATCCAACTCCTTGGTCCTCACCTTCGTCCCTTCCAACAACTCTGTTTCCTTCGTCAACGGGATTGAGGTCGTCTCGGTGCCCGACGAGTTGATCTACGACCAGGCTCTGGCCATTCCCAATGCCCCCTTCAGCGGCCTCTCCGTGCTCGGTCTCGAAACCATGTTCAGGCTGAACATTGGCGGCCCCTTGCTCACCTCGCAGAACGACTCGCTCGGGAGGACTTGGGAGAACGACGGCAAATATCTCCATGTCAACAGCTCTGCGGTAAAGGTGTCTGTGGATCCCTCCACAATAAACTATCCTCCTGGCGTGACCGCTGAGACTGCACCAAAACTGGTCTATTCCACGGCTGATGCAATGGGAGATCCTAACGTCACAGATTTGAATTTCAATATTACGTGGGTCTTCTCGGTCAATCCGAGCTTCTCCTACTTGATCCGTCTCCATTTCTGCGATATAGTCAGTAAGACTCTCAACACTCTTGTTTTCAATGTATATCTCAATTCTGACATTGCAATCGCAAGTTTGGATCTTTCGTCCCTCAAGGGCGATCTTTCCGTGCCGTATTACAAGGATTTTGTTTCAAATTCTTCAAACGGTTCCACTACATTGAGCATCAGTGTTGGTCCGGACACAATGGCTGACTATAGAAATGCTATCCTCAATGGACTGGAGATCATGAAGATCAGCAATGACGTCGGAAGCTTGGATGGGCTCAATTCTGTCGGTGATCTTCTTCCCGAGTCACCGTCAAATAAGAACAAGATTGGCATTGTCATCGGTGTGGTGGCAGGAGCTTTGGCTGCTGTGGTATTGGCAGCCGTGTGCTATTGCTGTTTCTCCGTTCGGAGGTCTAAAACCAATCCTAACAGCCACCCCTGGTTGCCACTGCCCTTGTACGGGAACTCCCACACCATCAGCAAAGTGTCAACAACCTCTCACAAAAGTGGGACAGCGAGCTGCATCTCGTTAGCCTCTATAAATCTTGGCCGTGTATTCATGTTCCAAGAGATCATGGATGCAACAAACAAGTTTGAAGAAAATTTGCTTCTTGGTGTTGGAGGCTTTGGCAAGGTCTATAAAGGGACGCTAGAAGATGGTACCAAGGTTGCAGTAAAGAGAGGAAATCCAAGATCCGAGCAGGGGTTGACCGAGTTCCAGACTGAGATCGAGATGCTGTCCAAGCTCAGACATCGGCATCTAGTCTCGCTGATTGGCTATTGCGATGAACGTTCTGAGATGATTTTGGTCTATGAGTACATGGCAAATGGGCCTTTGAGAAGTCATCTTTATGGGGCCAATCTTCCAGCTCTCTCATGGAAGCAGCGTCTTGAGATTTGCATAGGTGCGGCCAGGGGGTTGCATTACCTTCACACAGGTGCGGCTCAGAGCATAATCCACCGAGATGTGAAGACCACTAATATTCTCTTGGACGACAGTTTTGTAGCAAAGGTGGCAGACTTTGGACTTTCGAAGACTGGCCCGTCCTTGGATCAGACTCATGTCAGCACTGCAGTCAAAGGAAGCTTCGGCTACCTCGATCCTGAGTACTTTAGACGGCAGCAACTCACCGAGAAGTCGGACGTGTATTCATTTGGTGTTGTTTTGATGGAAGTCCTCTGTGCAAGGCCGGCTCTCAACCCAGTTCTCCCAAGGGAGCAGGTAAACATTGCAGAGTGGGCAATGAGCTGGCAGAAGAAAGGCATGTTGGAGGAGATCATGGACCCGGCACTGGCCGGGAAGATAAATCCAGCTTCTCTCAAGAAGTATGGTGAGACAGCTGAGAAATGTCTAGCAGAACAAGGGGTCGACAGGCCCACAATGGGAGATGTGCTGTGGAATCTGGAGTATGCTCTCCAGCTTGAGGAGACAACTTCATTGACTGATCCAGATGAGAACAGCACAAACAACATTCCCGGCATCCAGTTAACACGAGTTGAGCCCTTTGATAACAGTGTAACCATGATGGAGGGAGTAAATCTAGGCATTGATGACGATCCAGAAGATGCTGCGACTAGTGTTGTGTTCTCTCAGCTTGTGAATCCTCGAGGAAGGTGAGAGACCAAAAGGATAGCATTAACTTTGGAACCAAACATATTTCGCCTCCTCAGTATGATACGGTCCTTTTCATTCTTCTTCCCTTCTTTGCTAGGATCTCATGTTCCCATTTGCAATACAATGCACTGTCTTATTTCTTGTTGTAATATGAACTGTTAACTCACCTAAGTTCAGACTTCTGTACTCACCTTCAAGTGACAACAGATATATGATATGCAGAGGTTTTTTTTAAAAAAACTTGTAATTCATTTTTTCCTATTTTTGAGATATTGGGTAAGAAAAAAGGCCAATTATAGTAATAGCATTGACTGTTGCTGCAATTACCTGTCACTTGAACTTTTCCTGTATGATTTGTGAGTGGTTGTTTCAAAGACAGTTCCCCATATACTCGTGCTCATGGGGGATGTTATTTTGGAACATCATAATAAAATTTTGCTGCCAAAATTTATATGATGAAGCATGTCAGTTTAAAAAGTTTTGCATTTCTGTAATCTAAGTAATACAAAACAGACTTTAATCCGATGTGGTTGTTCACACATAAATATGATAAAAGAGTATCTATTTGGCTGGTGGGAGAGGAAGGATAAAACAAATGAACACTATATTGTTGCTTGCAATGCATTCACTTTTTTGTTCTCAAAACTGCAAGAGAGGTAGCATTATTGGGACAAGAACAATTTTTTTTTTTTGTTGTTTTTACTTGGAAATAGTTTAACAGACTAGATCAAGAGTTACTTGATTGCTTTTAATTTGTTCCATCAAACTTGAAAACACAGATATGAAAAACCTATCAACTGACACCGAACCTGATGGAATGGACAACCCATGCACTACATACTGGCAAAAACCACACAGAAAAGAAACTTATCTTATTGCTTCAAAATCTACTAGGAATCTGTTATTGGATGAAACAAGCACAGCCTGCAGTCTGGATACACGAGAGACGAAGTCCTGTAATTGTCCTCCCCACCTACCACAGGCATTGCCACCCCCGTCTTTGCAGTATTCTCAAAGCCTGGGCGATATGTCCGGCCAAGCACTCCTTCAACTTGAGCGAAGAGACTCGAGAATCTGAACTACACCTCCAAGTGTGTATAGCAATCATCGGATGGTATCCCGTATTTATGGATCCTGTTTTCTTCTTCAGTAATTGGAACTACACTGATGGACATCTCTACAATTCCCTCGAGTGTGATTATGATGCTGTTTCTGCTTCCTATCCTCTCCACCGTCAGGACCTCCACTGATGCTCTCCACTCTGAGAGGTGTCTTTCCTCTACTTCCAATGGCTTGCCATCATAAGTAAACCTAAGGTGGTCTACACTGTCATCCCACTGGTCAGCATGAGTTGCCTCCACCGTTAATGTGTGAGAACCGAACATGATGCCAAGAGCCTGAATCCATGTGAAGTCGTGGGTTCTTCCAGCAGGTCTTAGGCCAATGAAACGTGCATTAATCTGAAATTTCGGGTCAGAGACCAGGCTGAAATGCTCATCTTTCTTGCCATGGGAGTAGAACACAACTCCATCACCACCAATGAAGCGAGGGTCATAGCACCCTGATCCTATGCCGTTGCAACTCGGTTTGCGGCCTGCAAAAAAATTAAAAGTGAGGCACAGAAGCTGATACATCTTTTCAAATCCAGATGATTCCTACTGCACTATCTATACATTCAAATATCTAGAGATGCAAGGTATATGAATGAAAAACATTGTTCAAGTGTTTTCCTTACTAGAATTTCTGAATAGATTCCTAGAAGAGTTCTCAAGCACTCTATATAGGAAATCTTACTTCTGCAAACTGGTTGACATATAGGTGAATTGCAGTCCAGGAAGCAAGCTTTGGCCTGTGGATATGTTGGTTTGGTTAGTGGGCACTCCGCCGGGCATTTGATGACCTTGCGGTAGCAAGGGCTAGGCCGGTTTCTACATGTCACTGTAGATTGACCTGAGATTCCTCCAGTCCCAAATGCAAGAGTGACAATGAACAGGGGGAGCAGCCTCACATATTTGCTGAAGCCGGATATCATCCTCAAAATTCCGATTGGAAGGCCGCAGAGGAATGTTGAATTGATTAGCAGTAAGTTCCTCTGCTTAGCATCCTTTATAGAGGCTATACTTGGAAGCTTACCAACCTTTCTCTGACGTCCATGTTCCCTGCTGATTTGACTTTTGAAGGAAAGGTGCAGAACTTCTAGCGCGCCAACGGTCTTCCAATCGGCGGTCAATGCCAAACTTGGAGGCAAAATTTGGATGCGGCCTTGGACTTCTAAGCTAAGCTTATTCACGGCAAAGTCCAGATACATCTAACGAAGTTGGAAAACATCTCTGACAAGTATGTATTCCCAGTAATTTAATATCATTACATGGTGGCAACTGGCAAATAAGAAAGTTTGGTAGTAACACGATAGCTAACTCGGGCCAAAAATTCAACTTACTGGAGGTCAACGCCGGTATGCTTGTGTATCTAGTAACGCTTGAGAAACAAGTTTGGTACCATTGTCAGGCATGAAGGTTTGGTTCGAAGGCTAAAATCATCCACTTGTCAAGTTGTCGGGCAATGTGAAAATGTTTTTCTATAGCAGTTTCGATGGTGGCTGGTGTGAGTGCGAGCTGTCTTTGAATGCTTAGGAGCATGGAAATCCTTTATTAGTGATGTACAAAATTATGTCTGCCTACTTGCATGTCGCAACAACCGAAGCAGGCGAAAGTATTGCATCTTCAATTTACAACTTGCAAAAAAAGAAAAAAAAGTTTCATATGCATTATGAAGGGTCAGTTTCTCTGTTTCTGCATGTTGTTACACTCATTGTATCAGCAAAACCCCTTCCATCATATACTTTTATTAAATACATATGCATGCTACAGCATTCACACGCACATCTGGTTTAAAGTTTGGCAAAGTTGCTGTGTTCGGATCCTCTGGCTGGAGCAATTGCCAATTGGTACAGTCCGTAGTAGATATCTATGGGACAATTCCTGTTAGTAGGCTTGGCAACCATGGCGTTTGCTCGATTTGGAGTACTTGATGGTTGGTAGGATAAGTAGCTATGTTATTAGCTACTTCATATTGGAAAGCATCTCTCATCAGTTGTCCAAACGCATTTGTTTAGGGCCCAGGGAGATGCCATTTTACCTACTACCATCTATTAATTGTTTCTTATATCGCCTCACAGACCCGCAACGATGGCTGGCAGGCAGGCAGTTTGAACGTTTATTAAGTCTTAACAACAACAGAACGGAATGATCTTTCATTGTAGGGCAATGGCCAACCAGGTAAAATGTCAGGCCAAGGTTGGTGTGGATGTCATGGTTCTCTGGGGGGACATAACGCAGGATCTCATTCATATTCTGCCTAATGCTGTCCCGAATATGGTGACCAATGCAGAAATACTTGAGGGCGACGGAGGTCTCGGTACAGTAATAATCTACTTTTGTGAACCTGGAGAGCATTTTACGCATCAACATGCAACTTAATGACACTGAGGATGTTTGTGTGTTTTTTGGTAAATATGTTTGTGTTTATATGTCTATAAAGAGAAGAACCATGCCTTGGAGCGTTGCAATTGCAGAAGTGCCGGTTTCTTATCAAACGGAAAAGATGGTAGATTTGGATGAACTCCAATTGAAAATTCGGCTGGAAATGGTGGATGGGGGCTACCTGGGTTATGGTCTCGATTCGTATGCACATCATCCTTCCGGATAATCAAACTGGCAGAGCCGGAGATTTTGGTTGACTTCCTGCTGGAATGTGAGACGCATATGGAATATGCGAGTTTGCCAAATGAAATCCTTGATTCGATACTAGCTTGTGTCAAGTGCTTGGAGGGTTATCTGCAAAAGGTCAACAAATGAGTGTTTTCACCTTCTCTTTCTTTGATATGTAAAACAAAGCGACTTTCCCCTTGATGAAATGGTATGATGTGGCTATTCTCAACCTGATCAATCTTAAGCCAGGATAGCAATGGTGTGTTGTAACATGGCTATTAGCTCTGTTTGCCAATGCATTTTAGGCAGAGAATGTTATAGCATTCCTTTAAAAAGATAATGGCGTGTCCAGAGTCTTTGGAAAAGCCAGCAACACACTCTATGGCTTCCATCATTCTGCGTCTTCTACTCTGTCTGTTGACTGAATATGAGTTCAACAACGTAATGAAATATACCAGGCAGATTGTCCCCACAGGCACTAATGCAAAGATACTTCCTTTGACGTAAGCACACTCGCAGCGGACTGTGTCTCTGCGTATATATGTTGTCCATGACATCTTTTCAGCAAAGCCCGTGGTTTCTCTCTCTTCCTCTCAGAGAACGATTCAAGCCAAAGAATCATGCCTCAGAACTGAAGCTCATGCTGTGGTTGGCGTTGAGGTGGAAACCTTGTGGAGAACGTTTGCCAAGAAATACACTGTTTCCTGAAGTTTTTCCGGAGTAGTGTCAAATTTTGAGACGGTTGAAGGAGAAGGTGCCCTTGCTTCTCTGCGCTGTTCTTACAGTTTAAGCGTGGCATGCCTTACTAGATTAATTTCGCCGTGTTTACTCAACTCTTTTTAATCTTGATGACGAAAATGAGATAGATTTTGGAAATGTGGAAGAGCTAAAGAACGGTTAAACCGTTAAAAGTGTGAACTGTGTGCAGGAGGACCTACTGTACCATACCAAAACACCATGGTTCGCGGTTTCGACCGAAACCAAAACGTTTCGGCCGAAACGGATCGGTTTCGGCCGGTCCCGAACCGAAACCTAATTTTTCGTTTCGGTTAGGGTTTACTGTTCATTATTGTTCAGAGTTACTGTTCATCTTCACCGAGCGCGGGCGGGAACACGTGCTGACGAGTGCGGGTGGGCGGGAGCTCGCCGGGCTCGAGCGCGGGCGAGCTCCCGCCTGCCCAGGCTCGCCCGGGCGGGCGGGCAGGCTCGCGCCGCCGGGGGGGGGGGGGGGGGGCGGGGGAGAGGAACTCGCGCCAGTTTCGTGTCCGAGCCCAAGGGCCATGCGCACTCGCTGGTTTGTCGGCACTCTATCGCCTATCAAGCTCCCTCACTGACCTGATCCGTACTTCCGCAAGATGAAACCGGTCTTACACTAAGGCCAACACTATCGCCAATTTGATTTCGACGTCAGTATCGATTTCTGTCAGATATTGTTCACGTACATAATATTTTTTTACGTAATTATTCATTATTTTTTTAAATTTTTAAACATATTATAATTTTTTAATTTGAAGTTAAAAAATAATTGAAATAAAGTTAAATTTTAGTCAAAATATGATTTTCATTTTAGACATTCGATATATGATTATACTTCAGAACCGCTGCCACGAGATCGCGCAGAACTAGTTGTTCTGGCTCATATGTCTACAAATACTCGTCCGGATCATCCAGGTACTGAATTTGTAGTTCCACACCCAGATGTTCCAAACTCAACTGATGATGATTATGATGATTAGTTGTATTATCTTAAAATTTATAAAATTATGTATGTGTGAAGTACATTTTAATGAAAAGTTAAATGTGCTTATGCTAATTTTAACTTTTAATTATATTCATGTTATTTCTTATATGTTTTTTTAATATACTAATATATATTAAAAGTAGACAATATCAGTGACTAACTATCAAAATTAATATTAATTAATTAAAATAATATTTAATATTATAGTAATATTAAGTATAAATTCATTCCTAATTTTTCAAATTTTTCAAATTTTTTTTAATATTTTATCATATTTTTAATTTGAAGTCAAATTACAGTCAAAATATAGTCAAACTCTGGTCAATACCCAATTAATAATTTTAAAAATTCTTTCGGTCGAAACTGAAATCGAAACGGCCGATACGTATCGGTTTCGCTGGTCCCGAAATCAAAACCAAAACCGAAACGGTAAACCTTGCAAAAAACAAGAATTGTGGAGTTCGATGACTCCAAGCATCAGCTTGGGCTGGAAATATTGGAAGGAGGTCATCTCAGCAAAGGATTCAACAAGTACGTGACCTTCTTCAAACTCAGGAGCAGCGGCGAGAATGAGACTCAGGTCGAGATTGCAGTGGAGGGTGAGCCTGTGACAGAGGATGAAAACTTGCAGGCACATACAACGAGATGCTCTCTTACCTTCTGCAAAAGCTTGGAGAAGTATCTGCAAAACATTGGTCTTTGAACTCTCATCCTACATACGGCACTTTAGTCCCTATTGTAATAAAATCCGTGATGGAGTCCATGTTTGCGAGGACTGCACCCAAGTTGTTCATGTGGATGAACAACTTCAGCAGCTGATGCTCCACCGCGGTGCTGCATGGAGGACCCGAAATATATTCTCTGTACCAATAAATGGAGGTTATTGATGTGATTTTATCGCTTTACATGACACATGGATCACGTAGAAAAGCGTTCGTTGATACCAGTAATGAAAAGAAAATACAATAATGACCTTCATAAAATTTGATCACAATAAACTACGAAAGGTGAAACCATAGAGGAAACACTTTGATAACAAGAATTGAACGCGAAATGACATAAAAAATGTCGCTAAATCAAATTTAGGGTTCTGCGCTACTCGCTCGAACCATGCAGTTTGCAGCCGCAACTCCGAAAAAGAAAAACAAATATATTCAAGGAAAAAGATGCGAAAAGTCTGGGTCCGAGCAGGCCTAGATCATGCTCGCATTTGGGCCCAAAAGAGAACAGACTTTTAGCTGGGCCAAGATTCAGACCAGATGTTCCTCTTAAGGCCATTAGCAGCGGCCAATCAAGAAACAGCATGGGATAGCGGATCTGCGGCTGTCACCTGCCGATGAAAAAGCCAGGCTTCTGTGCTGCGATGCTGCAGATGCGTCACCGGGCCTCAGTGCTGTGATGTTGCTTCTCATTTCCCAAACGCTTTCTTCTTCGACAACACTTGCTGTGCGGCAGATTGGCAAAGCAAAACCAGTGACGGAAGAAGTAGCGGCAAAAGCAGCTGAGAAAAGCAGCAAGGCGGACTTCACCGCAAGGCTCTTCAGAGAGCACACGCCCAAACAAAAGCTTCAACTCTCCTCCAAGCAGAGGGATTCCCAGTCACCCATTTACAAGACTTTGTTGCACGAATGCACCAGAGAGGGGTCTCTCGAAGGTGCTCTCCAAGTCCATGCTCACTTGATCAAGAGAGGCCTCGAATGCGACTATTCTCTGCAATCCAGACTCTTGAGTTTGTACACAAAATGTGAAGACTTTCCCGATGCGCGCATGGTGTTCGACACAAGCTCTGCTGGAGCCCACTGCCGTCTTATCTCCTGGAATTCCATGATCACCATGTACTCTCGAGCTGGTCTTGTGGATGAGGCCATGTCACTGTTTCTGGACATGCAGAACCAATGGTTTCAGCCAGACCAGTTCACGTTGTCTGTTGTCATTGGAGACGCTCGCCGGCAAAGCCAGCTTCCTCTGGGAAGGCAACTGCATTCTCTCGCCATAAAGTTAGGGTACGGAGAAGAGGAATTCGTGGGCAGCTCACTGATCCAAATGTATGTGGCCTGTGAGAGAATAGACGATTCTCTTCGTGTTTTTGAAGGTGTCTCGCAGACCAGGAGTCCTGCTGTATGGAATTCCATGATTGCCAGACTCGTGGATAGTGGTTTGCACGAAGATGGTCTCCGACTTTATCCCAGAATGCTGCAAAATGGAATTGAGCCTACGGCTTTGACTTTCGGTAGCCTGCTGAAAGCCTGCGCTGATCTTGATGCAATTGTCATCGGAGAACAAGTCCATTCGCAAGTCATCATCCGTGGTTTCTCATGTAACACAATTCTGGAGACCGCTCTCGTAGATTTGTACGTCAAGTGTAGAGGAGGAGGACTCGAAGACGGAAGATGCATCTTCGACAGGATGGAGGAGAGGAATGTTATCACCTGGAACTGTTTGATTCGAGGCTATTCTCAGATGGGTAATATATATGAGGCGCTAGAGCTGTTTTGCCGAATGAGAAGAGAAGAGATAGTCCCAGATAAATTCACATTCCCTGCTTTACTGACTGGAGCTGTTACTGAAAGCCATTGTCCCCGAGAGTTGAAGTGCTTACATGCATCTGTCATCAAAGTGGGTTTGGAAACTGATCCATTCATCGGAGCTTGTCTAATTTCTCTGTACTCAAAAAGCCGAGCCATTGATGATGCACGGTTGGCGCTTGATGATACAGATTCTGTCGACCTTGCTGTTTGGTCTTCAATGATCTCTTCAAAAACAAAGAAAGGGGAAGGTGAGGAGGCTTTACGCATCTTCACCGACATGCTGCATTTGGATATAAGACCCGACCAGTTCATCTACTCCATCCTATTCACGGCTTGTAGCGATGAATCAGCTCTGGAGATGGGCAAACAGATCCATGCCCACCGCTTGAAAGTTTGTGAAACTGTTGACGTTGCAGTAGAAAACTCGCTGGTGACGATGTACTCCAACTGCGGCTGCATAACCGAAGCATGGAGAACCTTTGATTCGCTGGCCGACCCAAATGTTATTTCATTTAACTCGATGATCTCAGCTCTCGGATTGCACGGACTTCCAAAAGATGCTCTTGAATTGTACGCCAAGATGAAACTGCATGGGACTACACCTGACGCAGTTACTCTGCTAAACCTACTCTCGGCTTTCAATCATGCTGGACTCGTGGACCAAGGCCTTGAGCTATTCAGTTGTATGGAAGACAAGGAAGGAGTCACGCCAGGATACCAGCACTATGCATGCGTTGTGGACATGTTGGCTCGTGCAGGAGACATAGAGGAAGCAATGAGATGGATAGACGAAATGCCTTTCGATCCAGAGCCATCACTGTGGCGTGTAATGTTAGGAGCTTGCGGAAAACACCGAAACCTAGCAATTGGGAGGCCGGTTGGTGAATTGCTGCTTGAATTGGACCCATACGATGCTAGTAATTATACATTCCTTGCTAATATATATGCTAGATCGGGATTGTGGTCTGAGGCTGATAGACTCAGGCAGGCGATGGGAGAAAGAGGTATTCAGAGACAAGCTGCAGTCAGTTGGATTGAGATTCATAGAAGATCACATACATTCAGAGCTGAAGATCGATCCCACCCTCAAACAGAAGACATTTATAACAGGTTGAGAGAGCTAATCAAAGACATAGCAGCGAAGGGCTACGTGCCTGATATCAGCTATACACTTCATGACATAGAAGATGATAGAAGACGAGAATCATTGTACTATCACAGTGAAAAGCTTGCTTTTGCTTTTGGTACACTCTCAGCTGCTCCAGGGACGACACTGAGGATCATGAAAAACCTCCGTGTTTGTGGGGACTGTCATTCTGCATTCAAGTACTTCTCGCTTATAACCGGAAGAAAGGTTGTATTGAGAGACACCTGCAGGTTCCATCATTTCAGCGGTGGGTTATGTTCTTGTCACGATTACTGGTAAAATTGGCCTTCGCTCAAGCTCTTGTACACCTTAAAATGGCTTCAACACAACAGGGATGCACATCTTTGAGGCGAAAGGCTCCAAAGACTACGGAGCATCATTGCGACGTGACCAAGTTACATCATGCGCATCATCATCCCTCCATCAGAAGAACTGTTTACAGGAAAAAACATTTTCCATCGTTGGAGAAGTGGGTTAAGGCCCACATATCCATTCAATCAATTTCCTTTAATGATCAAACAATTCACAATTGTTTTTGATATACAATAAACTTATTAGAGGCTCACCATGAGGTACCAATGATATGTAGATAACTCTGTTGTTCATTTCCAACCGAACATGTAAGTGCAGCATAAAATCAGATGTAGATTAACTGATCAGTAGTTAACCAATCAGATATCACATGAATCAAAACATTCAAAGTCAAGCAAGTCATGAAGCAATAAATATAGTAAACGACAATTCTACAGGAGTTTTCAGAACAGATGATGATCGCCAACAAGAACCAAACGCAGTGATTGAAACTTGAAGTCATTGATGCCTGAAGAATATTTGTAAATGGTGCCATAAAACGGGCCGCACAAAGGCACAAAATGGCGTAAAGCCAATGCATGAAGACGGCATCTCACCACTTAGTCCTTTTAAGCCTCTGAGTTTCTTGTAAAATCCCTGCAGGTCTGGCAGCTACAATCTGAGAAGCGGCAGGTCTCGCATCCAAAGCAGACACATGATGTGCATCCCTTGCATGATGGAGCACGAGAGCAACCCCTGAGCACTTTGCGGCTTGCTCGTTCTTCTTCAGTTTCACAAGTGATCCTAACATAATGGAGAACAAATTGCATGAACACATGGAGCAGGATGAAAATGAAAAAGGCCAAAAGTTGGTATAGCATCAAAGAATGCTACCATCCATCATTAGAGATTTGATGCCAAGGAGCTCCTTCAAAATTCAAGGAAATACTTATTTATTGAAAAATTGCAAGTGTGAAATAAAAAGAAATAGCACTAACATTTGCATACTTGTTCAGATGACATGAGTCTTAATCATGCCCAATTCTAATGCCACAGTGTTATTCCTTCAGAATCCTACCTTATTTTAAGAAATTACAGCTTAAAATGCTGGATGTTGCTCAATATGACAATATCTAAGAATATGAAAGAAGGCACTTTCATGTAGATAGAAGCTTCACAGTGATTACTAAAGGAGAAGGCATGGGCAGACAAGGTTAGCAACAAGATGTAAGCACAATGCAAAGTACCTGTATTTGCAAAATATTTAATGAGCAACAAAATTGGCTTTTGCGTAATATTGTGCAACAAAAAAATAAATAATCTACAGGTCATGTTACCTATTAAAAGAATGGCATGCAATTTCAGAAAGAAACTTACTTGTCAAATGGCATTGCAGAGCATGTCCAATTAATATCTGCCACAGCATCATGGTAACTGCGGCATTCTTCTTTGGTTCTCAATCGACATCTGCGCTCCTTGTTGCACCTTGTACATCGAACAAATTCATCACGATGACATGTTCGCCCATTAGGACCCTTGTAAGATCCATTCATATTTTTTGACGCTTGATTGTAGTATTTCAGCAGAACAGTTTTAGCAAGAGGAACCTTCTCTCCATTGACTATAACCCATACATTACTCTTCCACTTCCTTGCAGTCTCCCGTCCAGAGTGCTTCTCAAAAGCAGCTGGTGTCAACTTATCTGATCATTGATGTAACAAACCATCAACCAACAAGAAATAAGTAACAATCATCAAGAACTACAAAAAAGTTCAGAAAGCACCAATCAAGACCAATTCTATATAATTTTCGGCTACATACCACTTGGCATGCATCAACAATATTATATACTAAGACTTCAGTTGATTTTCAAACTGCAGTTATTAAGCATCAATGCAAGTCATTGCCAAGAATTTTGTAAGATTTACACAAAATATAATGGAAACCAGAAGGCAGAGGTTGTTTGAGTTCATATCAGTGTTTCCAAAAATGCCATTGTATCGAAATCTGGAGTGATTTACCATTTGGGGTTTGGGCATGTATAATACATCCAGGCAGATCAGGGATCTCCAATAGAAAAAAGTGGCCCTATAGGAGACTCCTAGGAAGGAGGAACTTTTTGTACACCGCATTAGTATATTTCTGAAATAGGTGACTGACCTCTCTGATCTCCAGCAATATAGTTTATTCAGCCAGGCGAAGAACCTGCTGCAATATCCTTAAAGATCCAATGAACCCCTGCCACTATAGATATTGAAGATATAATATTGTATGAGGACAATCAAGGTAAAAGTTCCCAGGCATGAATCATAGACGTCGTAGTAAATGATTGAAATCAATAGCAATTGTTTGATTACTATTCTATGTTTGAACAATGTTTCCATGGACTGGCGGCTGGCTTTACCGTTATAGTGGCCAGAGATATTTTCTTTCCCCTTTCGATCTTGAAGTTTAAGTCCTTGTTCACTTTTTCCGTTTGTTCATTTTTGTTTGCAAATGAATTCATTCTCAATGTTAGACGACACCATGATCACAAGACAAGAAAGCTACTTCCATAATAGACTCTAAGACAATGGTATCTGCTAGAAAATTATGATTGGAAAAACGAAAGAAGACATTCACAAAGAACAGAGAAGAAAACCGTCAACAACATAGAAACAAGTTTGAACTTAACCACTCGGTTCCTCACAAAAGCTTTTCTTGGTTAATAACAAGGAATGGAACTAAGGAGCAACAATCAGAAGGCAAGATGGCAAAGAATGCAGCATGACGCTAGCCAAAAGTTCGAAAAACCGAAAGCAAATGGTCAGAGGAGCAGCAGCATCAGAATAACAGCCTCAAGATCCTTCAAGAGAGAAACCATGCATAGAGGACTAAGAGTGACAGAAAGCAAAGCATGTAACAAAAGATAAAAGGCGAATGATCACGGGAAGGATTTGAGATCTTTGATGAACAAAATGGAAGGCTAAACGTACAAACAGCGAAGCAGTCATAGGATGCCACCATGAGTTCACTTGCCGAAGAGAAGGGTAAAATGCCAGCAAACACAGAGATGAGATGCAAGGGAAGTCCGGTATCAAACACCATGAGTGCATGAATGTGTAGAGCCCAAACAATCTGCAGACCTCAACAGTAACAAAGCTAAACAAAACATGGAATCATCCGAATGCGCTTGATGCTAAAGGAGAAGAAGAGATCCAACCAACCTTCCTGGCAACCCGGGGTGCATTCACAGGTGATCTCGAGTTCGCCGGAGGCGAAAACCCTCAGCCTCCCAACCGCGTCTCCGTATCGGTGGCTGGTGCACCCACACGTCACCTCGACGAAGCCCCTATCCTTTTTCAGCCCGCTCATCTCGCTTAATTCCTCGTCAGCGAAGAGAAAGGCGGCGTCTTCACCCGATCTGCTCGTCATCTCTCGCTGCCAAAGGAGACGCGCACACAGAGTAAGAAGAAGGTGCCCCGTCGGAGAAGGAAGGCAAAGGTCGCTCCTTTAGAAAAGAAAGACAAATCGCATGTAAAAAGAAGCGTGAAAAGAATCAGGTTTGCTGTGAATGCACGTCAAACGATCCTCTGAATCCCAGAAACCACCCGCAACTCGAGGAAAACTAAGAAGATGCATCGATAAAAAAAGAGAGAGAGGGTAATACGGGAGAGAGGAGAGATCTGAGCGAAAAACCACGTTTGGGAACCCAAAGAACACGGTCAGAATCAGCCTCCGATACGACCTCTGCGTTCGCCGCCGAAGAAGAGTTCCAAAGGCGTCACCTTTTTGCGAGCGAGATCTATTCAGAAACGGCTGCAGCAGGACCAGCAGAGAAGAAACACGGAGGCAAACTCCATCGCACACGCCTTCCACCTAAAAAACCCCAGTGGAAAATAAAGGGGCACATACACCGCCACACATAAGCAAGCTCAGGCTTTTCAAACTCGGTAGATTAGATTCCCATTAAGGCCCTCCTCTTCTCCGCCTCTCTCACCAAACACCTCTCTCTCTCTTTTCTTCGCCGTCAAAACAACAGCGAAATCAACTCGGAAGCGGCCCATCCATTCAACCCCTCTCAAGTGCAGCAAGAGAGGGACGCCGCCCTCAATCCGGAGTAGGACAAGATGCACGCTAGAGAGGTCAGAGGAGAAGAGAACAGAAGAGAGAGAAGAGTTTGCATTTGGAGATTCTAGAATTGATTTTTTTTTTTTTTTAGGGAGATGAGAAGGAGGGGTGTAGAGTGGGATTCCCGAAAAGGGCCTGTAAAGGGCCAGGGCACTGCGGCTCGTGCATGACAAGACATTGAGAAATAGTTTCATCAGAGGATTTTAGAGAGGAATCAAACGAGGTTTAATAATGGAGGTACTTTTTTACCATTTTTATGTTTGCATAGTGCCTCTTCCCTCCTCCGTCTCGGCCCCTACCAACTCTGCTTCTCTCTAACCTTTGAGCTTCGGGCCCAGATGCATCTCGCTTCTTCTTCTTTTGCCTTCTCACTCACAAATCCCAACACCGCTTTCTCTTTCTCTCCCAGTTTCAATTGCCTCTACTTTCCTAGAGTTAGTTGTATTGTGAGAGAGATATCGCAACAAGTTCTTCCTTGCATATCAAGAGTGTGTGCAACTCCTGAATTGGTTTCTCATGAAGAAGTCCCACGACTTATTTACGTTGGTCAAAACTTCCATCAACGTCTGCCTTGCTCTCCTCTCTTCTCTCTTTGCGGCATATATGCACGTGAATCATATACCGATGGGAGACGGATTATAATAAAAACTGATCAAGATGATTCAAAGATGAGAATTTTGAACTCCCAAACATAATAAGAACCTCAACTTTCCCGCATGACTGTGATGACTACTTTGATTAGGCACACAAAAGTAGAAGATAAACTTAGATGCAAACTCGAGTATAAAATTGAGAGGGCGTTCTTGAATTCCGTAGAAGACGACGATTTAAAGGGACAAGTTCCAAAGCACATGCATGTACTCCCAAAAGGTAGGTATGCAGGAGTTTCTTATTCGTTAGGTTCAAACCAAACCAGCAACCTATTATGACTCGGAGAAGACAAGAAACAAATATAATGGTCCAAAGTCGAGCTTTGAAGGTGATGCTACCCCTAGCAACCTCAAGATGCCAGGCAAACCAACAGGCTACCTGCAAGGACAACCCAAAACCATGCGAGCTGCCACTGCTGCAGTAACTTACTCCAATCATTTTCACTTTACAGAGAAGAAAGCAGCCTCTACTCTCAAGGGACCCCTATGCAGAACACAGAGCAAATAGCAGAGAAAGGAAGAGCAACCCAGATTGATCGCACTCCACGAATTTATTGAACACAACCAAGCCAATAGTCATTATCATCCGATCACTGGAAACCCTTCGGTCCAACATACATAAATACAGTTCAGGAATCAGTTTTTGACCAACTTGATGTGCCGCTCGACAATCATATCCTGGGAGAAATCAGTGAAGTAGCCCTTCTCTACTTCCAGTCATCTCCACCTGACTCTGGACCTGGTCGACCCCCACCAGACTCAGGTCCAACATCATGCAGGCGATTTCGGTCGTGCCCTCCCCGTGGACAAGCGCTAGCGTCTGCACCGTCGGCGGCCTTCCGACTCGTCGCTGACCATCCGGGCAATCCTCCGTGCTGCCGGCGCATCATGGCAGCCCAGCACGTTGAAGTTCGCCATCCATGGCGCATTGGGCTTTCACGGGCTTGTCCAGCAGGATCTCCGGGTAGGGCCACCCGACTGGTTGCCCACCTAATTGGGCCGGAAGGAGCCCAGCTCCCTCCGTATTGAATCAAGCGCCCTCCCAGACGGGTGGGAAACTTCATACAGCCGGTACCACATTTTTCTTACACACGCAACTCACTAGCAACCCGACATATTATTAGAGCAACGTCCATGCCACTCTCCCTTTTTTTACCCTTTTACCTACTTGTCCGTTGCCGACATCCGACACGACCAACTTGGCAATCTGGGCTGCATCTCCCAATCAGGCGCGAGCCAAGGGATGGAAGCAGATGCGTTCCACAACGCCGAAACGCGGGTCTGTGCCAGAGTGCTGCTCCAGATTGATGGCGGCGTAAAGTGCCTCGACCATGGCAAGCAATGTCCCGGGCATTGGGCTGTAGGTGACGCTGTTGATGCTGACTATGATGATGTAGGAGACAAGGGTGTAGCGCACCCGGTTGTACTCCCGGTCCTGGTACTCGTTCACAATTGTAGAGGTTGCAGCATATCAGCACGGAGTCCTTCAAATTCATCTTGCCTTTCCCCTGGATACAGAAAATAAAAAACTCAAAATATGCATCAAGCATAGTGCTCAATCTAGCAGGTAAGGTTCGCAGTTTCGGGCGAAACATTTCGGTTTCGGCCGAAACTGCAACGAAGTTTCGTATCGGTTAGGATTACTGTTTGTTACTGTTCATCTTCGCCAACGAACGCACGCGGGAGCGGGAGCGCGCCGGGCTCGCGCGCGCGGGCGGGAGCTCGCCGGGCGCGGGGGGGGCTCGGGCTCGCGCTGAGCTCCGGCGCGGGGGCGGGAGCTCGCCGGATCGCGCGCGGGGGGGAGCTCGCCGGCTCGGGCGGGGGGAGCTCGCCGGGCTCGAGCGCGAGCGGGCGGGGGAGCTCGCCGAGCTCGCGCGGGTTGGGTGGCGGGGTGTGGGGGGGTCGTGGGGAGGGCCTCGCGCCGGCTTCATGTTGGAACCCAAAAACCCCGCGCTCTTGCTAGTCTACCGCCGTTCTCTCGTCTATCTCGTACCCTCGCTAACTTGACTCGTACTCCCGTAAGATGAGACTGGCCTTACACTGGGGCTGGTGTTGTCGTCAATTTAATTTCGACGTCCTTATCGGTTTCTGTCAGATATTATTTGCGTACATAATATTATTCACGTAATTATTCATTATTTTTAAAAAATTTTAAATATATTATAATTTTTAATTTGAAGTTAAAAAATAATTAAAATTAAATTAAATTTTAGTCAAAATATAATTTTTATTTTAGACCTTTGATATATGTTTATACTTCAGAACCGCTGCCATGAGATCGCGCAGAGCTAATTGTTTTGATTCATATGCCCATAAATGCTCGTCCGGATCATTCAGGTACTAAATTTGTAATTCCACACCCAGTTGTTCCAAACTCAACCGATGATGATTATGATGATTAATTGTATTATCTTAGAATTTATAAATTATGTACGTGTGAAATACATTTTAATGAAAAGTTAAATTTGCTTATGTTAATTTTTAAATTTTAATCATATTCATATCATTTCTTATATATTTTTTAATACACTAACATATATTAAAAACAGACAATATCAGTGACTAACTATCAAAATTAATTTTAATTAGCTTAAATAATATTTGAAATTATTGTAAAATTAAGTATAAATTCATTCATAATTTTTCAAATTTTTTCAATTTTTTTATAATATTTTATTGTATTTTTAATTTGAAGTCAAAGGACAGTCAAAATATAGTCAAACTCTGGTCAACGCTCAATTAATAATTTAAAAAATTCTTTCGGCCGAAACTGAAACCGAAACGGCCGAAACGTATCGGTTTCGACCGGTCCCGAAATCGAAATCGAAACCGAAACGGTAAACCATGCTAGCAGGGCTATGAGTAGCAATGGAGTTCAGTTGTTGAGTAAAGGTGATCCGGTCACGTTGAGGCATTTACTCTAGACGCTTCCCCTTAGCCAGGGTTGGTCAGTGGTCCCTATAAAGGTTGGTCGGGTCTACAAGAACGTGGCTCCACGACTATAATGTGTTTGCCTGTTCACCGACTGACTGGCATGATCTGCTACGCAGTTTCGTTTTTATATACATGTGCATTTTGAATATGATTAGCAAACAGCCCCCCATTTGTCATTGTTTCGATCGAAGGAGAAATACATTGCATTTTCTGTCTTTAGCTGTGACTTGTGTTTGGGACTGTGAAAAAAGAATTGAGAACAGTTCGAGATGCATACTACAAATCTCAGTTACGATCAATTTTTAATTCAGATTCTTAACAATCTGCTCTTTTTTTCTTCGTCTCAGAGTAAACAATGCTCACCCGAAGTCACGAACAGGAGCTCGTTGCTACATTCTACAGGGAAATGTACAAAACCATCTGAGAGGTTCCTGATTGTCAAACATGGAGACAGGGATCTTCTGAAAATGTGAAAGGTCAAACATGAACTTGCGCGTAGAAAATATATTGGGTATAAGATTCAATTTTAGCCTTCGGAAAAGACTTTCTCAGAAGAAAAATGCAAAAGACAAAAAAGAAAAAATATTTTGAAAGGAAGACAGGTAATTCCTCGAAAGAAAAGGAAAGAAAGAAGATGAATTTTGAAAGAGTTGATACCTTGTTTCCATGGACTGGATCCATTTTCTCTCTGTCTCTCTCTCTCTCTCTCTCTCTCTCTCTCTGCTAATGCTATTGCTGTTCCCTTGGGAAGAAGCTACATTTATAAACCCATGGGCTCGGACGTTATCCATGCGTTTCAATACAAAAACCATGAATGTAGCAGACCATACACCTGCTTTTAACGTTGTCCGTATACATTTTTGCTCTCATGAGCAGCTACATCGACGAGCATATAATTTTTAAGAACCGACCGAGGCGGTGAAATATTCAAGCAAGATACCCGGTGACTTGAGAGTGACTCACCATTCATTAGCTTCTTGTTTGCATGACTTGATTGGGTTAGCTTGGTGACTTGGAGACGGTTAATCTGACCACGCAAATGCAAAGCAGTGTCTTGTAAAAACTTCATCGCGTATGGCGTTTAGCACATCGATTTCTCGACTTCACCGCCACCTTGTGCTTTCCCGCATAAATTTGGTAAATTTGGTCATGTGACCTCGAGACGCGGTAAATGTCCATAGTCCACACTCAACGACTGCGTTTGCGGCAGCCAGTACACTGCCCGCACCACACGAGCCTTAGGACAATTTAGTAGTCGGAAGTAAAAGAACTGCCCATTAAACCAAGCAGTTACCTTTGAATTACGGGCTAAAATGCAACTCAAATTATGTAGGACAAATACGGGGCGTGCTTCACATGGTTGTATCTTGTTACTCTTGAGTTTATTCTTGTCCAAGCAGAATTTTTTTTTTTGAAAAAAAAAAGCCATCTGCATCGCTACTGCAGGTCATTCCCTTATCACGTGGAGCCTGTTTAGTGATGGTCCGGGACATTTCTAGCCGGAGGAGTTGCTAGATACGAGTAATTTACGATTGAAGATTCCTCAAAAGATTTGGCTGTCACAAGCATAATCTGAAGGACTACTTGTATGAACAAGATAAGCGAGGCAAATGGAGATTTTACCGAAAAAAATGCAACTGACTACAGGCAACATCAACCAAGACAATTTTTAAATTTAGTAGCACAGGATTCAATGAAGAAAAGGAAACGGAAGAGGCAAATTTACACAGATTTTGCTATGCAAGACTTGAACCATCAAGAGCGTAACACCCTCGATTCAACATATATATATATTAACGTATCCTAGTAACCAAGCTGATAGTTCACACTTGACCAAATTCAAAATGACATAAACTTGATACAAGGCTAGAGCCTAAATCAAAACAAAGATTTGATTTCATTTTAACAGTACTAACAATCAACCAAACAAAGATATACAAACAGAACCAACTAGTATCACCTCCCCAGACAGCATAAAAGCTCTTCTGCTCATTTAAGATATGTGATACAGGATTACAATTCCAGGGTATAAAGATTACCTGCACAAAGTGACACTGCATTATTACTGAAAAAAAAATGTATCAACAATGTTCTAGAAAACAACTGCTCCCATAAACAAGAGGAATACTACGACCAAAAAACTTTGTTTTATCACTGTCTCGAGCGTATGATCCAAAACCTACAATATCTTCAGTTGAAAGAATAGAACTCAATAACCATTTAATTATAACAAATCTAAAGAAAAAAGAATGTCAACATGATTAGAGATGACGCTAAAGACTGAATTCTAAAAGTAGTGTAAGAAGACAAAAAAGGTTTCTAGCAGCGGCCTCTATATGTCTAACTCCAGCGTGAAGGATAAAACAAAATCTGCCTGACACTAGGAACCAAAGAACAAAACCAAATTATCACCTGCAAAGAGAGATCTTTGCTCATATTCACAAGGAAAGCCCCACAAAAAGCAACTCAAGCTCTTCATCCTGTGACATTGTCCTCTACAATACCGTCGCAAAGCAGATGTAGGAACAAGTGTGAACAAAATCAGTAATACAATCAACTTTCCAAATTTTCTCAGAAAGAGAACTTAAAATTTCAAGTAATTTCCCACTCACTTCAATGGATAAAAGGTGTAAAAGTTTGTTCAGCATCCGCATCCAATGGACTGCATAGCTGCTATTAGAAGGAAGATGATTAATCCTTGCAATTTCAGCATGAACAGCAGCCTTCTTGTCGTCCATCCTTAGTGGCTTCCAGCTATTGGCTCCCCAAGACCTGCCTTTTCCATCGTCAGTCAGATGAAGGGGATCGCCACCCATGAGGTGATCCACCTGATCCAGATTGAAAGAGTCTACAGCTAAGGAAGAAAGACACCTTTTGTTGCTCCCAAAACATGGATAAAAGAAAAGCAACCGGCCAAAATACTTTAATAAAAGAAATTTCCACAAAGCTTTCGATATTACATTTTTAACTACTCAATCAAGGCCACTCACAGTTTCCCCAAACCTGAGATTACTTATTATTGACCTTAACAAGTATCTAAATAAATTACATACCAACTGACAAGAGAATGCTCAATGCCAACACACCCAGGTATTGAGGATTTCAGTGAAACATCCAGTGGCAATCAAATGAATTACAAAACAGATAGAAATCATAGAACAATAAGACAAGAAAGAAATAAGCATTCCTCATCATCTCAAAAAACATTGAGAATTGAATTCCAAATTTCCAATAACCGCTTGTGATAGTCATGATCTCAGAGTTCATCCCGTCGTATAGCTTAGCTCATGTTAAATCAGAGGATTAACTTCGTGCGGTTTTCCTACTGTGCCCTCTTTCATTTTCTCTTAACTAAAACAATGAACATTATTATGTATTTACTAGCAAAACACTCATGTCTCACTCCACTCCTTTTCCTACAGACATCCAACACCCCATAATTGCCCAAGATTGCAGTCGAAGGAAATCATAGAAAGACAACATGAAGCCATAATCGCGGACGGTCAATCTGTTAATTTCTGGGAAAGAGAGAGATAAGAGCGGTAATATGGATCAATTCAAACAGAAACAAAATAACAATATATAATAACCAGTCGATCGATCAACCCCAGTATCTAAGATTATCATTATAGCAACCGGCAAATCACAAAAAGAAACCAAACAGTAACTCACGAAGCCTCACGGTGAATACGCAAAAGGTTATCTACAACAATGAAACAATTAACCTCAGGAAAATGCCATCAATCCAATTGAAAAGAAACCAAATCCAAGGTCGACCGGAAGAACTATCTATCCACTCTCAGAACAGATCAATCTCAAACCAGAGAAACGAGGGAAGGTCTTACGATCGAGTCGCTCGGCTTCTCTCTCTGCTCGTCGTCGGGGTTGTGATTGGAGGAAGAGGGGGACAGAACGCTCCAGAGTACAGGTTCGAATTCTTGGTAGGGAGAACCAGAACCCTACCCGGTCGCGTAAAACACAAGCCGGTCGGGATTCATCGATTAAACGGAGAAGTGAACCAAAGTTAGACCACCGGTTCACCGCCTTAGGATTTTTGCGCCCTCGTGTGAACACGTAAGCGTAACCCAGCTTTTCCAGGAGCTATTTAGATCGAGCCCAACCGGCTCAAATCCGGAAACCGAGCCCAGATTGGTTTTGACTCAAAGCGGTCACCCGTGGTCCATGGGCTTCGTTGTCGTCACCAAAAATATTTTAGAAATTTTAAAAAATAGGTTACGCCTCTTTTTCTCTGATTGAACTTTTAACGCTGCTTGTTATTTAATCCATATGACCTGCGAAAAATATTAAGCAGCCCTTGAATTTATTTATTTTTATTTTGAAGGCCCTATAATACAAATTTTCATATATGTTGCTAATGGAGGATCACACTACACAAACTTAATTGGAGACTCACTGTTTTTTAACACCCGCATTCCACAACACACTAAGAAAGAAAACGCTTGAAAGTTCTCTCAACTCAAATTTCAATAGATTAAGCCCAAACAATTTTACATAGCAACCTCTCACTGCACTAATCTAAGCAAAACCGGCCATTCAATGAAAAGGTTTTTAAAGATTTCAATTGTTGAGAATACAAGAGACAAGAAGGAATGTCAAAAAGAAGCACTGCATGACAAATTTCCTTCATCAAGCTGCGGATGCATGCATATATGCAGCATCACTCACAAATGGGACATCTGCATACATTCCTCTGAGTGCAGACCTAATACATTCAAGCACTGTAAACAGCTGCACAAACACAAAAGTCGTCCAAAAATAGCTTTGCACTTCTCCTTGATATAGTAGCCGAGGAAACCAACTACTTACAACTCCAGCAATCTGAACTGTGGAACTAAGAAGCATTGCCATAACCATATGAAACCTCAAGAAATGGGGCCACTCCTTCCTCCTTATAATCCAGAGATAAGCTATGTATGAGCATATCAGCATAGACCAACTTGGAAGTAGTGCAAAGGTGTCAGTCAAAGGATTTGTCAAAAAGCCAATTTGTTCCAGGAAGTTTTTCAGATGGAAGCCAACCTCCGCGTACACCAATGCATCACTGATAGGAAGAAGATAGGGCACACAGGCTAATGTCCTCCACCACCACCTTGGCTTGCTCTCCATTCGAGGATAGGTGAAACTTTTTGATGCTTTAGGGACAAGCAAACTCCTGCCTTGAACCTTACCATGAGAGGGAAACAAAGGTAATGTCTCTGGGCTGCTAAATATATCTCCTCCAAATAGTGGTTTAGAAGTATGTAATAGGTGTTGGGTAGACATCCCTGCCATCAAAAATCAACATGGAAATTGATCACTTTGAGAAACAATGTAACCCAATCATATTTACATCAGCTTTATATCTTTTCAAGTCCACCAAAGCACTAAGAAAAAGGAGGTCTCTCTAGGTTGATGGGGTACAAAATCAATCTCAATTTGTGATTGAATGGCTAAAAAGAAACATCATTCTGAATGCTAAAATGAAATATCATTCAAATAAATCAAAACTTCTAGCAAGTGGAGTATCAAGCCCTTCAACCTCATTCTCGCATGCCCAATTGAAGAATCTCAACCATTTCCTTGCCTCGAAGATCCAAATCAATACATATGCCTGAGAAACATGTGTTTTTATTCTGGCAATCAGGAGTAAAATATTTGTTCTCTGCCTCAAAAAGGGGTACTATTTTATACCACCATATGGGAATTCTCTCTTCATCAGAAAGAGCAGTAATTAAATTGTCATAATTTTTCAAGTTTATCTTTAGCTAGAATTTAGAAGAGAAATTAACAATATCTATTTAATAAAAAAGAGTAGCATACCTCTTGAGTCACATATTTTTCTTTCTTGGCAAGCTACAGACATGATCTTAAGCTTCGGAAATGACACAGATGTGCCAGGGATGTTTGACAGGCTATTTCCCCGAGCCAAGGAAGGTAACAAGGTTTTATGTCTCACATTGCAAGAAGCAAGTTTTACGGCCATGGTTGGAGAGCCCCTGCTTCCATTCAGCAGCATTATCTCCCAAGCACCTGTAAAAGAAACCAAGCAATGAAGGGCCTGAAGAGAATTACACCCGGAAATAAAAAGAAAAGAAATTAAAACACATTATCATTCAAAAGGATGATAATTATAAACTCTAAAAGCACATTTGATTAAACAGAAGCAAATAATGCACAGATTGAATGTAAAAAGATGCCATATTGTTTGCTCCAACATAAACTATCATCAGTATAAGCAACTAGGATTTTTCATCTTTTGATGTGCGAGAACAGACGAGGCAAACATTGTCAACAGACGGTATCTCCGCAGAATATTAATTAACACATATGAGTGTAGAATGAATTCACGGTTTCTTAAGTAAAATATGGACTCTCCGAATAGCCTCAGTGAAAGAAATCGAAAACATCAAAAGCGATCAAATCTAAAACTTTTTAATGAACAGATCAACAAGCAAAACCCCCTCCAAGAGCTTTCGATTCCAACCACAACAGTAGACAGCCTAGGTTCACGAACAGATCCACTCCAAATCCATTATCAACAAGGCACAACAACAGGTCTAAAATCAAGCAGTTCGGCCCCCTCGAAACATCCATAGATTGAGAACTTAGCAATTCAAAATTGCAGATTGAGAAGTAGAGTCCACAAAACGATAAGAAAAATGAGATTTTGAGCCACAAAGCTTCAATATAGATAAAATTTTGGAAAACTGATTGTATGCCGAGGTCGATATACAGTTAGAATAAACAGAAAGGAGGGCGATTGCTCACCGATGAGAGGAGATCAAGATCGCTCGAGAGAGAAAGAGAATTAGGGTTCCGGCGCCGGGAGGAGGCCAAGCAGCCACGAATATGATAAGCGTCCCGCCGACGCTACCCTTCTCTGGAGAGATCCATTTCGATGAGAAGACGGCCAGTGGATCCGTGTTCTCAGCAGCCCGATGTTCACGAGCCAGATCGGGTCGGCTTAGCAGAGCCGGAATCGTACCGGTTCCTGTTTTTTCCAGAACCGTAATGGTATCGATTTGGGAAACGAACCGGAATTAAACCGGTTTTTTACAAGGGTTGGCAACCGGAAGAGAAAAAGGTCGCGCGAGTAAGGGACTGTTTGTTTCGATTCCCGGAACCGGGAATCGGAGGAATAGAGGAAATTGGATTCCCTTCATTTCGGTGTTTGTTTCGATTCTCAGAATCTGGAATCAAGGAAATCGATTATTTCCTAATTCCCCCGATTCCGGTTTTTAATTCCCGGCCAAAACCAAGGGAAAACGCCAATTCTGACTCAATTCCCTCGTTTTTCACTGTACCAATCCGAAATTTTCCTTTATTTCCCATAATTTCCTCCCCATTTCCGCTTGTCTTCTCTCCGTCCAGCGGCTTCTTCTCCGTCCAGCGGCTTCGTCTCCGTCTAGCGGCCGTCCAGCGGCTTCGTCTTCGTCTAGCGGCTTCGTCTCCGTCCAGCGGCCGTCCAACGGCTTCGTCTCCGTCCAGCGGCTTCTTCTCCGTCCAGCTCTTCTTCTGCTCCACGAATTCCTCCTCATTCCCGGTCCTGCTCGTCTTCTTCTCCGTCCAGCTCCTCCAGCTCGTCCAACGGCTTCTTCTCCACCGATCTCTTCTTCTGCTCCACGAATTCCTCCCATTCCCGGTCCAGCTCGTCTTCTTCTCCGTCCAGCTCGTCCAGCTCGTCCTGCTTGTCCGGCGGCTTCTTCTCCACCGATCTCTTCTTCTGCTCCACAAATTCCTCTCCATTCCCGGTCCAGCTCGTCGTCTTCTTCGTCCAGCTCGTCTAGCTCGTCCAGCGGCTTCTTCTCCACCGATCTCTTCTTCTGCTCCACGAATTCCTCCCCATTCCCGGTCAAGCTCGTCCTCTTCTCCGTCCAGCTCGTCCAGCTTATCCAGCGGCTTCTTCTCTACCGATCTCTTCTTCTGCTCCACGAATTCCTCCCCATTCCCGATCCAGCTCGTCTTCTTCTCCGTCCAGCTCGTCCAGCTCGTCCAGCGGCTTCTTCTCCACCGATCTCTTCTTCTGCTCCACGAATTCCTTCCCATTCCCGGTCCAACTCGTCTTCTTCTCCATCGATCTCATCCAGCTCGTCCAGCTGCTTCTTCTCCACCGATCTCTTTTTCTGCTCTACGAATTCCTCCCCATCGTCGGAGCAGCGGTCTACGGCAATAAGAGCTCCTCCTATCTCTTCGTCCTTCCTCCCTCCGTCGTCTCCATCATCTGATTTAATTTTTATACTTAAAAGATGCATTAAGATCACTAATTTCTTTTGTTTATGCATGCAATTTTGGGAATGATTACTGTCGATCTTCTTATGAGTCAATGCTTGAGATCTTTTAAATTATGATGTTCCTAGTTTTGATTAATTTCTTTTACCAGCTCCTTATGCTTAAGATCACTATTGGTAATTTCTGCTCTTATTCCTATCTTTAATTTCCTTCTACCTTTCTAGTTGTTTTAAAATCATCTAGTCATGTGCTTCAAATCTTTTTATTCTTCTTATTTCTCTATATCTGAATCTGATGAGACAATGGGCGTAGAAGAACAAGTTTCGAATAAGATGCTCAACCAAGCTCTTAAATAGGAGTTGGAGTTAAGCCGAAACCCGAGAAGCGAGGAGTTTTAAACTAAACTGCTCGACTATAAAGGATAGGAGCACAGAATAAGTAACGGAAACAGACAATAGAATAGCTGCTTCTTCTCAAATCTCTATATCATTCTTTACTTCTTCTCAAATCTCGTTCCGTCCAAATTGGATCCATCGGTTTATCATGGAAAGCTAGAATCTGATTTTAAGCCGAATTTCCGGTTTTGAATAATTTAGATTTGGTACGGTTTGGTTCTTCTGCTCGGCCTTAGCCTAATTAGAAGATGAATTAGATTATTACAATAGCAATCACTATCCGAATCCAAGTCGACTTAAAAATAGATTTATCAATTTATTATTATTAATAGAGTTAAATTCATCATTTATTTCAAATTAAAAAAAATTTCTTAATATTGATGTGCTAAATTGGTCCCCACCACAAAACGGAGATATCGTAACAGAAATTGTAAAAGTTTAACAACTTCTTCAATAATTAAATTAGTATCATTTTTTGAAAATTATGAATGAAGAATCATAGAATTTAGGAATTAAAAATTTGTGTCTTTTTATCTCTCTTGTAATGGATAGAAATATTTTTTTAATACCTCAATAGACTTTATTTTATACAAATAAAATTTTTTACTTTTTAATAGATTTGACATAATTATTTATTCAAATAAAATTAACTTATTAAAAGTGAATTTTTATGACTTTGATTTTCGACGGATTTATTGGATTTGATTGAACCGACTCAATAATTCGCTACAACATCAGTTACAAATTCAAATTAAATCGTCATTATTATGATGATTATTAAATCCTGACAAGTATCCATCGATGAAACCGAGAGAAAAGTCATGCAATATAGAAAAATATTTTGATGTAGCAAAGCCTTCAACCTGCTCTTCAGATCAAAACAGGACAATAGCAATAATCAAACTAACATCGGATGCATTGCGTCCTTTTGTTTTTCGCTTTATAACCCTTGGGACCTTCGCACCTCATTCAGAATGATGATTCAACAATTATTATACGAGTTATTTTCAAGGTTCATGCGCGATGAAGTTGCTCAAATGCATGGATGGAAGATGCCTTTGATCCTTTCTAACAAGGCAAGAGTGATTAATGGAGCACCTGTTTCTTTGCAAGAATCTAAGCACGGGGATGTATTGCCGATATTTTCTTGCCGTCCTTGATATGCTGCGGAGAATGCCCGAATGGCGTATGTCTTTTGTTCCCGATAGGGCAGCTGACTACTGAGTGCCGTGATATGCACGCTCGGTCAACTCTTTTAGTTGGCCGCCCACCAACAACTCACCAGGACTTGTTTGCGTCAGACAAACACGTCTCCGACCTTCACCTAGGCTCAGTCTTAAATTGTTCCATCATTGATTGCAACATAAATTGCAGTTGACAAAAAAAATTCTCATTGAAATGGCAAATAATGGATGCATCACTAACAAAAACTCGACTGGCATGGCCTTTCAATTTTGGGCTAAGCCAAACGATGAGTTGGGTGTGGGGGGGACACAGCTCCGCTTGAGCCGGCAATCCAAATTTTGGGTTTGCCATGACATAGCTTGCCAGGGTGTCGCTTGACCCACAAGTGAACAACTGAACTGGCGGTCGCGATGTAAGCAAAGGGAGTTGTTGTGTTGCAGATGTTGGCATAAAACGGAATTTTGGAGCATAAGATGGGAAGAAAACACGGCTATGGCACTGAAAGAAAGAAAAGGCACTCGCAAGCCAACGGTAGCCGAATAAAAAGCTGAACTGGATTTTAAAATCGAAGCGGAGACGCGCACCGACGCCAAGTCAACTACGAGTGAACTTGGCGTCGAATTATCAAGCAGCGCAACTGGTTGGCCGGCGTTCTCTGAGACCTCCCGCTTCTCAAATCATCCGAGTTGCACGATTGTACGCATGGCATGGCAAAGCCGAAGCGTCCGCAAATAATAATTTGTTTAAATAACAATAACAATAATAATATTAGCAACTTTGGCTTTGATTTTGCTTGCGTGGACCGCCTGCCACAAACGAGTGGACCCTTTTCGGCGAGTGCTTCCGACCGACCAGAGAAATAAAAATATTCCGAAACTAAAAAAATACAATCGTCAGTGGAAAAAAAAAATAAAATTAGAAAATAGATTTTCTTTTTTTATTTAGCAAAATAGGTAAATAAATATATAAGTAAAAGAGGAGAGAGAGACAGAAGAGATCACGATAGAAGGGATTGTTATTGTTTTGTTCCTCTCTCCCAGCCGGATTCCTCTCTTGGCGTGCGGGGACACAGAGGGGGTGGAAACCGGAAGGGGGAGAGAAGATCAGCCTTCTTCTCCTCCTTATTCTTCTTCTTCTTCTTCTTCTCAACAAATCTCTCTTTCTTTCCCCGATTCGGTTCTGCGATCGCCAGCATGAACGGGAAGGCCTCCGTCTCCAAAGAACTCAATGCCAAACATAAAAAGGTCTTCCCTTTTATTCTCCTTTTCCCCAATGATTTCCGCTCATATGCGTGGTTTATGATCTTCTGATTCACCAAGATGGGATTTTTGTTCGGCGCCCCTTTCGTTGATTCGTGGATTAGTTGAATTTTAAGATCTGCTGTCCTGCCGGAGTCTAATTGGTGTCTGGCGTCGATATTTTGATTGGTGTTCTCTGGGTAATTCATCTTGTATGAGTCAATTAACTAATTTGGATCTTCACGCTGTGTGGTTTGATGCCGTTAGTTTCCGAGTTCAAGGCTGAGATTTATAATACGATTTTTGTTTTCCCAATTACAACCCTACAGCGAATCTGGCGCTTTTTGTGATGACGGTTCCCGCTTTGTATTTGCAATCTTCTTATTGTTGTGAACTTGTTGCGTTAATTTATTTTAACCTCCTCACTGCTAAATACAGGCTTCTGTTTGAGGATAAAATTATTGTAATTGTGTCGTCTGTCATTTCTCGTGCTTTCGTAGTTGAATATTTTCCAAAAATATTTAAATTAGTAATTTTTCACACAACAATACATCATGTTCATCTATAGGTTGAGTGTAACCGATAGAGGTCAGACAAAAAATGCTGGCTTTCCTGTCAGCCCTGAGCAGATAAGACCCCGTTTGGTTTGGGATCAGGATCGGGATTAGTCAATTTCAGAATTATTTTTTTTATTATAAAATTAATATTATTTATTTTACACTGTTATTAAATTTAATAATTATAAAAATTTAAATGGTTTTTTGAACTTTAAATTATTGAAGCGTTAATTTTGATAAAAAGATATTAGTTTATAAAAGTAGTTCACTAGTTTTGATCCTGATTCTGATCCCGAACCAAACGGTAAGGTATTTTGAGTCAACTAGGACACCATAGTCATTATGATGTAGTTGGTTATGAATATATAGCATTTGAGGAATTGGCTGATCAAGTACTACATATCAATTTTGAATCTGGCCTCAGCTGGAAAACTTCACATTGTAGCATTCTTAAAACTCCAGTCATATATGCAAATAAAAAATATGCTTTTTCACGTGTGAAATAAAATTATATAAAGAGCGGATGGACATCATAATTTAACATGATGTAGTTCATGGTGATTCTTTTCTTTTTGTATGTGATGCCAATGAGATCCCTCCCTGCTTAATTTGCGAGAGCGACACTTTTTTCAACTCCCTATCCAACACATTTTTCTCTCTATTTAGTCCACTCAAATTGCTCCTTCGTTTTATTCTTACAAATTTGTTCTACTTGGATAAATTATTAACAGATATTGGAAGGGCTTCTTAAATTGCCAGAAAATAGGGAATGTGCTGACTGCAAAGCCAGGTAAGTACGAATAAATGGTCGACAGTAATTATCTTACAGTGCGAATGTTCTGTTGACCTTACTCTTGGTTAGAAATAAAAATTTGTTCTTATACAGATATGAAAGTTAGCAATTGATTTGATTTTTCCGGTAAATCTGAATTTTTGGTCATTGTGAGATGTCAGAACATAAATTCACTTTATGTTACTTTTTTGTGTAATTTTAAAGAAATTTATAATTAATACCTTGTTTTAACTTGTTGCAGAGGTCCACGGTGGGCAAGTGTGAATCTCGGAATCTTTATTTGTATGCAGTGTTCTGGAATCCATAGAAGTTTGGGAGTGCATATATCCAAGGTCATACCTCACTTGTAATTTTGGTAAATTTGCTATGACAAATATCAAACTATGGTAATCTGTGTGATATTGTTTTGGTTAAATATCTCCTTTGAATATCATCATGGCTAAAGTTGATATTTTTCTTCTTGCTGTTTCTCCATTCCTGTTCATTTGGTGATCACTTGTTGCATGTGAAGCACAAGCTCTTAAAACCCTTTAGCATAACTATCTTATATGCTATATATTTATGCAAAAACCTTATTCATGACTTGAGCTGCTGTTTTCTTGCTCAAGATGCATTTTTCTAAGAGAAGTTATTAACTTATATATTCAGTATTAGCAAAAACACTCTGGAACTTAACTTGATCTGGTTATCTACCTGGTGGCAAGTTTAGGTGCGGTCTGCAACGCTGGATACATGGCTTCCGGAACAGGTTGCTTTTATTCAATGTAAATCACCGCACCGTTTTCTTTAGTTTGTCGATTTTGTTGCTTGAGGCTCTCTTTCTACTTTTGGGCAGTCATCCTTGTATTGTACTACTCAAAAGTGGAAACAGACTGATTTGGTTGATATTAGAATCTCTGTTCTGCTTGTCTTTGTCCTGTTTTTGCAGCAATGGGAAATGAGAAGTCAAATAGCTACTGGGAAGCAGACCTGCCTCCAAATTATGATAGAGTTGGGATTGAAAATTTTATTCGTGCAAAGTACGTAATTTTGACTGTATTATTTCCTGAATTCCTCTTTTCTTCCATTTTCCGGCTTGTGATGTGTTAAAACTTTGGAGCTAGCAGATATGAAGATAAAAGATGGATACCTAAGGATGCAAAATCACATCCACCTTCGAAGGCTCAAGAGGAGACCACTATTGATCCTAAGTTGAAACTTGGTGAGATAAATGGAGGATCTAATAACAAATTGGAATCTTCACTGGAACACAAGCTTCCTTCTCACACCACAAAGAAAACTAGTTCAGCACCTCCCAAAGTTTCTCACCAGGTAAACTTTATTCCCATTGTTTCATTTGTCTGGTGTATTATTTCTTTCAATTTAAGCGTCCCTTAGTTTATATTGTATTAAATACAATGTCAAATCTTATGTGCATGGAAATAATTTGGTGTGAAGAAATAGTATTAGAACTAATGGCCTATTTTTTTAATTTCCAATTTGAAATTTAGAAATTAGTTAATTTTCTTAATTCCGAAAAATTAAGGAAATTGTTGGAATTATCCAATTCCGATATTTGGATGAATATTTTTTAAATAAAATTAGAAATTAATTAATTTTCTCAATTTTAAAAAGTATATAAAATTCAATATTAAATTTGGTACAAAATACTAAAAAATATAAATATAATTTGCAAACACAAAATATATATTATTTTTTAAAATTAATGCTTTATTTATAAATATATAGAATAATATAATATATTTAATATTAGAAAATGGTAAGTTTATTAAAAAATAAGATAAATTTTAAAAATGGCCAAAAAATAAAAAATTCTACAATTATAATATAATTAATTTAGGATTTATTTAATATATATTTTTTGTTAAATAGTTTGATAAACGTAAAATACATATTTTCTTAGAAACATAATTTATTATTTTAACAATTAATATAATTATTATATTTTAATAATATTATTATTATTTTAAAAATTAATATAATAAAATTAATTCAGGATTTATTTATTATATTTTAGCTAATAAGTTAAATAATTTGATAAACTTAAAAATTATAATTTTTTTTAAAATGATTTATTTTTAGTTAAATAAGAAATTGCAAAAATATAAATTAAAAAGGTAAATTAATTTTAAAATGAAGAAAATTTTACAAAAATAACCTATGGGTTATATAACTCTATTATTTAATTTATGGGTCCCATTTCAATTCCTATGAATTGAGTGTATTCCTTTCAAAACTTTTGGAATTCAAAATCACAATTTAGAAAGGATTGGAATTGTTTGATTTTCTCAATTCTGGTCTTGAAATCGAACTAAACACCGGAATTAAGGGAATTGACCCTTCAATTTCCCAATTCCTTCAATTTCGAATTTTCAGAATTGATCCAAACAGGGGTTAAATGACTTAAGGTTTTTCAACTTGACCTTTTAACTATTGGTTTCATTAGGGAATTGTTATAGACTGAGTGCTCTCTGTTTTTTCCTTGCAAAGCTTTCCCACACATCTTGAACAATGGTTTTCGTTTATAGGATTCCATGGTTGAACTGTGATTAAGTGATACATTTCCTGAATGGAGGGAGAAACATTGTTGATGGGGATTTTTCTTGCCTCTTCTTGCTTGACCTTGTGAGTGCCATCTATGCTAGTATATGAAATGTGCATATGCATGAAAATAAAAGCTTTCATCACTTTAATTGGCTTATGTTCCTCATTTGTTGTTTAAAGACAAGCCATATCCTTAATAGCATGTTTTCCAAAAGCTTTAGTACATAGTAGGTGCTCTGAAGTATTGGGGTTGTTTATGTTTCCTTAAAAAGTGTTGTTGCTCACTGTTGTGCTGGATATTTTAGTCTTTGCTGCATGTTTAGTGTTATTTTTTTTGCTGTTTCTTGAAATGTTCTCATTGAATGGAAAATCAGGTTTTGGCTAAGTCAAGGATAGAGCCTGTTTTATCCAATGCTGACTCTCCACAATCTCCAACAGCTCCTCCAAAACTCGATACTCAACCTGCTAAAGAGGAAAATCCGCCTACAAAAGTTGATAAATCACCCTCACCACCTCCAAAAATTGATTATGCCACTGATCTTTTTAATATGCTCTCTATGGATGGCCCTTGTGACAACGGATCTAGATCATCTTCAGCTAATGATGGAGCTTGGGCCAGATTCCAGTGTAAGTGTTATCCCATTGTGCGGTATGTTAGTAGATAAAACTATGCTCCTATGCTTCAGTTTGAAGCATATTAATGTGTATTTATAAGCCAAGACTAATTTAGTTAGTGTGCTTTTCCTCTGTATCACTTGCTAGTATCTCTTTGCTATAATGTGTTTCTATGCCTTAATACTGGTGTGTTTTTTCTTGTACTTGTTTGAGTGACCACATTTATTAATTCTTGCCATCTGCAGCTTCTGAAGCCTCTACCACTACTGACAGAAACACTGCTGCAGAGGCTGTTGAAAACAAAAGCCACTCTGCTCAAGGAATTGAAGATCTATTTAGAGCTTCGCCACCAGTGTCACAATCTTTGGCTCCAATGAAATCTCAGGCGACTGTGAAGAATGACATTATGAGCCTCTTCGAAAAGGTGAGTTTTGCCTCAAAAATATTGTGTGTATTAGTTTTCAAGATCTATTTATTTATGATGGACTGTAGAAAATAGGCACATATTATGGCTGACTGCCAACTTCTGACCTCTCTGTTGGTGCCATGGAATGCATTAAGAGTCACATTGATTCAAGTCAGTAACATGTTTATTTGTATTTTTGCTGAAAAGAAGTAAAATTCTACTACTGTATTTATTTGTTTATTGCAGAGCAATTTAGTGTCACCGTACTCCATTCATCAGCAGCAGCTTGCATTCCTTTCCCAACAACAGGCTTTATTAATGGCTGCAGCTAAATCTGCTGGCACCCCTTTATCTGCTGTTCCTCCACCAGGTTCAAATTGGTCAAATCTTGGCTATCAAATTCCCACAATGATACCAATATCTGGACAAAATGGCATCAACAACAGTAATCAGGTAATGCATCACATTCCAATTTCCAAGTATACTTGTTTCAGAGTTTCAGGTTTACACTATCAACAACTTGAATTTATCTTTATCCCTTCTCTTAATGCAGTTTGGGAACATCGGGCCAGCGCATCCTTCTGGAATTCACGGATCATATCCTGCAGCAGAGTAGGTTCATCATTGTGATTGTGGTTTCTTTCCTTTTCAGAAATTCCAGCTTGCTGCATTGCTCAAACCCACATCTTCTCCTAAACCATTTAGACATCAGCTTCACCTGTGCAACATTGTGCTATGATTTTTGTGGTTTGTTTAGGTCCAACAGATGACATTCTCTATCTGTGACTTTGAGATATTATCAGAAATCTTGCCATTTTACCATTGATATCCATTGGTAATAGCAACCAATTTACCAGATCACGGCTTCATTTATTATGTCTAATGTTGTTTGTGTTTTATCCTACTTCTGCAGTATGTACCGCGGCATGTCCAACAATGGGACAACTGCTGGGGTGGCGAACAGGCCCTCCATGTTCGGTGCGTCTTCGGTAGTCCCAACACGTTCGGGCAGTGATTATGACTTCTCATCATTAACTCAAGGGATGTTTTCAAAACACTGAAATTGTTTGCTGCACTAGTCCAGGTGTACTTCCTCGTGTTAAGACTGATGGTTACAGCAGTCGAGCCTATTAAATATGATTTTCTGGCAAATTGGGCTGTGAACTCGTAGAGGCAGTTTTGAGCTTCCTCGGTTCACCCCCTTATCTCAGGAGCAATTCTTTGTGGGGGTTTGTTATGGTTGGAAGTCTTTCTAAAAGGCAGTCTTCGTTTGTATTGCTTGATATGTATGGGGAAAGGAAATTGTTCAATCTGTTTATGCAAAGGGTTTCCATCGAACATAATCATACACTTGATTTGTACAATTAGTTTTTCAGGACTAATAAATCCAGTTGTCGTTGTAGGTCTCACCAGACTGCAGGTTCTGTCGGTATTGCTACTGGCGAATGAAAATGAATTGTTTGTTTTGTGGAAAGTATGGACGTTCGGCATATTTGCGCACTTGGGTTGATGCATTAATGCGATTGCCAGATATAAAAAAAGGGTATTTATTTGATTCTCAGGGGTTTCATTAGGGTAAGAAATGGATTCGGTCACTGCTCGCTGCTGGCTACGGCGGTGATGGTAGCGCGACGAGGGATTTCCTCTCAGCTATTTTGCCAGTGAGATACCTACGCATTTTTTTATCGTTATCCCTTTTTAAAAGAAGACAAATCCGGACCACCGGATCCAGATCCGGCGGTCTAGATCATGTCGGATCTGGACTGTTGGATCCCAGTTTCGTCGCTAAGATGAGCCAGCTGGCCCCTACACCCTGATTGCCTTCCCCCGCCTTCCACGCCATTATTAATGCCGATTGCAAGAGATTAGCCGAGATTGTGGGGGAGATAAACGAGGAGGAAGAGGGCGGAGAGCGCGCTTGAGGGCGGAGAGGGCGGCATGTGGATCGGGGAGGACGACGACGCAGGGCTGGATCGAGGAGGACGACCACGCTGGGAGGTCGGGAAACGCAACCCGACGAACGAAGTTTTTCGTTGCTGATCGAAGGTATGACGTAGATCCAGGGGCTCGATTTTTTCTGTTTTCTTTTTTTCTTTTGATTCTTGCGCTAGATTCGATTCCGATCTTGGATTTTGGGGATCGCGGATCTGTTTCTTTCTCTTGATCATGTATCGTTAGGGTTTTGATAAGACGATGCTCATTCGTTGATCTCCTGCTTATTCTTGTTGGATCTGTGAATGTATGATATGGCTTTCTTGATTAGGGTTTCTTGAGCGTTTGGATTTGGTTTTACGATTTGGAATTTGGATCTCTGTGACCGGATGAATTCAGATGATGGTGAGATTTGTTATCTTCAATGCTCTCTTTTTGATGAATGATCGAATAAACTTTGAGCTGCTTTGAGTACTGTTAGGGGTTTTTAGGCGTTTGGCGTTGCTGTTCGATCTTAATGATTTGACATTGGATTTCTGATTGGATGATTTCAAATGATCGTGAGCATTTTCTTGGTTTTTAGGCATATGGGATTGTCCTTGTACATGGTGTTCTTGCTCCATTGATCGCCCTTTTGATGAGCTAGGATCTTTCTTCCCGCCCTTGCCCAATAAGCAGCACCTATACAGCTTGATCGTGGATTGTTAGGGTATTGACAAGATCGATACCTATATGTTGATTTTTTGCATAGTCTTGTTGGATCTGAATGTACGATGTGGTTGTCTTGATTAGGGATTTGTGAGCATTTGGATTTGTTGTTATGATTTGAAAGTTGGATCTCAGATGATCTCAAGAAGAGATTTGGTATGGTATATTTGGGGCCTACTTATTGATGAATGATCAAATAAACTTGAGCTGCTTTCAGTACTGTTACGGATTTTTAGGCGTTTGGGTTTGGTGTTCGATCTCAATGAGATGACCTCAAATCTTCTGAGCATCTTTTTGGTTTTTAAGCATATGGGTTTGGCATTGTACATGTGGATCTTGCCCCATTGACCACCCTCTTGATGAGCTAGGATTTTTCTTTGCCTTGTTAAACAGTAAGCAGCACCTATACAGCTTGATCGTGGATTGTTAGGGTATTGACAATGTAATGCTTGTATGTTGATCTTATTCTTATTCTTGTTGGATCTGAATGTATAATACAGTTGTCTCGATTAGGGATTTGTGAACATTTGGATTTTTTGTGATGATTTGAAAGTTGGTTCTCTGTGATTGGTTGAATTCAGATGATATTGAGCAGAGATTTGGTATCTTTACAGCCTTATTTTTGAGGAATGATCAAATAAGTTGTGACCTGCTTTCAGTATTAGGGTTTTCTAGGCATTTGGTTTTGGTGTTCAATCTCAATGAGATGACTTCAAATGATCTTGAGCATCTTTTTGGTTTTTAGGCATATGGGTTTGGCCTTGTCCATGGTTAAGTTGATTATCTTCTAAATCATTTGTGGGCTGTAACTATTAGCAGTGTATTGTTGTTTGTGTTGATTCTAAATGAACCTCTATCTGGAGGACAATGATGTAAACAGCAAAAAAAATTGTTTTAAGTTATGTGTGTAATATGTATATTACACATTCATTTTAGAGTGACAAAAAGTTGTACGAAGAGATCCATGCTGTACAATTCTGTATTGCCCTCATTTGTGAAATGCATTTTTAAGCAAGTAATTATTTTTTAAAAATTTGATGTCGAAAATTGCATTAACTAATAGTTGGGTGTTCCTGAATATCATATTGGGTTTTTCCATTAACTGCACTTTATTATCAAAACTATCAATATAACAAAGAACTGAATGTTAGCTTGTGCTAGGGCCTCAGCAATTTTCTGAGGTTTTGCTTTGAAAAATAAACAGCTGCCATAATGTTTTCCCATTTGTTGGGATATTAGGCTTATAGGTAATCATTTAATGGGAGCCTAGTTGCATAATTGAATCCTATTCAACTCTCTTCAACTTGTATAGTTTGGTTCTGATGTCATGCTGGATGATTTTGCTTTGCTTCAGATGTCCTTGCTAATGTCTTTTGCTTCACATTGCCCCCTTGGCTCTTGTGCTTCAACGATGAACAAGTCCTCGACTAAGAGTAGTGGTCATTTGGCTGCAGTTTTCATTATTTTTGCTAATTGCTGTGGATGAAATATATTTTCATTTGATTTTATATTTGATTAATTTCAGGAAAATTACCTCAGTTTTTCTCGGATCTT
Organism: Trichopus zeylanicus subsp. travancoricus; assembly: GCA_005019695.1. Lineage (NCBI taxonomy): Eukaryota > Viridiplantae > Streptophyta > Magnoliopsida > Dioscoreales > Dioscoreaceae > Trichopus > Trichopus zeylanicus. Next base: position 150,542 of record RXID01015017.1, read on the forward strand.
TCTTGATAACTTGGTAAATAAAATAGTCATCCACAATTGAGGTCTTCTGGGTTCTGTTTTCTCACCTTGTAACTAGCTGAAATAAGCATACTGCTTTGGATTAAATTGGTTTGTTTCAACAGAAATGTGCATTTACATTTTTTCTGAAATTTATCCTATTGTCATTTTTATTGCTACAGATTTGGACTATTATGCTCTTTGTGTGGAATTACTAGCATTTTTCTTATATGAAGTGGGCAAATTATCTCATGTGACATGTGGTTACCATTATCTTGTGACAATGTAGTTTATTCTTTTCAATCCTTGCACAACATTTCAAGACTACCTTGTCTCGTAGTTGTTTATTTGATCTTTATCGATGAAAAGCTTCTCATTTATTGTGCAAAACCTCTTTTGCTTTTATCATTATATTTTTGTTTATATTTATACAATTATAATGACGATATATATACTAAACCCCTCCAATTTACTAGGTGAACCAACACATCTATGTCCTACAATCTAGATTGTGCCCAAGTTTGGTTGATCCAAGGAATCTGCCTTGAAATATTTATTGTGTGAATAAACTACTGCATTTGGACTTGGTGTTTCTCTGCCTTAAAATATTTGTTATGTGAATGAACTACTTTATTTTAAATGGTGTTACTGCCACTTGCATTGCCCTTTTCATGCTTAAGGATCTTTCTCATCTGCATTTTGAAATCAATCATTTTGTAAATGAAACATTTTCCGCAGAAATTTAGTCGGCTAAATTGGTAAGTATTATTGATTGAAGAATTTCTTCCCTTGTTCTGTATGACCATTAGGTGGTATGGGTACTGTAGTTTTCTTTGATTTAGCTGTTGTCTGGGCCTGATAATATTGTTTAGGATAATCACATATCATAGGAGATAAATTTTCGATCAGTAATGTTAATCATAAAAAAGAAAACCTGATATAGAAGCTCAACAGCTATTCAGAAGGAACAGTGATTACTGTTAGGTTACTTCAAGAAATCATATTTGGGCTTTCTGCTCTTAATTGAATTTCTTTGCTAAATCTTGCAGTGTGATTGTGGTACTAGGCAATAAGCCCTTGAACTGAATACTGGCACCATTTTTTCTTGAATATTTGATTATTCTCTGGTAATATCAGCTGTAGATCTTCAGATAAATACTATGCAAAAAATGAAAAAAAATCATCCTTATTAAAACTCAGCCCATGATAGAGCCTGTAGATTTTAAGAGAAATACAGGCTAAGTTTTGTCTTGCTTATGAAAAGCAAGCAACCAAAAAAATGCTAAATTGAAGCTGAGTAAAATGATCACGCGCAATTGAAGCTGTCGAGCTTGCTCTCATGCACAGTGAATTGTATTTAGCTTTGCAAAAGTTCCTTATGCCTTCTATTGCTCTGAACTAATTGTGTATTTATATTGTGTGGATGTGTTTTGTCTTAGTTTCTTATGTTTGGGTTGTTTTATGGTTGCTTCTGCTTCAGTGGCTAGTCTGTTACAGCCAACTTTCTTAATGAAGTGTTCTGTACTTGGGATTTTATACTCAATAGTGCATGATGCTGATGTAAAATAAATTTCTCTGTGGAAATACTTGACAGGCATCTAGATCCTTAGAAATATGTTTCCAAGATAGTTTGATGGATTTGATGGATTTTTTTCTGACAGCCGTATATTATTCTGTATAAAGCTGAAGAAATGTTGTTTTTTTTCTTACAGTGGTATATTGTTCTGTATAAAGCTGAAGAATTGCTGCATTGCTTCCTTGGTACAAAATGAAATCTTTGATGTGGATAATGAAGATCCTGGACTTATGATTGTTTGGCTCACAGTGGGTCTTGCAAGGGGCGGATGCTGTCAATATCTGTGCAAATTCATCTGTGGAAGGTGCTGATGAGGCCTGGGTCTGGTCAGGCTGACAATGTTGTCAATATTGTTGACACTTTTAACAGCTGCAGGTCAATGTTCTTTTCTAAGTTATGCTTCCTTTGTAATAAATTTTCATGTGAAATGTGGAACTAAATTCAGTGAGTTTGATTGTGTTGTTCATTTTGAAGAAGCACGGTTATCCATGAAGCACCGAATCAAGTTCGTGGAAACAGGAAGTTTCTGCTTTCAAAGCTTGATGAGTGTTGGTCTGTTTGTATCAAGCATCGTTGCAGTTCAAAATCTTGTGTACTTGTATTCAGATTGAAGAAAGACTGTCATCCATGAAGCGCAAAAACAAGTTGTTCCCACCAGAACAGGAAGTTTCTGCTTTCAAAGCTTAGTGAGTACTGGCGTTTATTTATGTTCATCATCTTTTCCATTTCTTAATTTTGTGCAATTATATTAAACTTTGAGCTTTTAGCAAAAAGCTACCTATTTTATTGTAAATTTGCAAAAAATATCACCCTTATTACAATTAAGAAAAAAATTATTTGTTTTATATTATAAATTTATAAAAAATTACCTCTATTAAAATATATAAAAAATGATTTATCTTGATTTTATTTTACCAATTAAAATCAATATAAAATTTTGAATTATTATCATTTAATTTTAATAGAAATAATTTTTAAACTAATTAAAAAATAAATTTATTTTATTTTATTTTTTATGAAAAATAGTTGTTTAATTTTATAAAGATGAAAATTTTAAAATTTAATTTTGTTAAAATAGTTGTGTGATAATTATGACTCAACTTTTCGAAATAAAATCAAATGAAAATAATTTAATATTTTATATTAATTTAATTAATTAAATCAAAATATTTTTTAAATATTTTAAGTAAGGTATTTTTTTGTAAATTTATAATAAATGATTTTTTACTAATAGTAATAAAATAAATAATTTTTTATAAGTTTATTGTATGATAGATAGTTGTTTACTAAAAACTTAAATTTTTGTTAAGGATTTTTGAGAATAATATATTTTTTTTCATAGATGGTATATTTTTTTGGGCAGAGGTAGCTGATTTTTTTAACACAGTCATCGAGATGACGCACAAAAACAAGTTGTTTCCACCAGAACAGGAAGTTTCTGGTTTCAAAGCGGAGTGAGTACTGGCCTTTAGTCATGTTCGTCATCTTTTCCATTTCTGAATTTTGTGCAATTATATTAAACTTTGAGCTTTTAGCAAAAGACTACCTATTTTATTCTAAATTTACAAAAAAGTATCTCCCTTATTACTATTAAGCAAAAACTGATTTATCTTATATTATTAATCTATAAAAAAATTACCTCTATTAAAATATTCAAAAAATGCTTTATCTTGATTTTATTTTACCAACTAAAATCAATAAAAAAATTGAATTATTATAATTTAATTTTCAGACGAATAAAAAAAAATAAATTTTATTTAATTTTATTTTCTTATAAAAATAGTTGTTTAATTTTAATTGAGTTAATTTTTTTATAAATTTTATAATATAAAACAAATATTTCTTTGCTTAAACCGTTATCTTTGTAGGCCAAAAAGTGCGTGGGCTACCATTGTGAAACCGTCGATTTATTTGCCGACTGCATGCAGCCCTTTGATCAAACGCAATGGACTAAATGGGCTGATAATTGTGCTAGTAGGATTTGATTATATGTAATATGAAACACCATGGCCCCAAATGCAGCCAACTCTAATGCAAACCAAACAAGTAAATCACGATAATGTCCCCGAACAACCACCATCTACTCAATCTGAATCTAATTCAAATTAGACATTCAAATTTATTATAATCAAAAACTCAGATCATTATTGAGTTGAAGAAATTATGAATCAAATAAATTCTAACTCAATTAAAATTATTTAATATTTTATTTTTATAAATATTTTGTCATTATAATTAATTTCTAATAATAAATTTTTAATTATTTAAAAATATGTTAAAATTATTAATATCACTTAAATATATCAAATAAACTTTGATCATTTTGAATTAAAAGTAAACTGTATTACCAAATTTTGCAATGTAACATGAAACACCATGGCACCAAATGCAGCCAACTCTAAATGCAAAACCAAACAAATAAATCATGATAATGTCCCTGAACAACCAACTGAACAACCATATACTCAAAACACAAATTTGACAGCATATAATCTTATCTATTAACCCAATCTGACCCTAATTCAAATTAGACGAATTCAAATTTATTATAATCAAAACTCAGATCATTATTGAGTTGAATAAATTATGAATCAAATAATTTCAGTTGCTAATTAATCATTAATGGGTTGAATTAAATCAGATTAACCCAATTAAAATTATTTAATAATTTCTTTTATAATATTTAAAAAATATTACTTAAAAATTAAGTATTTTGTCAGATTAAAGTAAGTAATGTACCAAATTTGACTCGTTTAATAAATAAATTAATTCAGATCAAATTGAATTATCGTTTAAAAATCAATTTAGGTTCACATTGAGAAAATTAGTCTGTTTAATGAATAAATCGGGTTTAAATTAACCTATTTAATATAATACTATAAGCTTGTTTGATCACCCGTAAACTCAAATTGTTAGTTCTATATACACATCCCCAAACCCACTTAGGACCTCCTCGATACTACCAAACAAAAACAATCACCCTCCCCACACACATCCCCTATCAGCTTCCACCCAGGCAATCAACCCATTGCATAAAAACGCACAACCCAACCACAAAACACCTGCCCCGGGCACAAATTCACGACTTCAACAGGGCAGGTAATTGGCAACAACAAAAAAGAAAAATAAATAAATAAATACACAAAAAAGAGAGAAAATGGCAATTGCAGCAACAAAACAGATCTGACCTGAAACAATGCCGTTTCCCAATAACGGCACCGTTCTGTAACCTACCAGCAGAAGCACTTTGGTTGACCAATCCAACGAATGGGTTGGATGGGGTAGCATGAGCAAGAAACCGTGGAGATTGTGGATTGAAGATGCTGTGTTCAGTAGCTTGGCAGTAATTTGAAGATCCAACGTTTTCCATTCGGCTTGGATCACCTGCAGAAAGTCGCTAGGGTCTGACCAACTTTCAAACAGAGACAAACAACCTCTCCATCATGGATATTATTTGTACATATCAAGGACTATAGTGAGGAAATTAAACTCAAATAGGTTTTTCACACTGGGACTTAACAGATCCTTCGTAATATTTCATCTTAAACCTCAACAATAATGCAAATATCAGCAATAAATAGCACTCACTGATAGTTAATTGTAAATCATTTTCTTTTTTACTATCATGTAAATAGCCCTTAACATGCACCAAGTCCAACTGATATTCATGTACTGATGGAGTGGGAATAAGAAACACAGACAAAATATTTACTGCTTTATTCTCCCACTATTATCAGCCTCCGAGATAATATAAAAGTGCAATGAGTCGAGAAAGAACCTTTTAGAAAACATAATTTCCGTTTGAATCCACCTCAAGCAACTGGCAGCTTTGCCCCCCACCTATATTAAGATTAAAACAAAATAATCATTTCCAAGTCAAGTTGATGATGAACTAGTCAGTTAGCATTTTCTTAGTGTAAACTGTAATGGAGAAAAGCTCCTGCTTTTTAGAAAATTAAAAACAATCAACAAAATAAAAGAATAAACCCCAGAGATGTGTTTCTAGGCAGGTTAGATAACAAGATATTCCTTTATCACGTGATTAACTCTAGAAGGGACGATGGTTGCATACACTGCAGGCGATTAGAAAAACACATTATTAAGTGGATTATCAAGTATGTATGTTTTATTGTTAGTGGTTTCACCCTGATAGTCAAGTGACTTCCCAAACTACAGAGCAACCTACAAAATATTAACTTGCATGTAGTGAAATCTAATAACTCATCAAACACCTTAAAGACCAGGCTCCTCACTGCCACCTTATCACCTTCACTTTCACTTTTGAAACTGCCCTGATAAATAGCAATGTATTTTGATGCGACAGTCTTTTCATTAGTGAAACATTCAGAAATGAAGAATTAATTAATATTAAAATCCAAGACATACCTCTAAAGCTGTAGTGAGTACTAATGATGAAGAGGCTTTGACAAGAAATTTATTGGCAAACAATCATCAGGCAAGACAAAAGGCATAGAACAGTTTATCTCAAAAAGAAATATTTTATGCCATGAAATAAAAGAAAAATCATTAGAAATTCCTCACAATAAATATGCATTTGAATCCCTCTTGTTTGAAGGAAAATACACCCACCCGAATATTAACATTATTAAACCTCTAGTTTGAAGCTACCTCTAGCTTTGAAAACAGTATTCTAGCCACAACCAACACACAAAAAATATAAACATGCATGTAATGAAATTACATACCTCTTTTTATAATTCAAAATGCACCTCAACTACCATGTCCTCCACTGGCCACATTTGCCGGCAGATCTCCCCCTGCCATGTCCAACACTTGTGTCTTTGTTGCTTCCTTAATCTTGGCAACATGCAAATCCTTTAACAGGTTTCCCAGCAGTTGATCTGTTCCTCTTCTATGGCCAACACCATGCAGCTACTTGTCTGTTGAAGTAATCCAAGGAAGTGAAATATTCAGAACATGTCCTAGCTGAGCAACACAAGTAATTGCTCAATGTTACACTACAAAAAATTATTTGCAGAACTCCATGAGTTATGGCAACTAGGCCTTCCGTGCATCCCATGGCAGGGTTTGACAGCCTAAAAAATGCTAGGAAAGAAAGACTTCAGTGTAATGAATGATGAAGGAGCATGAATGAATTGAGACATGTAAATACTGGCTTTATGTTGATCAAGATCTTAATGTAGGCTTGGAGAATGATAGAAGGTAGGATACCAGAGCACCGATTTTGAATAGGAACACAAAAAACAACTTGGTGATTCCAATTTGGAAGTCCACATGATGAATAATTTCCATACTCCCCAACAAAACCATTTTCATGTGTAATTAACATCACGGGATATATTGTTGCAATCTTGAACAGAAAAACAAAATTTTTGAAGTTACATAAACAGGATTTTGGTACATTCCTCTGAACCTTATTAATTAGTCCGTACAACAACAGAAAAAAACAACGATTATTGATGAAATTCCTATCAGAATCAATAAAGGCTAAGAAAAACTGGAAGATAGCATAAAACAGTCCTCTACCTAGCATCAGAAAACAGAAAGGCTAGCTCCTCTCTGTATATAGAAACACAGCATCCATGTTTAAGAAGGGTCACAATGGGCGAAACACAGAACTAGACAAAGCTTTAGTAACACGCCATACAGATCCAGCCATTAAACAATTAAGGAAAAAGCTAGCTGGGAAATGCCCCCTAGAGCAATTGATTAAACTATTCACCAAAATTAGAAGCAAGTTATTTGATAATATACTAGTCACTGATGTGTTTAGGGAGGACAATACGGCCAATAGCTTTCTTTTTGGATAGGTTCTGTACAGCTATTTTGAGTTTGATTGAGTATTGGAAATTAGTATATGAATGTACACCATGTAAAGTGTATTCGCATGTACTCGACCTAAAACAAGAAAATTCAACAGAATTTTAGTACAATATCGTCCAAAACCAGCCATCCAGTGTCGTCAAGGAAAACTGCAATGTTGTCCATGATTTCAAATAGTCGCTAGAAAACACAATTTGGAAAGCCTCTTCGAAAAGAAACATTCAGATAAAAAATACCATAATTATTTCATCCACAGACATGAAATTCATAAGGAAGCGAAATGACCTCACGCTGACGAATATTCGTCAAAGTATCAGAATTCACCATTTCCAAAACCATAAAAAACCTAATCATCCACAAAAATTAGAAAAAAGAAAGAACCAGCAATACCTAAATCACCATGATCATGACAAAATACTAAAAGAAACAGAAAAAGAATTATTCGCCAAGATGGAAACCATAAACATAAACCCTAAAAAAAGGAAAGAAAAGCCAAAACGTAAATCATCACAAAAAAAGGAACAAGAAAACGTAAAGAACAATCACTGAGACCCAAATCAAGAAAAAAAAGGGAAGAAGCGGCGAAACTTAATTCATCAAAAACAGGGCAAAAGAATCACGATGAACTCAGGTATCACTACAGTATCACAATTCAGCAAGAGAAAGTAAGGGCGACATCGAACTGATTCAGATTGAAATCTAAGACCGGAAAAACAAAGAAACCGAACAAAAAAAATCTCCAAGACCAAAATCTTCAAGAAAATCAAAACCCTAACATTAGATCAAATACACTCTTATCGGCTCTCCAATTTTTGTGTGTGTGTGTGTGTGAGAGAGAGAGAGAGAGAGCGCTCACAGAAGGGTAGGGCGGAGGCAAGATCGGGCGCCAGCGGAGGCACCGCGCAAGAGGAGGGACGGTCACCGGTTGGAGGCACGGATGGCGACAGAGACGGCCATCCGGAAAGGGAGAAGGGTGCGCAAGAGATCTAGGGTTTCGTCGAGGAATCTGGGGGTCGGAGGCACCGCGCAAGGGAAGGGACGGTCACCGTTCGGAGGCAAGGGTGGAGGCGGAGACGGCGCCAGCGGAGAGACGGCCATCCGGAGAGGGAGAACGGTGCGCGAGAGATCTAGAGTTTCGTCGAGGAATCAGGAAGGTCTTTGAATTTGGGAGTGAGAGCGGGAGGGAGGTCGAGTATTGTTGTCTTAGTATAATAATTTAAATAGACATCAAAACCGATGAACCGGTACGGTTTTGGTTTATCGGTTTTCTCCTAAATCAAGACCCGAACGTGAACCGGAATCGAACCGAATCAGGCAGAAAATCCGGTTTTCTTTCGGTTCTTCTTGATAAATGAAACGATGGCAACGTAGTTGGATTGGGCCCTGGGCTGAGGGAGTGGGTTAGATAATCGCCTCGGAGACCGGCTCGCTTGAAGACCCCGGTCAACATTATTAGCAACTCGGTTTTCAATTGTGGTTTCAGCTTTTTAGACTCGGTTGAGTTAGTGCGATGTATCATAATGCATATGATTCGGAGTTGCTTGGTGTCCAACAGGAGCCATTGGCGAGGCTCAGAATGTCTTTCAACCAAGTCCCCGGAAGGAAATTTATTTGATTCTCAGGGGGGTTTTAGTTAGATAAAAAAAATATTCTCTCTCAGGTTATATCTAAACGCTATTTCTTTTACGAAAAGGACGAATCAGTCCGCGCCAAAGAATTAACGTGCAACACGTGTCCCCCCCTGCGGGTCGGTTCTTCGCTTTGATTTCGTTCTCTTTCCAGCACACACTGGATACGATGGCGAGGAATATTGTGCAACTAACTCCCGTCACGAAGTTCATAATTAAGATGAACGCGTCGTCGTCGTCGTCGTCGTCGTCGTCGTCGTCTTTTTCTTCCTCTTTCAAAACGGCGTCGGATGCCTTTTCGTGATGCATGTTCAGTTCAAAAATGAGGAAAAAGTTGATTGACTGTCGCGCGTTTACAAGTATTAACTGAGGCGGTAAGAGGATGAGGTGGAGCCCGGTGGTTTAGACGCAAGGCCCGTCCCTCGGCTTCTTCCCTGAGAAAACCAGCCCGGGAGATCGATAACATATAGGTGGCTCTCCCTCATTACTCGGACGGTGTGGCTAAGTTAAATCAGAGACTCTCGGACGGTCACCGTCACCAATCGCCCGTTCCTCCCCATTTTGACTACAAGATAGACTTCACCTTCTACACGTCATTGACTCGGGTTCAGGCGCAAGCAAACCGATAGCGCGTTGAAGAAATGGATTTGTTTGCTTGGGAAACGGGAATTGTTCCCGCGGGTTGCTTCCGAATATAGCAGTACCGAAGACCATCGGTGACAGTTTACCATGTCATTCCCTGTGTCTGTCGGCGTTACAATAATAAAACTCGGCATATATCTTCACTATATCAACGTCCGTCAGCAAACCAGGAAACTTTAGATTTTAGGGTCTCTGTACCCAACTCTTAACTAATATCTTGAAAAGATATTATAAAAAGTCAAGGCTCAACATTGTTTCATAAGTAACCCAATTTTATGTAAATTTTCTTTCTCGACGATGTATATAGAAAACACATGTGCGCAGACACGACAAAAGTGTAAGAATGCGTTTAATTCAAAATGAAGATTAGAATTTTTTTTTTTTTTTTTTTTTTTTGACAGATCTATCATTTAAATAACAATAAAATAATTGATTCTTTTTTTATTTTAAAAAAGTAAATTATTATACTATCTTTTATTTTTATTTATTTAAATTTTGATAAATAATATATCTAAAAATATAATGATATAAAAAAATTTAAATTATTTATTGACTTGACTAATATTTAAATATTAAAAAATTAATTAAATTATTTTCTTATACTTTAATTTTGATCTTAATGAACTTGATTTCAAATTAAATAATGCTTAAAAATTTCATGGCCGCCGCCTATTAGTAGGAGATTACAATAGTTTCCTGCGGCTAAGTGTGACTTCGCGAAAAGTGTGGTCTCGGCCGTGCTTTTTCTGAGTTTTCTAATCCGGACTCTTGATGTTGTGTAAGACGACAGAGTCGTGTATGGACTCAAAAGCGGAAAGGATGACCGGAGAAAGAGATATGGTCCACATATTGCCTCTGTCTGTGCCTTTGTCGGCTGCTCTTTTTAGGATTTCAGTGTTCAATTTAAGACTCCGTTTGATTTCGAATTAAGATTAGATCAGTCTATTTTAAAATTATTTTTTATATAAAATTAATATTATTTATTTTATACTGTTATTAAATTAAATTATTATTAAAAAATAAATAAATTTTTTAAATTTAAATTATTAAAACTTTAATTGTTGATAAAAAAAATTAATTTACAAAATTAATTTATTAATTTTAATTTTAATTCTGATTTTAATTTTCAACCGAGCGGTGTCTAAAATCTCAGCTTTTGCAACAATTGGAAGATGCATTGCCCAGTCTAGGAACATACATATTTTGGCCCATTTCAGACAGATCCTCTCCGCAGGAGACGGATCACCTGCCAGTCCGTTGTGAAAGACCACTGTTTGATAGCGAAACGAACGGTAAAACACTAATGCAGAACGAACTCCGTGATTCGGCCAACCGCAATTGGTGTGCTGCGCCGCGAGGTGGTGCATCGTAGAGTAAGCCACGTTGAAGCTTCGACAAATGCTTTTAATTAGCGACAATTATTTAATAAATAAATAAATAAATAAATACGGAGAACCTACAGATGCCGAGGTGGTGGTGGTCGGTCGTCAGTAGCAGAGCAGAGAGAGAGGAGACAAGTCATGCCACAGGCGGGTCCGCCACTTGGTCGGACCTACTCCCTCCCTCTCTGCGCTAACGTACTCGGTGTTTTTGACCGTTGGAGGCCCACTCCTCGCCACGCGCCCGGACGTCACACCTTCCTCTGTTTAAGATTTCGTCCTAAAATAACCATTTTTTTAAAAAAAATAAACCTCGCGTACTTCTCATAAATTATCACATTATTAAAATCATTAATAGCCCCCTCAAATTCCCGCTTTAGCATCATTAAGCGCTCGATCAAATCGCTTCAAGTCAACCCCACATCATTTAATCCGAATCAATTCAAATCCGGGCTCTCCGGAGCGCTTATCATGCTCGGTGAATTTTGTTTCTTTTCGATTTACTGTGAAGGATCCGTTCGTGGCTTCATGTGACAACGAAAATTAAAGAAAAATGAGGGCAAATTGGGAAATCTCTCGAGATCCAGAGGTTTCCTTGCTGAAAGCAACAAACATTTTTAAATTACTTGTTAAAAATAAAGGGGACGGATAACGATCTGCGCTTGCCCTGGCAGCAGCCCAAAGCGCCAAGCAGGGAGCCACTCAAAAACCATCCCCTCTATCTCCATCTGACGACCCATATCGCATAACGAATGCCGATCTCGATGCAACCGCCCTCTATTTATCCCCAACCCCTATTTTTCGCTTTTTCCCGAAAGCATCAGCCATTTCAAAAAGCCGAGAGAGAGAGAGAAAGAGAGGTGCAGCAATGGCGGCGATATTGTCGATGAGGATGGCCCTGGTATCGGCGGGGATGTTGTCGATAGCGGTGATGCTCTGGCAGTCAGGGCCGGCGATTCTCGAGTTCCTGCTGGCAGAGATCCCTCGGATCTACGGCGCTCTGCTCGCCTGGCTCGCTCCGCCGTATCTCTACTTCGTCATCAACGGGATAATAATCTCCATTGCCGCGTCCTCGCTGTTCCACAAGCCAGCGCCAGATCAGCTCGATCCGGCGCCAACTGCAGCTGGCCCGGAGTTCACGCCGACGGTGCAGTACGAGGTCAAGGAGCCCCCGGCAATCAGTGAGCTGCAGTACGAAACCAAGGAGACCCCATTAATTCGCGAGCTGCAATACGAGGTCAAGGAGACTCCAGAAATCAGAGCGCCGGCAGATCCCGGTGAGACGGGCGAGCTGGTTTCTTATAGAGAGGACATGTCGACGAGGGCCAAGGAAGCGGAGGAGGAGGAGGAGGAGGAGGAAGAGGAGTTTGTCATCTCGAGATCGAACTGGTCGCCGAAGAGGAAGGCATCTCGACAGACCCAAACAGAATATTGGGTGGCTCAGGAGAAACCGCTGGTTTCCGCCCGCTTCGGCCACCAACGCAGGAGCACCAAGCAAAGCCCTGAAGGTATCATTCGATACTTCACATTTTCGTTCAGAGGAGAACACAGAAACTTTTTTTTTTCCCTGATTTTCTTCGTGACTGAATCTGTTTGAAAAAAATTTTCCCTCTGCGTGAATCCATCGTTAATTTTTTCCCTGATGTTTCTTTCTTTTTTTTTTTTAAAGTAATTTTCGGTGAGCGGTCTCTTCATCTGCTAGTTTCTTTTTCAAAAAAATAAATAAATAATATATATAGATAGTTCCTAAACGGTCGAGTGCGAGGTCGGGACCCACGCGCCGAACAATTTACTGATGGAAAATTTCAAAACACAGTTTTGGCATTAAAGCGAGGGCAAAACGGTGAATTTGGAGCAGGCAAGGCGTTGGGCGTGGCCCGGCAAAAGCGGAACGAGACGCTGGAGAGCACGTGGCGGACCATAACGGACGGGCGGCCGGTTCCGTTGACGCGGCACCTGAAGAAGTCGGACACGTGGGATATCCACGGCCGCACCGACGACGAGCCGGGGCTCGCGAGAAAATACGAGACCTTCAAGGAGCGGCAGCAGGCGGCATCCTCGCCCGGCAGTGGGTTGTCGTCGTCGGCTGAGAGGCTCCGCCGGGAGCCGTCGCTGGGGCAGGACGACCTGAACCGGCGGGTGGAGGCCTTCATCAAAAAGTTCAACGAGGAGATGCGGCTGCAGCGCCAGGAATCCTTCCAGCACTACCTCGAGATGATCAGCCGCGGTGCGCACTAACCTGATCCATCCAGTTGATTTGCTCATATATAAAGTACTCACTCACCAACAAACGGCAAACATTATTATTAGGAAGGGAAACATCTGGTGCTTATAAATTACTAGCGTATCATGTGATGAAATCAGTAGATTAGGTTGAACCAAAGTGTTGTTTGTTGTTGATAATCATTACTCTCTTCTTTTTTTTTTTTTGTTTTATTGCACTTGTATGGTTTTGCTTAGGGATATAAAGTTTTACAGTGTGCGGGTTGTAAATTTGGTGTTAAATTTTGATTCTGATGGAGCGATTTCGCATCTGATTCACATAATTGAAAGCTTGTTTGCCGGCAGTGGTGACATTGATGTGGATGTTTGTTTTGAAAATAGACGCGGCAATGATGGAATCCCAGGACTCTGTTTGCCTTGATAGTTTTGGTCGATCCAGTATTAGCCCCATAATATTTGTCTCCTTGTGAGGCATAAATTTCATTTTTGTTGGTGAAAACAAATGCGCAAAGCCAGATATACTGATGATTTCTAGCCTGAATAACTCTGATTAGCATAAGAGAATAACATAAAGTGGCTACAGGAATGAACTATGTTGTAAAATTCGTGCTCTCACCTGCTTCTACCCAGCTGTTGCTTTGACTATGCCCTCAACGTGAAATCGTGCAAATAAATCTATGTAGCGTGTTGCCGTTCTCACTGTGATGCCTATTTAGTTGATATAATCTGCCTACCTTGCTTCGACTTGTTATTGTGATCTGACTGAATTCAATTGGATTATATGACATTTTAAACTTCGTTCTTCAATCTGCAATTACAGAAAAAATTGAAACTTGAAGTCCCATTGTATGTATGGAAGCATAAAGATAGGAAATGGTCTGCAATTACATACTGAGAGAGATTATTTGTTCCCTCTAGGGATGACATCAAGTCCATCAGTTCAAAGCATTCCTCTAAAAGAGATTTCTCTTCAGTGACCACCTGAAGTAGTTCTGACAGTAATGGCACCATCTTTTGCGCCTGTTATTATGCAAAGAATTCAGGCATGCACTCCAACTAATATGAGAAGATGGCTCTGCATTCCTATGTTTCAACTTTTCAGAGCTGAATATTTGAGATTCCTTATCTCATGTTACTCGTGTTCATTTTGATAAAAACCTATACTGTTTCTGAAACAGAAATTTTGAAATAAAACCCGAGCAAGAAATGTACTTTCTAAATTGATACTCTAGGTGTGATTTTACAGCTCAGAACTACAAGTAAAACACCATACCGTTGTGCTGAATATGCTCACCGTCGTCTTCATTGTTGAAGTCAAATCATTAGCTTGTTGAAAAGAGAGGCTGTTTATCTGCCTGTAAATGCAAGTACCAAATAGTAAAACTGCAAGCATTCCAGAAGAGATCGAGGAAATGCAAGGTGCTTGATTTGGAAGAAATTGTCATCAATGAGATTGTGAGGATCATACCGTTACAAACATTTAGCTCCACCAGTGAGAGGTATTCGACAGACTGCTGCATGGAAATGCTCCTTGGTGGAGGACAGTGCAGAGGCATGTTGCCTCTCCATATCGGTCCATCTTTCCAACGACTTAACCTGGCAACAATACATCGTCATATATTAGCAGGTTTGTTGGATAGAACTAACTATTTTCATAATTAAGGTGTGTCTCAGTAATTGGAAGATCAATGACATTAAAAAGATTCAGAGTCAACCTGATATGAAACCGTTGTGCTGATTTTGGAGTCCAAGCGTCTTTCTTATGAAACTGCATTTGCTCATCAAAACATTCTGACTCACAATTGACAATTTTTGAGACTTCAAGTCAGAACAGTTACATGCCACGTTCGCACGTACCTGGGCGGCGGTGGCTTCGGCGCGGTTGGCCGTGTCTGATCTGGCGTTTACGAATCTCCACTGGATCAGCCAGTTCTACGCGATTCTGACCTGCTGCCCACCTCGCCCACATCCGTCGTGTTCCCCGTCGGCGATCCGTTCCCAAACGACGACGAGTGCGAGCCCGATCCTTCGCCAGCCGACTTCTTCCCGAACAGATCCAACCAACAGACTGATAAAATTCCCCATGCTCCCCTTTCTATTCCCGGGGCTTGGCGGCCAGAGGCTCGAGAACGACCGCACCCCCGCGGCCGCTAGCTTTACGCCGCCGTCGACAAGCAGAGGCGACCCGGACAGCCTTCCGGGCGAGAGCGCCCAGGCGGACCCTGAGCTTGTCCGACGGATTGAAGGAGCCCCGATCTTCCCCGTCGGGTTCATTCTCCACGGATTTGGTCTCTTGATTCCGGTCCAGATGGTGGTTGTTGCGAGGGGGGAGAGGGGCGCGCGGGGCGGGAACATTGTTGGAGCAGTCGGAGCGGTTCAATTCGGAAGAGGGCACGTCGTGGAGGAAGTTGGACTTGCGCCGGGAGGCTGCAAGGGCGCTTTCGTCAACGGAGACACGACTGGGAGCAAAGGATGAAGGAGGAGAGGAGTCCGGCTTGGCAGATCGACGGAAGAGGAGCTTGTTCCCGATGTGACGCATGGATCCGCCGATGGGCCGGTGGTTCTCTTTGCTGCTGTTGCATTTTTTTATCTTGCGGCCTTGTTTGTCGTCGGTCTGTTGTTGTTCCCCGGTCTTATCATCGTCGTCCAAGTGGCGGAATTCAGAGCAGCTGCGCTGGCAGAAGAAGGTGATGTTAGGATCGGGTGGTGCGAGGTGGTCGGCGAGGGTGGCGGAGGAGAGGCGGGAGGAGGACGTGGACAAGGGCCAGGAGGAGAGCCAAAGGCCGCGGATGGGAACAGAAGAGGGGCCTTGGGAGGTGGAGGGCTGGATTCGCTGCGGAGTGGGGAAATTGCCGGAGGAGGTGAGGTCTCGGGATCCAGACCGGTGTTTTTGCTTCTCCATTATTGGATTGGATCCGATTGAATTCGAGGTGAAGAAGAGGACGGCGATTTTGATGAAATGGGATTTTGAATGCGTCGCCGGCAGAACTCGTCCTTGGTTTTTCGGGTTTTGTGATTTTACCAGCATGCCCCTGTCCTGAGTAAACCAAAACTGCGGACCGCATCGAGGATATCGGCGCTAAGCAGGGTTACTTTTGAAATTTTAATACGGATCCGAAATGGTGAATATCTTTTCAAATTCTTTTTCGATTTTGCCTCTGTGCGAGACACATGTCAGCTTCAGATTCCGAGCCGAAATTGAGAAATTAGTTAATTATATTAATTTTGAAGAATTGAAAAAATAGAGAAAATTAAATAATTATATTATATGAAATTAAAAATCCATTAATTCACTCAATTTTAGGATTTGATTGATTGATAAATGAAATTAATTAATTTTATTAATTTCAATAATTTCGATATTTAATTGGAGTAGAAATAAAAAATAATAATAATTTAATTAAATAATAAAATCTATAAAATTGAATATTATATCCATCCTTGGCCGCCCGATCCAGCTCGCCGACCAGGTCACCAACTTTGCTGATAAGACCCCCAACTACCGCTAGGAATGCCTCGATCTCAAGTCCAAGACCGAGCGCCTCTCCGCCCTCCTCCGCCAGGCTGCTCGCGTCAACCTCTACGAGCGCCCCGCCCATTGTATCACCAACGACACCGAGAAGGCCCTAGAGAAGGCCCTCGACCTTGTCTCCAAATGCTATGCCCACGGCGCCCTCCGCCACCTCTTTACCATCATCCCCGCTGCTGCCTTCAAGTGCGCAACCATCTCCCTCAACAACTCCCTTGCCGACCTCTTCTGGCTCATTTGAGCCTCCAATTCCACCGCGGAGGACGACAACGACGATGTTCACCTTGGCCTCCCTCTGATCGCTCAGAACGAGCAATTCTTTTCCTCATATGAGAGCAGATTGGGGCTCTCCTTACCGGCCCCTCCCTCGAGGCCCGTACTGACGCTGCCGCCTCGCTCGTCTCCCTGACCCGCGACAATGATCGCTACGGCAAGCTCATCGTCGAGGAAGACGGCATGCTTCCTCTCCTCCGGCTCGCCAAGGAGGGCCACCCTGAGGGCAGGAGATCGGGATGGGGCATGCTCGGGGAGAAGCTCGAGATAGCTACTGGAAGAAGAAGCTCACCGAGATCGGAGAAGAAGAAGCTCCGCCAGGTCGGAAAAGAAGATACCTTACGAGATCAGAGAAGAAGAAAAATTTGCAAAATTGCAAGCCCAAAAATACCAACAGCGACTACTTCGACGGACGAGTTCGATGAGATCACGGATAGGAGATGGCTGACGAGATCGAGACGCGGCATGCGCGGGGAGCTGCTCGAGCTGTTGAAGAAAGGAGGAAACAGACAATTCATCTGGCAAATTGTCTGTTTCCGTCGTCAGGAATAATTAGTGAGACCCTCCCGATTTTCGGGAATGGAGTGGATTCCTGAAAACATTTTTGAATTTCATTTCATAAATCGGAAGAAGAGAGGAATAATCTAATTTGTGACTTTTGAAATCGAATAAACTATTAAAATTAAAAAAATTAAACTTTTAATTCCCTCATTTTTTTCTCAATTTCAAAATTTTAGAATCCACTTAAACAACACTAAGAGTGCCTTCAGACCATCAAGGCACGGCAGCACGTTTGTCCCGCCGGTTACACTTGCGTTATTTCATGCGTCCGCCCGTGCGCGATAAAATAAAAGAAATTATATTCCCATTACCTATCTCGTGTTACCTATTCTGCCTTCGCAACTGCCAAATGGAGTCATTACCTAAAACAATAAAAAAAAACAATTTGGCAAAAACAGCTCATGGTACGAGTTATCTATATACAGCCTTATTACAGGACTAGGGGTGAGTAAAATCGGTTAACCGTATCAGTTGTGCTCATTTTAAAACCGGAATCGGATTTCGATTTTCAAAAAATTGAGAATCGGAACTGTACCGATTTTGCTCATTTTAGAACCGGAACCAGATTTCGGTTCTCAAAAAATTGAGAATCGGAACCGTACCGATTTAGGTAAAAAACCGATTTTTCGGTTCCGGTTCTAAATCGATTCTAAAATCGGTATACTGGAACTCCGGTGTCACGACGACTGGCGAGGGCGAGGGCGAGGTGGCATCGCTGTGAGCGTGGGGGCAAGCGCGAAGGCGAGACGGCGTCGTTGCAAGCTCGGGGGCGAGAGCAAGGCCGAGGCAGAGGTCGAGGCAGAGCTCGGGGGCGAGGGCGAGGCAGCAACGCGTTGCTGCGAGCGCAGGGTCGAGGCGAGGGCGTGGTCGAGGCCGAGGCGGCGGCAGCGGCATCGGGGCGTTGCTGCGAGAGCAGGGGCGAGGTGTGGGCGAGGCGGCGCAGGGATTAAGGTTAGGGTTAGGGTTTTGAGATTGAATATATATATATATAAATAAACTGGTACGGCTCCGGTTCACCGGTTTTTCAAATAATGCAGAATTGGAACCGAAACTGGTTTTCCGGTTCTGTTAAATTTAAGAAC
Source organism: Trichopus zeylanicus subsp. travancoricus (assembly GCA_005019695.1). Lineage (NCBI taxonomy): Eukaryota > Viridiplantae > Streptophyta > Magnoliopsida > Dioscoreales > Dioscoreaceae > Trichopus > Trichopus zeylanicus. The sequence continues at coordinate 169,237 of RXID01015017.1, forward strand.
CGGAACCGTACCGGTTTGATTTGAGAACTGATTTTTCGGTACGATTCTCAACCAGTACGATTTGATATATCGATTTTTCGGTTTTTTTGCTCACCCCTATACAGGACACGTTTTGCCAACTAACACAGCCAAGTGCCCGCATATGATAAGTCCGGAACAGTACAATTGCACTAACATCTGTAAATATATGTTGTGCCATTAGCTGCTTTCCAATAATAGAAGTTAGAAGAAATGTTGCTGTGAATTTATTATTGCTAGCAGCAGAAGAGATGCAGAATGTACCAGAGAAACCATGGATTCATATGACAACCAGATAACTATCTAGGAGAGAATATGGTTGCCAAACCCTTGTCCACTGTCATCTGAATCGGAGGGCCATAAGCCATCAAGTCCTTTTGCTGATGACACTCATATGTTTCTGATCCCCTGGCAATAACTTCACCATCGCAGTCAATTATACCGCCTTTGGATGGGTTCCCCACACACTGACCAGGCAGTAGCCGAAATGCCTTCACCTGTGAATTTCGGAAGAGAGAGATGACAGAAGCACAGTTCAGACATAAGCCAGTGACTTGCACAGATTAAAAGAAAATAGTATTCCGTTTTAGAATCAATTAATCAAAGTTTACTAAAATATGGTCCAAAGTAATCAAAAGTCTATTGGTTAGCAAAAGGACCAATCCTTTAAGTAATTAATTAACCCAAGAAAGAAAACTTAGTGAACTTATTAACATAAAAAGTTTCAAGGTAGAGAAATCAAGATAAAAACTACACAGATAAATCTTCTTTCTTTGAAAAACAGAAAATTTGAAGTATTCTCCAGTGGTATTATCCTATCAAATAAAGCTGATGAACAAAGAAGCAAATTGACTGCAATAAGTTTGAAATTCGGAAAACCTATTAACTTCCCATCAAAAGGCCAACAGCAAAACTATCCGTCCAGGACCAACCTAAAATAAAGCATACCTTGAGATACATAACAAATGGTGATTTCACATGACTACCATCATTCATCTTCAAGAGCAGTGACATAAAGGCAGATTTAGGACAGTCCCTAATTATCACGACATCTAAATAGCCATCTGAAAACTGCAAAATCATCAATTAATTAGAGAGACATAACAGATGTTACCATAGAAAAATCAAACCACTTACAAGTTAAACCATAATAATAGATGGCCATAAAATGCATGAGTGTGTCCTACTACCTTGGCTTCAGGGGCAGGCATGATATCCTCACCAGACCAAGGAACATTGTTAAGCCAGACCACAATAAAAGGACCGCCAATTGCCCTCCACTCCAAAGAGTCAAAATTATTCTTAGGTCCAGTGTAACCATGTTGGTGCACAGTAGCAGCATTTCCACAGGTTTGTTCCGGGTTTCCTACCCTGCAGCCATTGTTCCTGTGTATAGGTTCGCCATAACCTTCACATCCAGGAGCTGGAACAAATTGAACATGTCCGTGGTATTTTCGCAAGCTCATTACACGCAAGAAGCACTGGAAGAACAAAAAAGACTCCACAATAAGCAGGGTGAATAATTACAGACACATTCAATAGAAGAATCATTTTGACCTGACAACAAAATGTTAACCAGCCAGTTAAAGCAGAAAACTCTTAAACAGGATGGTAGGAACAAGAAAAACTAGTTGAGTGCAAACAAATAAAGTGAACAGTAATATAGACAAGACAGATGTTAAGCGTACGTAAAACTCAAGGCGAGCACTGCCCATCCACCTATACTTCTCTGACTCAATATCAACATCTGCTACAAATCCTGCAAAATCTCAAAAATTTTAGAATAACATGCCAAACTGATCAGCCACATAAAGTCGATTTTTGAGTAAGGATCAACTGCATAAAGTCAAATGTATAGCCAGCAAATTTAGGAACGGACAAACAAGAGAAAAGAGGGATAAAAAAACAAAGATTATTGGTTATTAAGAAATGATTCCCTACAGAGCTTTAACATACCCCATGTAAGCATCAAGACACTAAAAAACCTCGCCTCTCCTTGCATAACAGTAGTAACATCCAGTGGACGCTTATATCCTATGAAGTTGGGAATAAGTTAAGGGCAGTTTCATTTTGACAGAGAATCATGAGGGCAAAATTTGGATACCATCAGCATCCGAAAATGACAAATGTAAAACAATATACTACCTCTGATAATTGCAAATGTGGCATTAGATACTGAGTAGATGTCACCAACTGAATCCAGAAGTGATTTAGCCATGCCATTACCTGTTCCTGGATAAAATCTTTGACATCAATAACAGAATCTGATGCATTTAAAACCAAGCCTATAAAATAAACTGATGATTTATGTTATTCCAATAGGTTTCATCTTCACCAGTGAGCCACTTAACCACCACAACTTCTGTGCGTCATTGTACAAAACAGTGAAATGGAACAGTCAAAAGAAGACTTTTGGTTAGCTGGAATCTAAATATGATACAAATAACAGAATCAACTAATGGAAGCAGACTTGTGGGATTATGGTTAGTCGTAAGGAATGACAGCAACAAATGTTCCGATTTATTTCTGGTTGCTGATGCATAAGCATGGCACACCAAAACTTTTGCCCAGTGCAGAAGAAAAAAAAAAGAAATTTTCAGATGGTTTTGTGGACTAGAAAAATCAACCATTGGAACGATTTAATTTATGTTTTTCTCCCACCTCATTAAGGTAGATCAATGTTTTTCCTTGCAAAATAAGGGTCTGTTTACCACAGTCGCAATTACCTCAAATGTATGCCAGGATAAACTAATCTTTGCAAAATCGATCATAATGGCTTCCAGAAAAATAAAAGGAAAAACAGAGAAAATTAATATATTTAAAGTCCATATAAAATACAAACCTGCTGGAATTATCCCCAATGGAACTTTAATTGCAGTGTCCCAATCCTCTCTCTGAAGCAACCCATTGACTACCTATTAGAAAAACAACCAAGACTTTGAGCAAAAGAATTAGGAGTCGACAAAGGACAACAATTTGTTAATATACAAGACCCTTATATGGACCAAGTTTGTCCAACTTACAAATAAGCCCAAATCCCATACATACATATGGTACATATATACAATCAAAAGAAGTAACACCAGAGTACTGAGTTGCAAACCACCAATACACAAAGATGGATTACTAACCTCGACAAGTATACCATCTCCACTAACACATACAATTCCATCATATTTAAGAAGGTCCAACTTGAAAGCAACTTCTTGAGCATGAAGCTGATACTTTGTTTCTGAAATAAAAGGAAGTTTCAATAGTCCCATAAGGTAAAGTTAGAGATCATATCATTGTTGAAAAGTAGAGTTTACATTAATACAAGAAAAGGTAATAGAGAAGAGCAAGATATAACCGAAGTCCTTGGAAGGCCCACCAACCTTGCAATGTATAAAGGATATTTGAAGCCTCAAGCAAGGGTTTAACTTCTGTATAGAAGATTTTATGTGCACATCCCTTCCCACCATATGGGTTCAAGAAAACAAACAACCTCCTTGGCCGACCTATATCATAAAACAAATTGTCATGTAAAACTTCAATAGGCCTCTAGAGAATAATTTTTGTTCCAAGTCTGCAAACAGAAGACATGTTCTGCCCTATAGTAAGGATTTAGCAATAAATAAATAAATAAATAAATAGAATAAGGTTTGCCTCGTGGATTATCTATGAGGCATATAAATTGGTTTATCTGCAATTAAAAGAATAAGGTAATCGATTAAAGTTGGATAACATATTGGAACCCTCGTGTGCAGTCTTAGCATAGTAAGTAATTAACAAGGAAATGGCCAATTTATTAAGTCATGCGCTCCAAGCATAGGGGTTACAGAGAAAATGATATTGTGGAATAAAAGAAAACTGAAACAACTAGAAACTTGTAAATATCAGTCGAGCCAACCGCCAGTCGTCATAAGAACTTGACAACGGCCAACAGGGAGGACTAGTCCAAGAACTTCCCGAAGACTTGTAGGAAATAAATGATTGTGACATCGAAAAACAAAAAAATTTCGGTGAGTATTGACCAGAAAGAAATTCCAAATATTCGTAATAATCTGCGAGCACCACGTAATGCAACTAATTTTACTATTAATCTAAACAGTGCAGTCAAAAAATGACCATAATAAAAATAATTCGAAGCTCGAGCGAAGAAATGGAGGATCTTCCGCTATAGGAGTGAATGGATAATCGAATTCAAGAAGAGGAGTACCGAGTGAATTGATGAGATCCCCAAGCCTCTCACTCCAGAGCATGGCGCACTCCTCTGTCGGCATCTCCAGAACGAAATCTCTCCTCACTCGCTTCCCGTGGCTTTTGCCACAAGAGACACCTTTCATAGCGGCTACAAAAGCCTTAACCCTAATCCTCGCCCCCTCAGTCTCGAATCCGAGAACCTCCGACTCCACCTTCAGGCAACGCTCCCCTCCGACGGCGGAACAGCCACGCCAGCGGATCTCTCCGACGGCGACATCGAAGCTCGCCTCCGCCGGAGACCCGTCGACCCGGATCCTACCAGTCATGATTAAGGTTTAGCGGCGCCTTTCTGTCCCATGAGGAAGGAATGAGAGAGGGAGAAAGATCGAGCCTTGCGGGTCAGGAAAAAACGAGGCAGAGATGTCGCAACGTTAAATAGCCGAATGATTTGGCGATGAATGCCGTAAATATATGCAAAAATGAATATCGACACTCGGAAAAGAAACCAATAAAAACGGAAACGATGGGATCGGTGACGTGGCAGGAGAACATGGTTTTGGTGACGCTTGAGGGGTGAGAATAAATTTTATCACACAAGGGAGGTGGCCCCTCACGTGCCTTGCACGGCTTCCCTGAGCCCCGTACGAGCGATAAAGTGAAGACGGACAGAATGCCGGGAGCCAAGGGGCACGTCGTTAACATGGACTTTAATTTTGTGTTTAAATGCCTTTAATTAAAAATGGAGATCTAATTACACGCGACAATGAAATTTCAAGTGGAATTTAAGTTCCAACGCAAAGCGCAACAGTACAATTTGGACAATTTTTATTTTTTATTTTATTATTTATTTATTTTTTTACTAAAAGAGTCGGACGAATCAAAAGGACAAGACCGAAAGGGAGGGCAACATGTTTAGGACCACTCGGGAAAGAAGATAAAAATAAAGTCGAATAAGACGGAAGTTAAAAGGCCGAGGTCTTCGTTCGTTTCTACAGACGATAAAGACTTTTCGAATTTTCCTACGAAAATACGACACCGTTTGATTTGGTATTAATTTCAAAATTTAATAAATTATTTTTTTAATTAATATTTTATTTATCGAAATTTAATAATAATATAAAATAAATAATATTGATTTTATAAAAAAAATAATTCTGAAAAAAAAAACCAATTTTGACCTTATCTCAAATCAAACAGAGTCCACGAGACGATCATGCCTTGGGACATATTTTTCTATGCAGACGAACACAATAAACGTGTCAAGAAATTCGCCGTGACAAAGGATTGAAAGGTGTTTTTTTTCTATTTTTTTTTTAAAAAAAAATTCTCAGCTTAAACGAAAATTAAGAAATTTCAAATCTAGTTGTGAATGAGATCATATGGAATGAGTCCATTTCGCTGGAAGATGTGATTTATCGGTCGCACTTCCGGATACATGTGCATATGACCCAATTAATTTTTCGTTTAAACCAACCAAACAGCGTTTGAGAATAAGGGAACAGGACGGGCAACAACACAACCCCGCAAATACCAACTCATGACATTTTTTGTTTGTCCTAAGGCCAAATAATTGGAAGATACGAAATCACATAAACAAATAGAATCACCCTCAGTTGTACACTACTAAATCCACGTAGAAAAACTGAAAAAAGGAGGGAATTACCAAATAATGAGCAATAAAACATCAAAAACGGCAAGAGTTGTCAACAATGGCTATGAACACGAGCAACTTTAGATCGCTGCTTCTTGCATTACCAGAAAATTTCAGAGTTCTGGAATGGATAGCCCAACTGACGCACATTTGTTCTTCTTTATGCACAACCTGCGACCAAAACAATATGCTGCAGTAGCAACCACACAAGATCATTTCTTCTCCTTTACAGATAAATCATTGAACTTGTGGCCATCAGATGATATATACATTGGCAATCGATTTCATGATCAAATAACAACCATAAATCATCTCGGAGAAAATATGGTGGCCAACCCTTTGTCTACTGTCACAAGAAATCAGATTCTTGTGCTGGTTGCAGTCTCATGCACCTTCTCCTCTAGCAATAACCTCCCCATCAACATCGATTATACCTACCTTTGTTGGCACCTCAATGCGTGGTCCCAGTTCCAAGCTAAATGCTTTCACCTGTAATATTCTCCATACCACAATGAGAAGGAAAGGAGGCGATTTTCACAAGTGTAAATAAATTATAATTCGCATGACTAAGCCAAGGTAAGTTTCCAATTATGTTTTCATACCATAATTTCGAACCAGCATTTAGCAGAGACTTTAGATTTTCCCCATAAATAAACACCAACAATCAATAATAATTATACTGTCATTACCGGTAAATGTACTTTGAGATACATAAAATATTCTGATCTGATGTGGCTTCTGTCTTCCATCTTCAATAACAACATTAGAAAAGCCAGTTTTGGACAGTCCTTGATTATGGTGATGTTTACGTAGTCATCTGAAAACTGCAGCATATCAAATGAGTGCCACGAATAATTGAGCTAGTTAGAAACAACAACCAAATGCTGTCTATAATTGGATAGCCTTCAAAATGTCTGTTGTATAATTGGATTCGGTGAAACTAATAAAAAGCAAAGATCCTAAACTACATAGGTTCAAGCAAAACACCTTAGCTTCAGATGCTGACATTACATCTTCAACAGTTCAAGGCACATTGTTAGCCGAAACCAAAATGAATGCGCCATCAATTTTTCTCCACTGAATACCATCCAGAGAAGTCTTAGAGACTTGGTAATCAGCTTGCTGAAGGTCATCACTGTTAGATTGTTTGGATAATTGATCCTTATCACCAGCATTGTGGAGTATGGGTTCACCATAAACTTAATATCCAGGAGCAGGCAGAAATCAAACACATCCATGATATTTTCTTATGTTCATCACCTGCAATAAACTCTGAAAAAACAAATTGCAACACAAGCATAAGAAACGTAAGCCGCTATGGATGACCACTGTTTGAAAAAAGAAAAAGATTACCAATTTAAATAAAATGACAAAAAAAAAAAAATCATTTTTAAGGTTATTTTGCCAATGCTTTCATTGGCATAAAAAGTGCTATATAAGTAGTGATTAAGGCAATTAACATCCCACATTCAGAAAAGCAAAATAGAAGACAAGCAGATGACAACAAATAATTCATATCATTCTTGAAACATATTTTCACAAGCTAGTAATATCAATAGTATGTTTTGAAATAGCATTAACTATGGTACAGTTCCCATAGTAATATGTTGCACATACATAGAAGCCTAGCCGAGCACTGCCCATCCACCTGTACGTCTCTGACTCAAATATCAACATCTGCCACAAAACCTGCAGCGAATCAGGAAATAGTCTTATGGAGCTGTGCAAATATCCATCTTCTTTGCCAAGAAAAAAGATAAACTGATTAACAGAGTTATCAGGCATTTAGAGATGAAGGAGACACACCCAAGCAAAAGTAAGGAACAACCATTTTTTAGAAGTTATGAATCATTGCCACCTTTATTTTGTCATACCCCAAGTGAGCAACACTACATTATAAAATCTTGTATCTCCTTGAATGATGGAAGCAACACCAAATTATGCTTGTGAAGTGTAACAATTGGAAACAAAGGCAGTAAGCATATGCTTTATCTCAAACAAGTATCAACCTGACTAGATTTCAACAGGAAGTACTTAACGAAGCACCAAACAACCAAGTAAAACAACATATACCTCTAATAATTGCAAATGCATCATTGGACACTGAGTACACTTCACTAACAGAATCAAGAAGTGATTTTGCTATGCCATTGCCTGTGTCTGAGATGATCTATGTCAAAAACCGGAACATTGAGCTACACAAATTAATTACGTAGTGATGTGATGAATAGCACTGCTTTCCGTACTCAAAAAGAAAACATATTACTAATTATGTATGATGAAGAGCACCAATGACAAGATTGCAACTTGTACTCACATCAGCAAGAGAAATAAAGAAGCATCAAACCTCGTGTTTCGGTGACAAAATACATACCTGCAGGAGTTATCCCCAAAGGCACCTTAATTGCAGTATGCCAATCTCCTCTTTGGAGCAAACCATTGATTACCTATTGAAAAAACAACGAAAAAAAAGATTCAGAGTCATAGATAAAGACAGACCACCCTACATTGCACATTGCTTAGTTGTATATTTCCAAGGTCCTGGATTCAAAATAAGTTTTCCAAAAGACATACTAAATCTCATGCCAAAATGCTAAAATATTGGAAATCACCAACCCATGTCACTAGTGTTCACTGTACGAGATGCCTGGCTAACCTCTTCAAGAACATCGTCTCCACTAACACATACAATCCCATCATATTGACCAAGTTCCAGCTTTTGAACAATTTGTTGAGCATGAAGTCTAAGTTTCTGAGGGAAAATAGAGCTCGTCAGACTACTAAAAGCAAAAAAAGGAGGGAACAGGACAGCTTAACAACTAAAGTCACCACCTTTGCAATGTAGAATGGATACCGGCAGCTTTAAGCAGTGGTTTGAATTCCTAGTCGAATATTTTTCTTGCACCTCTCTTCCCACCAAATGGGTTCAAGATAACAAACGACCGCTTTGGCCGATCTATTTAGAATAATTAATCATAGGACTGACTGCGATTATGAAAACCCTCTGACAGTTTCGCCATAAACAACTTTTTTATCAAATATTAACACGAGAGCTGCTTGCTTTCTCAAAGAGAAATTAATTGATCGGGAAACTCACCAAGCGAATCGATGCAATCTGAGATCATACGGATCCAGAGCACCACGGACCTCAGGGACGGCATCTCGAGTTGAAAATCCCTCCTCACCCTCTGGCCGGAACTCGAGCCAAAACAACATTTCTCAGGCGCGGCGACAAAGCCCCTGACTTCAATTGTCGACTCCATCGTCTCCAGCCCCAGCACGTCCGGTTCCAGCAGTGGGAGCCGTTCCTCGGCGGCGCGCCACCGCAGCTCGCCGACGCTAGAATCGAGGACCGCCTCCATCTGTTGCCCGTCCATCCGGACTCGATCCGCTAGCTTTAGAATCGGAAAGAGGAGATACGTCGGCGGTGAAATTATTCTTCGAGTCCGAACTGCTAGTCCCGTTTTTGTTTGTTTTGAGATCAGATTAGGATTAACTCGTTTTAAAATTATTTTTTTTAAAAAAATTAATATTTTTATTATTTTATATTATTATTAAATTAAATTATTATTAAAAAAATTAAATAATATTTTAAATTTTAAATTATTTAAAGCTCATTAATTTTGACTTTTACTTTATTCCCGACCAAACGCCCCTAAATTTTATAAAGCAGGAACGAGTCTTTGACCCGACCGGCTCGCGCCCCGAATCGGCTTGTGCCGGTCAACTCGTCGAGGAAAACGAATTTGCTTGTAAAGGAACTCGTCGACAGATACTGGGTACCGTATCCGGTGTATATAATATAGGCCCAACAGAGACATGTGTTAGGCCCAGCCCATTAGTCTTGGGCCCTCTGTAACAGTTGTTGAATACATATCCTAATCCAACCGCCACTCTTTTATTTGTCGAAAAATGATGTTTTCACAGAATGCAGCAGAAGAGTTGCATGCAAAAGGCTGGCCTGGCAGACACAATCATCATACAAAGGCAAAGCTTCGGTGGATTTTTGTCCTCTTCATCGGCAGACACTCGTGGGGACTTCTTCTATCAGTCTACTCCAACCCCTTTCTTAATCTTGTCCACGAGGATTAGAATGTTAATTTTCTGCTGCTTTGAGCCGAAGATCATTCGATCCTATGTTCTTTTATATTTTAAAATATTCATTAATCATCTGACATAATGTCTGATAAATTTGGAACAAACAAAGGGACAATAGATAAGTAGAGAAACCCCGCAAATCAACACAGCATGCAGATTTGGTCCGAAAACTTGGGTTTTTCAGATTACAGCAGTTCTACCATCCATCCATCATGCCATATTCTCAGGTCGACTTCTGACTCGCTGATAATCTGAGACTTCTCTCTCTCTCTCTCTCTGTTTTTTTTTTTTTTTTTTTTGATATCTCTCAGATATCGATCCCTTTCTCTTCGTTTTAAAACGTTAGAGATTGCAGAGCAGGGAGGGCCATCATCTTTTTTGTAAAGCGAAAGACCATGGTTATTGCGCAGGGTCCACCGAACGCCAGAATTCTAAAAGTTCTTGGCATTTGAAATCAGGCGCTCTTCTCAGAGACATCCATCCGCCCTTTTACAGTGCTCACCGATGATGCTTACTGATAAAGCAACCAAAGAGTAATGTGCTAATGCGTCTTAGCAATGGGATGATCATAAAATTATTATTACAGTCTGCGTGGAGTCAAAATCCAAATGAACCCAATCCATTCTTCGTCAAAAGGAGCAGAAGCCAACGCGCCTCTTTCCCACTTTTTTTGAATGCAAAAGCCGCAGTCACGCTCTCTCACCGACTCCAATCCGGAGAAATCCCAGAAATCCATACAAAATCGATGGAGCGAAGGGCACGTCATCCATCGTTGCAGGTTAATCGAACGTAGGCCGGGACTTGGTTCCATGTGACCGACTTTGAAGAAATGCAAGTAGGTATACGTACGTATTGGGTCGGACCTGCGTACGGGAGTCAGGTCGGTATTGGCTTCCATTATTCATCGTCGACTTGTCTTCTTCCCATAAATTAAGCTTAATGCGACATGTACTCCCGCTCCAGGACGATGGATGCAAAACACGAGTCCGGCGAGCCACAGCACCCGTAGCCATCCCTGCATTTCAATGCTATAATAAATTCAAAGGCGTAACGTCAAGCGCATAAACGTGGCATTTGTTGTGGGTTTTTTCCCCGGTTTTTTCGCTGGAGAAGAAAAATATAAATATTTTCGTTCCCGTCGAAAAAAAGAAAAAAAATAAAATAAATAGAGGGACCAGAAGATAAAATTGTGGGCCTCCTTCGGATGTTACAAATTCGAATATTCGTGGAAGGCAATATCGCTTGCGAGACCCGCTTATTTTATTTTGCCGTTGTCGCCCGCTTTTGCCCCTTTCACAACGGCCGGCGAATTTGCTTACTTCGCACTCTCTCTCCCTCTCTCTCTCTTTCTTTTTTCCGGTTCCTTTTTCCTTCTTCCGTTCGCTAGGGTTTTCCCTGTATCAAAATCCGGAAAATTCCCACAATTCACGCCTCTTTTCGCCTCCGGATCAGCCTGTTCTCGCCCTCTATTATCTGTCTCAGAATCAAACCTCTCGCTTCAATTCCTCTCTCTCTTTCTCGGCTTGGAATTCCTTTGTTCATTTCTTGTCTCTGGTCTGAGCGTATGGTGTCCGAGTTAACTCCTTTTTGTGAGTGATTTGGGTTTTTTCGCTGTGTATTCCAAGTTTCAGTCCTTGTATGCCGCAAGAACCGTTAAAATCTGTGGCCTTCTCTTTTGCATGCGGAGGGCAATTAGGAAAGGCCCTTGTTTTGACGAAGAGATAAATATTTCAACTTTGAGTCGTTTTCTTGCCGTTATTCAAGAAAAAAGTTTTGGTTCTTTAGTTTTTCAAGTAAATATTTTTAGGATCTTTGTTTTGATTTATTTTGATGATTTGAAAACCATGCCGCCCACCACCGTGGTGATGGCTCCCACAATCAGTCGGAGCTCCCTGGAGCTTATGCTGGACATGATCCAGAAAAGGGACGAGCAGCCCAAGGATGTGCCCCCGGCACTGCCGGCCCGGCCTACCTCGCGAGGCCGCTTGCCCTCTTCAAGGAGGTCTTTGCCCGTCAATTTTAGGATCGGAAGCATAGCTCCCGAACCCGTGTCCAAGGATTCCAAGAATCTTGCAAAGATGGATCGCTTGGAAGATTCTAGCTTGCCTCAACTAGAGAGTTTGGAAGAAGTCGCTGCTACTGATTTGGCTTTGGAGGAGAAGTTTGGTTGCGGGCTGATGGTTGATAGTCTTCTAAAGAAGGTAACTTTACGTCTTTGAGTATTCAATTTCGTCATTGTTGATCCGATTGCTCTCTGAAACTACAAGTTCACTAAATCTGCAATAGTGTCTCTCACAGAAATAAATCCGAGACTCTTATGGCCCTATGGATGAATATATGCAAAGTAGTAGCAGTTGTTGGTTTGCCTCTTTCGAGTGGTGATAATAAATGAAGAAAATTTATATGATACTGTCTACTGCCAAAATTATCACATATCAGGGTTTTGAATGCTATTAGATAGTGAGTGTTTAGGATTTCTACCCTTTCTACTTTCAGGAGTCTGATTTTGCATGATGCTTATGTATCATAAGACTAGTAATTGAAACAAATCTTGGTGTCTGTAACTGTATTTAGGCTGCAACTGATAATATCAGTGTTCTCAACCTTTCTCAAAGTATGCTTTTTGTAAATCATATCCTTAACTGTTTCATGTTGGGCAATCTGTAGATTGCTGATTCTGAAGATGCTGAATGCAATACTTTACAGCAGATTATTGGAGTCCAGAAATGTTTTCGTGGCATTCAAGCAAGGCGACACTATAGTGAACTTAAGAAAGGAGTAGCTACACTTCAGTCATGTAATCTCTTATATTTACATTCACATATGATTTCTCTTTTTGTTACTAATTTGTCATTGCACCATCTGATGTGTAGCTGTTTATTTTAAAATACATGTTTCAGGTAATAAATTTAAAACTTTAGTTTTTAAGAATCCTGCAGAAATTTCATTTTCTATCTCTGCTTCTGAAGTTTTGTTGACTCACATACATCTTCAATAAGATATTACTAAACTGAGTTTTTATTTTTCATTGGTCTGTCTAAAGCTCATATGCATATGCAGTTATTCGTGGGGAAAGAGCTAGAGATGAATTCATGATCTTGTTGACAAGGTGGAAGGCGGCAGTTGTCATTCAAAGGTGTGTAAAAGGGTGGATTGCTAGGACTCTTACTAACAAGAAAGAGCTTATAGAATTACAACCTGGTAAGATGGCAGTAATTTGGATTTAAGTTTGCAATTCCTGTGGGGTTTCACTGGCTATTTCCTCAATTTTCCTTCTATCCTTATTATGTAGGTGTGAATGTCTGTGTGGCAAAAGACATTTCGAAAAACCTGAAAATGCCAAATCTGGATCAAGCAAATGCGAGCAAGAATTCTTACGAGATTGTTCAAAACATGAAGGTATTTCTTATTGTTATTGTCAGGCTTATGTTCTTTAAAAAAGTAATCTTAAATGTCTGCATGCCATTTGACAGATTTATCGTGGAAACAGAATTAAAAACCTTAGTTAGAACAGAATGCTCATAAAGCACCAAGCTTAACAGTTTGTGATCTCTGGAGTATTGTCATTATATTACATCAATAAAGATTTTAGAGTGATTGACCCTCTATTTAATCTGCAGAATTCCAACACGGAACATCTTTGGGTGCACCATTCAGTTATGGAGGAACTCCAGATGAGGATTCTGAATGCAGAAGCATCATTACAGCAGAAGGAAGATGAGCATATGATATTCCAACAGCAACTAAAGCAGTATGAGATGAAAATAAAGTCCATGGAAGAGATGTGGCAAAAAAAATTAACAACATTGCAGGTGAACTTCAACTCTAGGTTTTAAACTATGCAGCATATCTCTCGAAAAAGGCATACTTGCGGAGAGTTTTCTTTTTTAAAAAAATATATCTTCGAATAATAGAGAAAAAAACCATAGGTTGCAGTGTGTTAATGTTGCGTATGACTCATTCATGTTCATGCATTTGTATTTCTCCCTCCATCATGGTGATGGGAAACATTTTGATTAACTCCGTTCATCAAACTCAATTAGATTGATCAGAAGGTGTGACTAGTAAGGAAGTGTTTATTGTGGCAGGATTCCAGTGAGAGGCATCTTGAAGTATCACAACCTTTCCCCACAGAACTTCAAAGGATGATTTTGAAGGCAGAAGCCGCATTGAGGCAAAAGGAAGAGGAGAACTTCAAATTGCAAGAGCAACTTCAGCAATATGAGACAAGATGGTCAGAATACGATGCAAAAATGAAGTCTATGGAGGATATGTGGCAAAAACAGATGCAATCATTGCAGGTAAATTTGTCAAGCGATTTTGTTGGCATCATTGGAAAGTGCTAAAGCTGATTGTTCTTGTACTTAACACAGCTGAGTCTAGCAGCAGCAAAGAAGAGCTTAGCCGATGATGATTTGGTGAGTCGACCTGAGAAGCTTGGTTCATCACTGATCTGTCATTTTTATGAGTCAGAAAGTACCTTGTCTACTGAAGCCCGCTCACCTGTATTGATGGTTGATAAACAGCCCCAAGGATCCAGCAGTTGTGTTGGAGGAAAACCTGATGGAAAGCTGAATGAGGTCAGCCTGCTAGCGGAGGAGTTTGATCATAAAAAACAGGTCTTTGAGGATAGTGCTGGACATCTCATTGCTGCTAAATCACAGCAATTGAATTCTAGCATGAACCCTGATGAAGAGCTTCGAAATCTGAAGGTCAAGTTTGCTTTGTGGGAGAAGGATTACAAGATTCGGTTGCGAGAGGCCAAGTCAGCAATTAAAAAGCTAGGCAATGCAAGATCGGAGAAACCACGGAAGAAATGGTGGCTCAGAGGAACATCATAAGATGATTCCTTTGGAAAGAAGTTTTGGCAATTTTGAAGATTATTATGGGGTTCCTCATCTGGTCAAAAGATTTAGTGAAGCAGTTATGTATCCCAAGCATAATACTCGTGCTGTGTCCAGAAGCGCTTTGTGCATCTTTCTTCTTCTTCTGAGGTTTTGTAATCACTTGTTTATAGCTAAAAGAGAGGTGTGAGAGTGGGGAAAAGATATTCATGATTACTATACTTCAAGGTCATCTCTGGATGTAGTTGTTCAATATTTGAATACTAATAGAATGGAACTTTTTCTCCTGTTCATAGCGTGAACAGGTTTTAAGCATACTTGGAGCAAATTGAAAGAATAATTCCCATCAGTGTAGTTGTTCTGTAATTGTTTTGTATTTCCATTTGTAATCATCGATTGAAGAAGGTTATCAAGAATACAGCATCTCTTCCATCAAGATTCAAAAGTATATACTTCCCTTGGCAGTTCAGTGATGTATATTGCCCTAATGAATTTTTTTTCTTCTTTGTGGTTGACATTGGCCGAGTGATTTCCATTCGGCAGTTTCAAATGGCCAACAAAAGATGCAAAATTATTACACATAACATTGATATTACAATGGAATCAAATGGTACAGAATGTTGATACTGCCTGTTACACTCCACACCCTAGTCTTCAAGATGACAGCAATGTACAAGAACACAAACAACACCAGCTTCCCCACTGGATACCAAGAACAGAGGGACCGTAGTTTTGTTTTAAGAGCCAGGCACGAACTTGGTGGCGTAGACCCAGGCATTGTTGGCGACGGGGTTGTCCAGATGGTCCAAGAGGTTCTCAAGCGGCCCCTTGCCGGTCACTATCGCCTGCACGAAGAAGCCGAACATGGAGAACATGGCCAGCCGCCCGTTCTTGATCTCCTTCACCTTGAGCTCCGCGAAGGTCACCGGGTCGTCGGCGAGGCCGAGCGGATCGAAGTATTGGCCGCCTGGGTAGAGGTCGTTGCCTTCTCCGACTCCGGGGAGGCCGTTGATGCGGTAGCCCTCAACGAGGCCCATGAGGACGACCTGGAAGCCAAGGACGGCCAGGATGCTCTGGGCGTGGACGAGGTTGGGGTTGCCCAGGTAGTCCAGCCCGCCTTCGCTGAAGATCTGTGCTCCGGCCTTGAACCAGACCGGCTCCTTGAAGTCCACCTTCACCCACTTCTCCAGCACCTCCGGCGTGATGCACCCCAGCGCCCCCAGCATCGCCCAACGCCCATGGATTACCTGAAAAGATGCTTTCTTTTCTTTAGGAATCAACCGAGCACCAGTGACAGAGGATCGGAAGAAAGTTGTTTGCTCTACTTACCTCAAGGGCTCGGTTCCTCGCGAATGCTTCGGGGTCGGCGGATAGCCCAGCAGTGTCCCAGCCATAGTCGCCGGGGAACTCTCCGGTCAGGTACGACGGGGTCTGAGCGGAGAAGGGTCCCAAGTACTTGACGCGGTCGGGTCCGTACCAGAGCTCATTTCCCTGCTAAAACCAACGAAAGAAAGAAAAGCTATGAACGGAATCTAAGCCAGCAACGATGGAGATTGACAGGAACAGAGCTGCCGCTCATTGTTCACCATGGTGAATTTCGCGTTGCCCATTGGAACCATATCCCTGAGAGGGTTGGCGCTGGAGACCCTGCTCTGGCCAAGGAACGGCGTCGGCCTCACGACGCTGCCGGCAATGTTTGCCGCCATCTCTCTTTTTCCCTTCCCTGTGGTTCTCCGGGTGTAGTTTGGCTGCAATGAGCCTAGAAACTACTATGTATGGAGCCGAAAGAGAGCAAGTAGTGATCACGATCGAGAGCAAGAGATGCGAGGCAGAGATTTCCCGAACGTGACGTGGACCAATGGGGCGCCTCTAAAGGATTCTGGAGAGCCTCCAACTCACATCCTTCTATCCTCCAGTTATCGTCTCTGTTTGTTCTATTTGTGAGTGATCAGATGGACCAAAAGCAGAGGTGAGGCATATTCTATCCTTTGATGCGTCTACTACGAACACTATAGAACTAGAAACTGATGAACTCTAATCACGAGGCTTGCTAACTGGAGTTTTCCAAAATCCAATCTAGCAAATTGGTACTCAATGCAATCAAAGACTGTCAGCACAGAATGCAACAAGATTTATTGTATAATAGCCATCATAATAGTCATTGAATATGTGTAATAGCCATTGATTATTATTCTTACCAGTCAAGAATCATCCAACCAAAATTACTGAAAAATAAAAGGTCGAACAATATCACAATTTACAAAATAGCAACATATGTAAAACTCGAAATATTAGTAATTTTGTAGTTCAAATAAACTAGTTGGATTCAATTTGTGCACAGAATCAAGTCCGGAAAGGTAATAAACACTGAGCTCTCCCATAATCTCAACATGTAGCACATCTTGATCATCAATACAATATATAAATTCACACGATATAATCTGGGCATTCAGTGAAGCTTTATGCGACAACTAAAGGTGCTCAGCAGATGTTATAGAGTCCCATTCTGTTGTACCCGCAGCATCACTGGACTCGGATTTTGCAGGAGTGATGAAGACTAAAGACTCCAAACTAAAAGCCCTTTCCAGGAGAAATTCCACCGATAGAACTTGATCATCCAGCCCATGAAAGCCTTTTATCCTTATTGTCTTTAGGTTGAGAAATACACAATTTGGTCGTTTTCTAAAGTGATTGCATTTGAAATAATTGATGACCTCTGGGAACTGCAAGCTAAAATTTAAGTAACTTAAGTATTTTTTTAGCTATCAAAAAGAAAGACTTAACAATATTGAATCCAAGCAATAGGCATTGAGGAAAAAACATAATGAATGTTACCAACCTGTATGAAAAGCTTTTCTGAAAAGGAGCAGGGGCAAAATTCCAGCAGATTATGAAAAGACAAGGGGAAAAATTCAGATTCATACTTCTCTTTTATAAGAAGGTCTGGCAAAGGCTAAAAATCACAACTAAATTTTACAAACAATAGGCACTTTAGTTCAGATAACAGTTATCAAAGAGACAGGCTCAAATAACAGCTGGAATTCTAGAATACTACAGAATTAAAGAGATGGACAGGCTCAGGATCTGTACCACCAGTTATGTAACAGTATTTTTCTACAAGAAACAAGAAACATATCTTTCTAACTCAATTGACAGATGAGAGTGACGAGGAAAGGGATGCCGCAAGAGGTGCATGGCTCAATGTTAGAAATTTCATGTGTGAGAGTCAGAAAATGCCAATCATCTTGAGGTTCATATCTGTCATATGTACCTACAAAAGCATCCTCCAAGGATGAGATATCAAACTCGATCTTCTGAAGCTGGCCAAAGAAATGAAAAGCTAGCAGGTTTGGAGCTGCTATTGTCAGGTGGCTAATTCTGTAGCAATTTATCAGTGTAAGCTTTTGTACTGCGCTAGCTGATATGATATTGGGACTACTTGCAATTCAGAGCATTCTCTCAGAATTAATTTGTCGAGGTGTAGGCACTCATGAAACAAAGTCTCCAACATGAATTCTGTCACATTAACTTGCTGGAGGTACAAGCTTCGTATGGAAGTTGCAAAACAAGATTCTTTGGAATGGATTACACGACAAACACTCAAAATCAAATGAGTTATAGAATCAAATCTCAAGGCATGACAGGGCAGTCCACATGGCTTTCTCATATCAGCATACTCACCCAGATAATATTGCGCATCAAGGGAATGTTGCAAACCCCAAGACAATTCAAGTTAAAAATCCCAGACATCCTTTTTGTCTGCAAACTCTAACCATTTCTCAACAAAACTTTCATACAATTCTCCTGGATAATAGTAGAGCCTAAGACTCCTTATACATACTTGGCATCATTAAGTTGCAGGATTAGCTCCACATTATGCACGCAGTCTTGGGTGCTTGGCCATTTGCAAATTCCTTGTCAAAGTCCAGTATGAATGAATAAGTCCAAACCTGTTTCCATAAGATTGTCCATCTCTTGGGGAGACAGGATCACACAGCATACTTGAAAGAGAATAATAAAATGATGATGAGGATACTGTTAGGCAGGGTGCCGATGGTATCTAGATCTTCCATCAGGGTTCTCTTCTTCCTTTACAAAGGCTGAATGGGAAAAAAAAAACCCAGTACAAAGGTTTCTTAAGTTGATCCTCTATAAGATCTGCCTTCTTATAAATCCTTAACATCTGTTTTACTATAAATATCTAACGAAACAGTCCTAACAAAAAGAATACAAAAACAGAAAAAAAAAAAAAAAAACTGTTACCTCTATCCAAATAAAAAAAATCAAGAACATCCATTTCTTTAAAAGAATAGACAGAACCACATAAAACGGAAATAGGAGTCCACCTTCAAGATAGGAGAAAAAATCTTTATACTTTCCGTTAGTCAAAATGGAATGCTTTGATACATGCATCGCATTAAGTTTCATTCATGCACTGCATCTTTGGTATTTTGAATCCTCCAGAGCGTTCTACATACATCGATGGATTTATTGGTATTTAAAAGCCTCTTATCTGCTGGCGGATTCAATGAATCCTACCCAAAAAAAAAAAAGCAACTTCCCCTTCTTTTTGAATGACGATACTCCTGTATCATAAAGGCTAAAGAGATCACGAGATAACAGCATTAACACAGAAGTCATACGAAGGGTACACTATTTCACAAGGATAATCACAAAATTCGCAAACTAAAAGAACAATTGCTTAAACCTGACAGGATAATGGGAACAATAGTTCAGATCTTCCGTTTTGCTGTATGCGAGAAATAATTTCCCCAGGAGGAAGATCATGATAGAACCGCAGGACAGTCAAAACAAAGGTAAAATATAATACATAATTCACGCAAAACCAAACGATAATTTGACGAAAAATCGATAGCCAAGGCCTAAAATTGCATGGCAAAGAGATTACCGATAATCCGACCAAAACCGCAGGGCGACGGCCGGGAATTATAAAAGGGGAAAATTTCAGGGACTTTGTTGCGGATGATCGCTTGATATCAGAAGACTGTGCGTTTCTACTTCCTTCTCCTTGCAGACGTGTACCGGGTCATATATGCTTGTATCGAAAGAAGAAGGAAGAAATTGAAATGAAAACTGGCTTCATTCCGAGTCGAAGGCGGGCGAGATGGCCCGCGTTGACTCGGATTTTATTGAATTTTATTTTATGAAAACTCAAAATTGAAATTAGCGTTTTGGTCATTGTGACGTTCTTACCCTTGGAACGAGTGATGGACGCCACCAGGGCCACCACCTTTCTCATGCCTTCGTTACAAACAAGAGGAGAGAAGTTGTAACCGACACGGGTCCCCTTGTATTTTTGTGTTTTTCCTTCCCCTGCAAGCAGCTGTTCAGGAGCGTTCGGTTCCTCCTCGGTGGTGCTAATCCACAGCTCAGGAGCTCTTCCGAGCAGTGCAATGCGCTGTTTTCGATCGCCAAATTCGATTCTCGAGCAACTGCAGGTATGATCCTAACTTCTTGTTTGCAATTGCTAGTTTTTCAATTACATGATTTCGGGAGTTTGTCGCCTTTTTTAGAATGCATTGTATGACTAAAAAAGAAATGTGCAGTAATGTTCAAATCAAATGTCTACAGCTCCTTAGCATCCAAATTATGGGTTTTCTTTCGGAGACATTTCCGATTTATGTTTTAGAAGTCGTGGGAGCATGACATGCCGATTCTATGAGATTTTCCTTGTCTACAAATGAAAACATTTCATTAAGTGGAACCATGATAATGCAGGAAATTTTTTTGTTCTGCATGTTCGTAAACGAAAAAAGGACCCTTTTTTTTTATTTTTCTTTCTTTTTTATTTGTCACAGTGTGAGCAAATGGAGGGCATTGTGCCTCATGACCGGCTAAGTGAGCTCCCAAAGATGTTGCGTCTGCACATACTGAGCTTCTTGCCCCGCAAATACGCCATAAGAACAGGAGTGCTTTCTTCTCAATGGAGAGACCTGTGGAGGTTCAGATTTCCCGAACCGAATGCCCTCAATTTGGGTCCTAGGTTCGCAGAAGGAAAATCTGATGAAGAACTGGTGCAGGCAATTGATGAGGCCATGCGAAGACAAGGCAAGAAGAAGATTGAAATCTTCCATCTCTTCATTCACACACATAATGAACAAAATGATGCTACCATATTAGCATGGATTCAACGAGCATCAGCCAATGCTGTGGAAGAGGCACATCTGGACTTCTCCCGAGGTGTCGTTTGGAATCAACTTGATAGGCCGAGGAAACTTGAGTTGACAGAGAATTTGTTTGCCGGAAACTTAATAGCTATTCTGAGCCTGCGTTACTGCAAACTTGATCGAGCCTTCAGCTTTAGTCATTTTCAGTACTTGGAAATCCTGTTTCTCCATGAAGTGAACATCACTGACTGCATGATCAGGAGATTGGTTGCCTACTGTGCGTTACTATCGACACTGGATGTGAGAGAGTGTAGCTCCCTCCAGTTCATGACGCTTTCAGCCCCGCGCTTGCGGCTCAAGACCTTGGTGATAATGAACTGCTGGGATTTGAGAATTGTCAAGATCCATTCTACGGCGCTTCGCTCGCTCTTTGTTGTTGGCACAGACAAATTTTTGCTCATGGCCCCAGAAATCTCTTCCTTGGTGGATGTCATCATGGTTTCCGTTCTCCATCCTTTTTCTCGGTTTTCACATGGTCTGCCTCCGGTTGGCGGTAGAGATTACATTGAGTCTATGGCTATCTGTGGCAGGAGGCTTCAGGTATGAATTGGCCACTTGACTTCTTTCGTTCAAAGAGATAGTGACAAAAATTTCTAAAGTGAATTTTCTATGTTAGTACGCTTTTGGATCGACGACATGTCCATTGGGTGACCTCCAATACTTTTCAGAGTTACAACTGATAATGGTGAATGAAGGGTGGCTCTTACCTATATATCAATTCCTTGGGCAGAGCAACCTCCCTCGCTTGTCAAAGTTGTTCATCGAGGTTGGCCTTTTTAATTTGTTCCATTAAATTTACTTGATCAGCAAAATTACTCATTCAATGTTTCTCTAGCATGAATAACGATGAATACTGTGTGCAGCTTCCAACAATGTTTGATAATCCTTCTATTGATTATCATATGGGACTGCAACTTGGGCCTCCAGAGTTCATTTTCAACAATCTGAGGACCGTGAGGATAAAAAATTTCAAAATGCAACCCAATGAGATGCTGCTTTTGGAGTTTATCTTGGCAAAGGCAGCTGCACTCGAGCTCATAATGGTAATGCTTCTGCATGATAACAATGATCATTCATGTGTTGCAGCCAGGCATCATCTCCATCAAGCCATCTCCAGGATGAGGAAGACATCGGCAGATGCTCGGGTGATGCTGCTGTGTTCCTGGCAACGTGAACACAACATGTCTCCACCGATACCCTCTTGGCTTCTCCATGGCCCTGAATTAGGCATTTGAAAGGTCTATGACTCCAAATCTGAGCTCTGTGAATTTTAACCAACTAGTTGATGGTAGTTTGTTTTGCTCAAGTCAAGACCAAGTTCATGTAAGATAGTCTTGCATTTTGCTTGTGAAGACAATTTTAAGAAGAAGAAAAGAGGAAGATAGAGGTGACAGAGACAATGTTTTAAACGCCTTATTCAATATCAAGTCTCCTTCCGTTGGGATTTTTCGCAAGCGCCGAGCATTCAAAGGTCGGGCTCAATAGTCAAAATTCGGGCAGAACAGACCTGGGCTGCCATGGCGACAACTTCTTGTAAAAATCTCGCTAGAGGACTCGGAGTCGGATTCCTTGGCCCGGTAGGAAGGAACTCAAGAATGGCAGACCAACGTAGTTTCTTAACAAAAAGCTAGCTACATGATATAATGCTCTCTCACAATCATTACTAGATCATAAAGAAATCAAACAACCGAGGAGGAAGTGCGATTCCCAATGGAAGCCTCTCGGGCTCCATGTGAGGCAGCAAAACCCTTGGCTCCTCCTCTTGCTCCGATCCTCTTCGACGCCATGTGGGACTACCGCAATGCACATGGTGCTGCCGCGCATGTTTCCACCGACGAGATGACTGACGGGCAACCAATCATTGCAGAAGAGGCTAGCGCTCCACCCATCATTCCTTCGTCAGGCTGGTGGGAGGTGCCTCCGTCTTCTTTCTTCATGGACGCGGATTTCATATCTAGTCACGGCGGAGGCATGCGAAGCCGCCGCCAATCGCGCCCACTAGTAGCCTCGACTGCCGTCAACTACAAAAGGACGCGCAGAGGCAAGTTAAATCAGGCCTTCGCCGCTGGATTATTGGCTGTTTCAACTGTAGCCAAGTGAAATAATTTTTTTTTTAAAAATCAACTCTGCCTGTTGTCCGGCGGTGCGCAACATGTGCACGCACTATAACGACGGTGTTAACACGAGTGATTTGCTGGTAAATAATGAGATATTTAACTCGATTTTCAGACTATTTTTAACTCGATTTCTTATAGATTTTTGTCCCACATTCTTAATATACTTTTTACACAATAATTTAAATTTTTTAAATATATTGTAATTTTACAAATAATTTTTTAAAAATTAATTCTTAAATAAGTTCGTTTTTAATGCGATTTTGTACTAAATGACTTTAAAACATCTAATTCAAAATATTTTATAATAAATAATGAAAATTTTATAGATAAATCTTTAAAAAGTTGATCTCTCTGCCTGGTTCAAATTTACTTTCACTATTTTACTGCTCATCCAAAGCGACGTTAGAATTTTTTTTCGTGAGAAGGGATTTTTACATCTCGAATTCTAGAGAAGGGATTTTCTACTAAGGAAATTAATTTGAGATTTTCTACAAGGGGAAGGTTTATTTCTAACATTACCAGGACTGGCGTCTTGCTGGAAAATCTTGATACTCGGTAATCTCCACAGTATGGGCTATTGATTCAGGCCCAAGACAAACAAGGCCGATGGAGGCCCAGCTCAGTTCCTCCAAACAAAACCGCCTTTCTAATGGCGTCGGCGTCGAAAAATCTCGTCCATGGCCGCGGCGTCGAAGCAGAGTCATCCGCCCCAAGGAGCACTGGAGGAGCAAGGCCCCGCGCCGAATTGGACCCGACCAGGGTCCCCGTCCGATCTCAAATTCTACGGCCCACGACGAGTCGAGCTCAACCCTGCCGATTGCAATCTAGGTACTACTCTCTTTTCGAAACTATTCCGCTTACTTTCCTCGCATTTTCTGGTTGTTATGTGAAATCCTTCCTTGTTTTGGTTCAGTCTGGGAAAACATTATGGCGATGATCCGCAAAACATTGAGAAATTTAGGGGAAAAAAAAAAAATCTCTTTCTACGATATTCTGCAATTTATGGGTTAAGATGAAAGTAATACTACGTTGGTGATGGATTTGATTGGGAGTATAGCTCGGTTTGTTTAGAATTTCCTACTTTTGCAGCATGGAATATCTGCTCTTTGGCTTAATTTATTTGTTGCGAATGTTTTTTAGGACAGTATAAAGTCATTATTTACCCAAATGAAAAGAAGGGAAAATTCAAATCCCTTCGACGGGATTCTGGTGGTTTTTGTCGGTGGCAGTTGGGATTTTATGATTAAATAATTATGCATTTAGGTGTAAAACTGAAAGTCACATTGAGGCTGTAGTTTTTGTTTTTTTGAATCTTCTATCACCAATCTCACAATCTTGTGCTTATTTTAATTGCTCCAGATTTTATTGTCAGTAGAAATGGGCTTCAAGGCCATGCACTTCATGAAGAAGGGTTTGCATATTGCTGGTCTGGTGCTCGTGCAACTGTAGGAATAACTGGAGGGAAATACTGTTTTGGTTGCAAAATTGTATCTGAGCAACAGGTACAGATGAGTGACACTCCACCTGATCAGCAGCATTTGTGTCGTACTGGGGTTTCAAGAGGGGATGATTCTGTTGGGAGTCTTGGAGAAACCATCCACAGTTTTGGTTTTGGTGGGACAGGAAAATTTTCTAATTCGGGGAAATTCTCTGCATATGGTTCAAAATTTGGTCTTGGGGACACTATTATATGTGCCGTTGATCTTGACAGTAAGCCTTTAGCTTCTATTGGGTTCTCCAAGAATGGAGAATGGTTGGGAAATGCTTTGCAATTTGATGCAAGTGCAGGAGGACTTGGTGTGGTTGACATTGCTCAAAAGGACTTCCCCTGGGCATCTGCTCTGTTTCCACATATCCTATTGAAGAATGTTGTCGTTCAGCTTATGTTCAGCATTGATGATGGATTGATTCCTCAGGAAGGATACAAGCCATGGAGTTCTGTACTTGAGGATGGAAATGGCGTGCTTGGGCCCTCTTTTTCAAATCCAAATGAATGTGAAGTCCTGATGATGGTTGGATTACCTGCATCTGGGAAGACTACCTGGGCTGAGAAATGGGTTGAAAAGCATCCAGAGAAACGATATGTAATTCTTGGAACAAATCTTTCTTTGGATCAAATGAAGGTTTGTGCAAAGAGATAACTGTTTAATCTGCTCCTTCATTTCATCATTTAATAAGTTCATTTCTCTGCCTGGTTCAAATTGTGATATACTACTACCTCTCGATTGGTTGTCTTTTTATACAGGTACCAGGACTCCTGCGGAAGCAAAACTATGGAGAACGTTTTGATCGACTCATGGTCTGGGCAACCGGAATATTTAATGCATTATTGGCAAGGGCTTCCAAGATCCCTCGTAATTACATTCTTGATCAAACAAATGTTTACAAGAGTGCTCGGATCCGTAAATTGAAGCCATTCATAGACTATCGAAAGGTAAAGTCAAATAGTGGACACTGAGAAATGGTCTAATATATGTTTGACAGCCTACCTTACTTGATGCATTGTTTATTGTATCAGGTAGCAGTTGTTGTATTCCCATCACCAAATGAGATGAAGGTTCGCACCGACAAAAGATATGGAGAAATGGGAAAAGAGGTGCCTGCAGATGCTGTAAATGAGATGTTAGGTATTCATCAGCACCTGCCAATAAATACTCTTATGCTTTTCTAATTTTGTAACTACTACTTCAATCTATTGCTTAAAGACAATTAACTTTATATTTCTCTTTCAGCTAACTATGTACTACCAATGAGCAAAGACATGCATGGATCTGCTGAATTGTTTGATGAGGTCTTTTTTTCCCTCTTTGCAGGCCTTATTTTTTTATCCTTTTGTTCCAGATCTTTTTTTTAATTCTTGTAATGTTCCCTAGCAAATTATGATCTGGCTTTTCTGGTTTGTAAGGTGATATTTCCGGAACTAAGCCACAAAGAGGCACAAAAACACTTGCTTGAAATGAAGCAAGCCTTGGGAGCACCAAGTCCAAGTGCAAAAGGAGGCCTTTCACAACATTCGGTAGACAGCTCTGCCCGATTATTTTCTGGCCCAAACAAGGAAGCTGGTTTAGGTTGGTACTCTATCTTTCATGGCTTGCTGGAATATTTATATATTTTTTAGTGTCTTTCTGCTTTCTCTTTCTATACATTGCATCTTTAACTTTTTATTAATTTTACATTAAGAACCTCTGGCAGCTCTTGTTGGCCATACAACTCCTGTCAGATCGCCTGCCTTTCTTCCTGATCATGCTTTCAAAGTTCCTCCACAAGTAAGTCTTTGTTCTTCACCAGAAAAAAACAGTCTTTGCTGGTGTAGAATTTTGTTTCTTACATAGATTATCTCTAATATTTGGTGGTGTAAAATATTTTTTGTACTTTTTCAAAGAATGTCTTCTGATATGAGATTTTCTTGTTTGCAATTGGTCCAATTTATCATCCTTTTATTTCTAGTCCAAGGAAAGCTTATATCATTTTTGCCTGCACAGATGGGCTCAACCTATTCTACACCTGGTTCTTCTTATAGAGCTTACCAACCTATGTTTCATGGACGTAGCCCTTCTTGTCCGAGTTATGGTGTTTACTGGAATTATTCTGAACATGAAAATCTCCCCAGAGATGAACCTAGACCTTCTGACAGTTATGGTGTGACTGATCCCTATGCCAGAAATACCTATGAAAGAAATCCCACTCCCATGGGCGTCCGGAGCCTTTTTCGGCCATATGGAGTGTCAGAAAACTTAAGGAAATCTAATTTTGATATTCCACCCCCCTTGGGCAGAGACAGCTTTGGATATCCAAATACAGAACCATTGTATAGTGCTCCTGGCGCAAATATTCGAATTCCTGAAGCTAGCCAAGTCAATTACCAATCAACAAGGCAACCTCCATATCAGTGGAATAGCCCCAATCAATCCACCTATGGTAAGAACTGGGCCTTCTGCCTCTGTTGCTAAACAATTTGTGTCCTTTAATTCCAGCTTTATCTCATCATTCTCTTTGTTTTGTCTGTAACTTATTCCGAGTGCTCAACCTTTGCTTACCATGTACTCCTTTAGGTGCAGGTTTCCCTTATGCAGCTCTTCCTCGGTCACCACCTGGGCCCCGTTGAACAATCCTCCATATGATTCATGGTACATACCTAGATAAAACTAATGATTGCTAATATGCTAATCGTACGAGACGTAGAACCAAGTAATACTATATATATGTATCTGTTTTTTGCTATTGCTTTTATATTTAGTTTGAGCTATGTCTCCTTGTATGCAAGGATTGGAGCTGATGAATATATTTGGGAATAGTAAGGGTGGAGGATTTTACCTGTATTCTCTTACCACCATTTAGTTTCTGTGGCCATCGCTGTTGCGTAAAGAAATTGCTTGTACCTCTGAAAGGTTTATGCTGAGAATTGTCTCTTATTGAGCAGCCAGCATTTTGGGATTTGTTGTAAATTGTCTTGTATCCGTACCGTGATATATTAAAGGTTTTTTCGTTGCAATTCTTTCTCTCTTTTTCGTTTTTTGGCTTCTTTCGTTTTGGGTCTGGTAACAAATAGTTCCCATGCATACGTTTGGATCTGGAGGTCGTTCGTTATGCAGTTGTTGGGTGGCAAGGGTCCCAATACTCTTGTTGCTGGGTACGCAATTAGCTTCAAAATGATGACGCCAACCGGAGGTGACGTATTACTATAGCAGGTTGCATTGCGTCGGTGGGATCATGGCGGTGATAATTTTATGAAGTTAGAATTGGATTCGTCATTGGCATTTTATCTTCTGTGAGAAAATATTCGAATTGCGTTCAATGGCTTCATGATTCAATGTCGTGGTAGACCAAAAGGCTCGTTCCTTTTATCATCATCGAAAAAAGGCAAAAGCCATCCTTCCCCCGACCCATACTTCCGTCTATCGAGGTCGGAGACCAGACGAGGGAGCCGAGACTGAGAGGTTCATGTTCCTTGGCTTTTCCTTGGTTTTCTTCTCAAAAGAAAAAAGAAAAAGAGGCCGGTCCCTCAGCATTCATGCAATGTACATGCACGGGAATGCCACATGCGACATTAACAATTACCAGGTATACTACCACCGTTCCGTATCACCCTTTGTGTGCTGACTGCTGAGAACGATAAAGTCATGATCTCATCACCCTACATGCACTATACTCATCATGACTTCCTACTCCATCCCCAATATTTTGGTTATCATCCTTTCCTGGACCCATTCATTCATTCACGCATTCAGATTCAGATAACGTCAACTTTTTCTTTCTTTCCCTGAGCAGTCATTCAATTAATCTTCGTATTTTAATAATTAGTGATTAGTCAAAGATTGAGATGTCCTCCGTATCGAATTATCCATCCAACATAAGAAAGCGATGAACATTTAAAGCGAATAGCACGAGAAAATAATTGGAAAAAATTAAAATCGTGAAACAATTTTCGTGGGACAACATGATTTGGTGATTCCAAAGCTTTAGAAAAAGCTCGACAGTGCTCTAAATTAATCGGTTGCAGTACATTCTCCCAACGGATGCGAAACACCCATTTGGCAACTCATTTCGACCAATTGTTTGTTACGAGTAATCTCCATCAGAGTAGGCAACAAATTGATTTTTGTTCTGTAATTTGTGTGTTGATGCGAGTGACGGAGACGAGTCGTAGTAGCACACTGCCGGCTGTGGGTCCAAAACCATGTGTCTGGTCTCCATGCAACTATTCGCAGTCTTTCTTTTTCCCTGGTCCTGAAACCTTGCCAATCTTATTGACACAAACCTGAAGAGTTGGCTTCCACTGTTGCATGAAGCTTTAAGACACAGCAAGGTCCAGACACATGGGGCACGGTCTAAAGTTGCTCCTCAATTGTAGAACTACCAACGATGCACAGTGTCAGCGACGCCCACCCTCTGAATGTTATATATGCCTCGTGCTGCACAGTGTGTCGCAGATTCTGCCAAGCGCCAAAACTTTTCCAACTTTTATGAGGTTAATGCCAGTACAGAGCACAACATTTCAATGCCTGAATCATTGGATGCAGATTAGGATTCCTTCGTATATTTAGCTTCGAGCCACGTGACAGATACTCATCTAATTGAAGCCTCTTCTTCTATGTGGTCAAGCAAATGAGAATGCATTCGGAGTCCAAAGGCAAATATTGCTTTCTAGCTCGTTATTACTTGTGCAGTGCATTGAATCATTCGTGGAAATCAAGCTCAATGGCTCGACACCACAACAAATGAGCAAAGCTTGAGAAAATTTAATGTCGAACTGGATCATTCTCTTTCATGGAATCGCATGCTATAGTCCATAAAAGCTGATAACTCATGTGCACCATGAACGCCTGACAAGTAGTGCAGCGTGTTTATTATATATTGTGCCCCTTGTATTTTACCCCAAAAACATAAAAAGTCAAATCATTATCTGCACCATGACCTCTGTTTGTTTCACTCGTCTACTTCCAGCACTTTTCCTTGTGAATTCAGAGCCACACTTGCAAAGCTAAAATTGGATTTTTCCTGTTGGAGAGTGGCGCATTACCAACTCTGCTAGTGATACAGCTTCAGGACTTCTTGTACCTTGGTTGTTCAGTACAGTTTCATCGCGAGGAAGAAATCTGAGATATGATGTTTCATCCTGTAGAATTTTTTTTTTCCCCAAAATTCGCTTTAATCCAATCTTAAAACTTAATTTTGGCACGCATGAATACAGTCCATTATAAAAGTAAACTTTACTTGCCACCCTGATTTTGTCCTCCCTGCTAGATATAAGGAAACTATATATAAAGCAAATGGTAATTTGCTAACAAATGACAAGCTTAACAAAGTTAAATACCTCCATAAACCCATATAAATAACCACTTCTCCCTCCCCTGTCTCCTGTTATATTCCTCTCCTCTTCCCATCCTCTTGAGACTCTCTCCATCCCCCATCAAACTACCAACTTGCTTCTGCCTTTGCTGTCTTTCTTAATGGCTCAAGGCCAAAGAGTCCCAGATCAGGGCTCTGCGCCTCCTCCTTCAACACAAGAATCAAACCTTCTATCAAGATGTCTCCTTTGCTTTTCCAACCACACCTCCCATCCGCTCTTCTCCATACTCACCGCCTCCTCCCTCCTCGTCCTCCTCTACCTCCCCCGCCCCCTCCTCCCCCTCCTTCTCTCTCCCGTCCCAATCTCCTCCATCATCCTTCTCTCATCTCTCCTCCACTTCGGATCCAAACCAGATATTGATCGCCGCCACCAGCCTGTTGTCTCGGACAGCTCGGCCACGGAATCCGAACCCGGAAAAACCATGCCTGAACTCGTCCCCTGCTATCGAAATCCCATTTTTTTCGACTCCATCGCCGGATGGCCTCACAGGGGCGGCCCTCTAGAAGTCATCTACGAAGGTTACGAAGGAGAAGAGGACGACGGGTCGCCGGAATATTCTGAGGTGGGCGGGCTCGGATTCGGGTCCTTGGGCTTGTGTTTCACGGATTCGGATTCGGATTCGGATACGCTGGAGAACTTGTGTTTCGCGTGGGAGGATGAGGAGGAGGAGATGATCGAGATCGCGTTGGACGACGATATTCTCATCGAGATCGACATCTCTGACTGTCGACGGTGCTGATGCAGTGATGCCCGATGGAGGAGGAGGGGCTTCTTTGGAATGTCCTTTTCGTAATTTTCAATTTTTAAAATTTTTTGGGGGTAACATAGTGTTGGGTTTTTTCTCTGTAATCTTGTGCAAGCCAAGCAACTGGTCCCAGGATTTGAGGTTAAAAAAAAAATTGATACCGAATAATAAATCACTCGATCTACCGCGGTTGAATAAGTAAATTCGACGACCCCGCTGCTAATGCGTCGGTGCATCTGCCACGCCTTTTTCATTTCGTGGAGCCTGCTAACCATTCCAGGCTCCAGCCCTCATTTGCGGTGCTGAGGCCCAGCCCAAAATGTCCAATGAATGCTCCGAACCACAATGCACGTCGTTGTAATTGTAGCCGTCGATCTCATCTACACTTCAAACGCGATGAACCGTCAAGATCAGCCATTGTCTTCCTCGAGAGCCTATAAAACTGACGGCCGTCCCGAGCCGCCGAGCTTTTTTCATGGAAGCCGATCTAGGGTTTAGGTTTTACTTCTTCGATCCATTTGTATATTTCTTGCTCGCGAGATGTGGTCGAGGGTCTTCGATCTCCAAAGGTTTTGAGCGATTTTTGGTATGAATTTTTTTGATCGATTTTGTTTTCATGGTTTTATGCACGCACGGTGCAAACCCCGGGCTGCTCTGATGGTTGGGTGGCGATGTCTGGCCCCAATGCCTGTGCTACACTGAAATGCCACTCTGTGTTGCGGGCCTGATTACTGCTCGTTCAATCTTGATCCGTGTCAAAGTAGTGGCTAAATCTCCATTCATCTACTCGCAAATTTGTTTCGCCAGATATACTTCTCTGTTTTGTTCCTGTAATTTCGCAAAGCGTTCTTTAGAATTCTGTTTTTTTTTTCCTGTTTAAAGATCGTTCACATCGAAATGGCAAAACTATCGTCTTTTATATAAGAAATTGGCAAAAAAATTTCGTTCATCTGACTTCAACGCATTGTGATTCTTTTTTGTTTTCAGCCTTGCTTCTGATGTTGTATCTGTTGCTTCTTCGATTTGGCTATGATGATAATATCCAGCTTCAAATGCCAGTTCTGCTTCTGAAAATTCCTGATTGAGAAAGCTGATATAAATCTGAGCCTCCGATAAGTCAACTAAAAATTACCTTCTTTAAAAAAAAAATTGCTTTATCACTTCTGAATTCTACAAGTCTGTGGACTGTTGCCATGTCATGTGCCTGATTCATCCTACTGCATTGGGTTATTTGTTGATCTTCTCTGTGATGATATGTCCATCGTTTGAGGTATAGGTCAGCTTCAAGTCCCTGTGTACAGGGAAAGCCTACTAGGAGCTTCTGTATCCACATGATTTTATGGACTTTTCTGTGACATTATGCTTGTGCAGATATCACTAAAGTCAAAGCTCGTGTTTCTATAGAATGAACGTTGATGTCATTTTTGCTATATTGTGGATTGGTTTTTCTCTTAATTAAAGATTGTTTTTGTCATTTGAGTGACTACGGATCCATTTGTGGGGAATATGCAAATGGGTGAATCTGCTGTTTGTCTTTTACAACATGCTTGCAGTAATTTATGTATTAACATGCATTGATATAATAGCACAGTAAACTTATCCTTGCACAGTAGAATTGGTTTTGATTGAACACCCCTAATCTCTTTCTCGTAAGCTTCTGTCGAGACTGCAGGAAATTTTACTATTACATCAATTTAATTTTGGTGAAACCATCTGTAAGATTGATGTATTGCAAACAAAGGTAGCGGTATTCCATCACTGTGGTGGGTTGGACTGAAGCAACAGTTGCAAAGTTTTCTTGGTTTCTCCTTTGCAGTGAGATCTTCCTTGAAGCTGGAACAGTTGTTTTTGTTATTAAATGTATTGTTGTAGACTTGTTTTTGTGAATAAAAAATCGTGAATTAATTGAAGTGTTGGAAGACAATGTATATTGTTGAGTTGGTTAATTAATGTGATTAAATTGGTTATTATAATTTTTTTTGTGATTGAAGTTCAATGAAAAAGGAGTGGTTGTATTTAATTACATTAGTTATTTACTTTTATTGTTTTACCATATGGTGAGGATAAGCCGTTAAAATTGAATAACTAATATGTATAATTATTATTATTGTTTTATTTTGACTAAAAAAATACATTAGTAATCATATTTATATACAAGCGCTCGTCTTATGTTACAGGCATCATTTGATTACCTTGTTTATTGCCGTTGAAAGTTCAACCAATTAAATAGCGCAACGCTGGATGCATTCTAATTGCACAAACCTCGATGCCTCTCATCGGCCGTCGGGATCTCGTCTCCCATTACATCGTCTCCGTAGGCACGATTACACGAATTCTTCCTGCATGTCTGCTGCGTCGCTTTCTTGGTTGATAAGTCGAACGAATGTAGCACTTGGACATCGAACCCGAAACCCGACCGCCAACCCAAAATAGCGGATTACCTTTGAAGCAGCACGGGTCCGAAATTGAGACGATTCCCCGGGTACGAATAAAACGAGAGCGATACGTTCGTACTCTGGTGACCGCGTGTGCCCCCTATAAATACTCTCCTCCAGTTAAACGCCGGCAAACCCTCCGCCAAAAGGCTTCTTCTTCTCTTCTCCTACGCTTCCTCCTCCTCCACCTCCTCCGTCGTGCTGCTCTGCCTTCTTCTTTTATCACCTTTCTCTCGATCTCAGATCTCGAGGAGACAAAGTTATGCGGTTCGCGGGGTTCGTTCTGGATCGCATTTCCCAGGCACTTCGCCGCGGGGCCTCGATCTCCAAGCTGGTCGTCCTCGTCGCCTTCGGGTCTATCTCGCTCTTTGTTTCTCTTCTATCTCTTCGCATGAAGACTAGATTATTTTTCTGTCTATTGGATGATTTGCCTTTTTTCCCCATTTTTACAATGTTTTTGAGATCTATATTCTACGAATGTATATCTGGTCTTAGGTTGTTCGTCTCTGTATTGCTTGAAATTGTTTTTTTAATCTTTGTTTGATTTATATCTTGAAGCGCCTTTGACGCAGTTTGTTGGATTGTGAGACTAAGCATAGATTGATGGTTATTCTCCTTTTTCATATATCTGTTCTGTTTTTTAATGGTTTTCTTGAGTAGCGCCGTTTTTTAACAGATTATTGCGAGGAATATTTGTTGATAAAAACAAGAAAATGATGTGGTTCATGGACCTGTCATACTTTTCCGGTTCTATTCACGTTTTTGGTTTAAGGTTTGTGTGAACTGATGGCATTAAACTGATCCCTTTGAGGGGTCTAAGATTATGTGATTAGTGTGTTCGTTGTCTGATGTCAACATGCAAGTGTTTCAGGTACTCGAAAAACACGCTTGCCTTGATTTTCTTTTTTTCAGAAAGATTCCTCATGGGTTTTCCTGTGGTTTAAAAATTTTAAAAAGTTATCATTTTTTGTGTTTAGGGTTAGTTATTAGTTGTACCACCTATTGTTTGCACTTTTAATAAGAAAAGATAGTCTTTATTTTCTCCATCAACTCGAAGGTAGTTGATGTCCACTGTGCTTGTCCTTGCGTGCCCAAAAGCTTTCCTATCATTGTTGATTTCCTGCTTAGTGATCTCTGTCCTACGAAGCCACATTTATATCTTGTTGCCAAAGGAAGCTCAAGGAATATGGACTTGTGATTTTAACCATGAGAACCTGTCAATAATGATGCTTCTCTTTATAATTTCCTTAGGCTTGTATTTTTTTCGCAGTGGTGGGTGTCTTGTGGATTGTGCTGATTCAAGGTCGGAATATGGTGTTGAATCCTTTCAAGGACCTCCCAAGAAGAAACTGGTTGTCCTCGGAACTGGCACAACTTTCCTGAAAAATCTGGATACATCCTTGTATGATGTACAGGTGGCATCACCTCGTAACTACTTCGCTTTTACCCCTTCTTGCCAAGTATCACTTGTGGAACAGTCGAAGCTCGTAGTATTGTTGGGCCAATCCGTAACATTGTGAACAAGGTATGGAGGGTTTCTATTGGATTACTATCTTTATCTTGTTATTCAGATAACTAAAATTCCTGAGTACTTGCAACATTAATTATAATATTGCTGGAGTAATTCAGCAACTACAGGGAATTTCTTGTACTCGTTCTACTCATGAACTGAATAATCCTTTGTGGCCTGTTTGGATTGTGGTTTTGGAAGGTTCATCACGCCATGATCACTATAATTATTCTATGCTTATTTGAACGCTTTAAATTTCTACTACCAAACTTATGTTCAAGCGTAATGTACTAATTTGAAAATTTTATGTAGTTAAAACCCTATCCTGACTCACCTTAGTAACAAATCACGATCATAAACAATTACTGCATGCAAGCTAGGTAGATTCTTTTTGCTCGTTTACATTATTACTATACTTTCGTATTTCGAGTTTCCATGTGTTTAATTATTTCTTTATCTGCTTGTATTGATGTTGAATTTTACCTTTCTTAAGGAAAGGATGTTTGAATGGAACTCATTTATTAAAATAACCATGTACCCTTTTCATCGACATCTTTTTCATTTTTTTTGCCTTCATCAGAAACGTGGAGAGATAAAATTTTGGGAGGCGGAGTGTCTCAAGATTGATCCTGCAAATAAGAAAGTTTATTGTCGATCTAACATTGGCACGAATTTAGATGGCAATGGAGAGTTTGAAGTACAATATTATTACTTGGTTGTTGCACTTGGAGCCAGGGTAAAATACATTTAACACTGGAGCATATACTGACCATGTAATTACTGGCGGTGTTTGTTTTTTCAATAGTGTCTCTTCTGATTCAAATTTACTAAATTTAATTTTATTCCCAATGTTATTCTCATTTTTCTGCTGAGTCGGGAAGCATGCTAGTTTATATGATGACTCATTTTTATGTAGGTTTGACAAACGGATCACTACATTTGCTGAAGACAAGTTCCAGAGGGAGGGAGTAGACGTAAAAACCAGTTTTAAGGTTGTCGAGGTGTCGGATAAAGCTATCACCATGTCCAATCCCTCATCTGGAGAGGTTTCTGTGCCATTTGGAATGGTTGTCTGGCCTATTGGTATTGGAACACGTCCTGTCATGATGGATCTGATGAAGCAAGTTGGTCAGGTTGGTTAATCTGAACTTATGTTTGTGGAAAATAGGATCATTTTAAGTCAATTCAGTTTTGTTAATCGACTTTTCTCCAACAGACTGGTAGACGTATACTGGCAACCGATGAATGGCTTCGAGTTCTTGGATCCAAAAATGTGTACGCCCTTGGTGATTGCGCCACAATAACCCAGCGCAAAGTCATGGTAAGTTCTGCTTGATGCTTATAGTTTGTCAAATGTCTAAAAGCTTTGTTCTGAAGCTTTGTTGAGCTGTTAATTTGTGATTATCTCCACAACTCTTCATGTCCAGGTGCTTTTTTCTAACCTTTTACCGAGACAGTAACTTTTTGTTATGGACGTGAATCAAGGAGAACAAGTAACTTATAGTCAATCATATCCTTTCTAATCAGTTCCATTAATACCCTACAGGGTTCCCTGTCGCGTGTTATGATCCTATTATCTAATTATCTGTGCTTGCTGTCCTCAATATTGTTTCTAGATTTCTTTTTGATTGTTGGCGGCTGTCAATCTTTTGCATTCTATTTCCTTTCTGATATACCAAATTTTTTACTCTTTCAAGTTTCATTCCAAACTTTTTAGCATACAAATCTGAGATAGATCTGATTTGCTTATTTGTATGGAAAATTTGTCGAATTTTTAGTGAAGCCAGTTTTATTTTCTCCATCTCTGAACTCTAAAAGGTTTTTCCTCTCGTTGTCATATCCTTTTTTTTTTTCTCTCTGTAGTTGGCTTATTATAACATTCTTTAGTGGTATTCCTTTACAGCAACATTCTAAAACTGCGGTAATATCCAGATTTTCACAGCAGTTAATCATAATTATGATTAGAGAGTGGAAGTGACAATGTTGCTTATTAAGTTCAATTACTACCAACAAAAACAAGAAACAACTAACTATTAGGTTGACATTTCTTGGTCTTCCGAAAATATTTTCATATATATCTATCTGCTGGCTGCCCAGTTAGGTAACGTGTTCCTAACCTATTCCATTCCAATTCCCAATGTGTTTGGTAACTGGCTGGGCTTACCCCCGGATTCCCCATTACTGAACACGCCCTAAAAGAATCTTCAAACTCATTTGACATTATAGCACGGTTTTATTTTAGACAAATTTGATGTCGTAACGCGATAATTATGCGTTTTCAGGAAGATATTGCTGCAATATTCAAGGTTGCCGATAAAGAGAATTCTGGAAAATTGACAGCGAGAGAAATAAAAGATGTTCTTAATGACATCTGCATAAGATACCCTCAGGTGCAACTCTACATGAAGACCAACCAGATGAAGGACTTCTCTGATCTGCTCAAGGAATCTGCCGGCAATGCATACAAGGAATCTATTGAATTGAACATAGAAAAATTTGAGAAAGCTCTTGCTAAAGTTGATTCACAGGTCAAGATGCTTCCTGCAACCGCACAGGTAAATAGCCGCTTGCCATTAGTTGGTGTATGTTATTCAAATCGCTTTAAAAAAAAAAAAAGCATATTCTTGTTTGCTGCAACAATGCCAGGTAGCTGCACAAGAAGGTGAGTATCTTGCCCGGCGTTTTAACAGGATGAAGGAATGTGAAGAAAATCCTGTAGTCCCTCTCCGTATAAGAGAACCTCTTCGCCATCGATTCCTCCCCTTCAGGTATCATTTTCCTTTCCATCCCTGACCTCTCTGCACCATCAATGAGAGGAAGTGCAACCATATGTTTCTTACATATTGCTGTTTTCTATTGAAAGTATAGGCATTTGGGGCAATTTGCTCCGCTAGGGGCAGAGCAGACGGCTGCGCATTTGCCAGGGGATTGGGTCTCCATCGGCCGTAGTTCGCAGTGGCTTTGGTATTCAGTATATGCAAGGTATCCGAGGAGTGTTTCAGATTGTTTTCGTTTTAATATTATGTTTGGGTTCTAATCCAATTTCTGACTTACAAATTTGTTCTTTGCCTGATAAGGCAAGCAAGTCAGTTGGCGCACAAGGATGCCGGTGGTATCCGATTGGACAAAGCGAACCATATTTGGAAGTGACTCGAGTAGCATTTGAGCTTGCCCCCAAAGCGAAACATATCTTTGCGGTTGCTGCATTATTGACGCCTCAAATCAGCTCAACAGAGATTTTTTTTGTTCTGAGCTTGTATGCCTTTTTGTTAGGAATATCTTCATTCTTTTTCCTCAATTTCGTCAAACATTGGTGACAACAAGTTTGGGAGCTTCTTGTTGATTTTGTCCTCATAAATATGCCTTGGTTGAAGATTTTTTTGAGAACGCTATACAGCATCTGTGTTTTTTCAGCAAGTTTATGGTGCGCTATCGATTGATTGGCGCCTGTTGCTTATTTGCTCTTTTGACTATTGACAAACAACTAGCATTTTGGCCCGTATTATATTGTTGGCGCCTCCACCGTCTCGCTCTCCACCGCCACCATCGCTGACGAGTCCCCAAACTCCACAGTTTCGCACGCCAAGGCCGAGGAAGTCGACAAACACCATGGTGGCGTGGCCAACAGCGGTAGCAGAGCTGGCCGTTCCCTTGGCCGAGCAGCAAGAGCTCAGGATTGGAGCCGTTCTCGGATGCGCCACCGGGCTCATCATCGACCCGCTCTTCTTTTTATACTTTTTCAATTAGTGGCTCCCTCATGTGCTTGTTCGTCGACGGTTGGTTTGCCATCACTCTCACGGTTCTCCGGTGCGTGGTTGACACCATGCATGTGCGGAACATGTGCTTGCAGCTGAAATGATAGCGAGGGTGCAAGGACTGCTAGCTTTTGCTTCATAACCCCAGTGTTTAACTGCCAATTAACCTAAGTGAATTGTCTTTCCTTTTATTTGAACTTCTTTTTCCCTCCCAATTCAGATTGCATTAGAATTCCATGATGACCTGGAACTGCAGCTTCTTCTAATATCGCCATCAATTGAACTTCGTAGTCTCTATTGCCACGATTGTAAATGTGATCTAGGGGCATTCGACTCCAACCTGGCAAAAATTAGCCAAAGAACTGTTATCTTTGGCAATGCTGAAGTTGAGAAGGAGCTTTCATTTTTATGGAAATCAGAGGCAATTAACTTACACATTTGGAATTATTTGCTTCTTGCATCTGCCCTTAGACGTTGCCTGCAACTTTGCTTCCACGCCATGCATCCAGAACTTGACACATTTTCTGAGAAAGGATTTTTGTTTTATGCTTAAACCAAACTCAGCGTTTGTCATCAAATGGAGATGCTAATACTCTGATCAGTCTAAACGTTGGTACATTAACATAGGTGTTGTTTTCTTTCAGTTTTATGATATTGGACATTATTAATCTGAAAGTCACATCAGCGTATACCTGAATTCAAGCTTGTCATAGGTCGGGGAATATAAGATGTACATATGACAAGGGTGTCAAGCTACTAATATTCCAGCGTTCGTCTTTTGTTTGGTCTTTGACTATTTTATCTTATGCGAAGCAAACGAAACATGTATCAACATGAACCACAAAGGAGCTAGAGCTCGGAGGTCAATATTTCCTGCAGGCCACAGACTGGACCACACACTGACCGGGTACCGATTCCACTGAAGAATTGGCATCAAATAATGAACACCACTCCAGGTCCAACTCCAAATGGCATTTCTATTATTTTGTCCACGTCCAGAATCAGAGCAGGTCGAATTTTTTCGCTTTTTCATTTTTTGTTTTACAGAGTCAGGCGCCCAGTCTGGAACCTAGGTCGGCCCTATAGTTGCTTGCGTCACCCTGGTTGGATTGGGAGACATCCAAATATCCGGTGGATCTGATTTTTTAGCGCAAAATTGCCGACTGTAACTGCTCTTGTAGGGTTAGGACATGAAGGACGACAGAGCAAGTGGCCGAGCCACTCCAAAAACATCCATTTTTGTGCTGGAAAATTGATACTGAACACTCGAAACTCCAGAAAACTGTGCTGCCCTGTCGCCTTCGATCAGAAAATACAAAGAACTACTGTGAATCTGAATTCAGACTTCACTTTTGAGATTGCGGACGAAGCCAGGCCAGCTTTGGGAGACTGGAGCGAAGAGACCTTGGCGGAGTTTGACCGCAGAGCAAGTAATG
This sequence comes from Trichopus zeylanicus subsp. travancoricus, assembly GCA_005019695.1. Classification (NCBI taxonomy): domain Eukaryota; kingdom Viridiplantae; phylum Streptophyta; class Magnoliopsida; order Dioscoreales; family Dioscoreaceae; genus Trichopus; species Trichopus zeylanicus. The sequence goes on from RXID01015017.1 coordinate 209,066, forward strand.
TTCTCTTCTTCTGGTACAACACATGCTAAACAATGCAATGTGAACGAACCTGCTGGCTCCTGCTGCTTGTACAGAGACAGGTCTCATTATTGTGGGGTCAATTAGCCCGAGTCGAAGTGAATAATTGTCTTCACTAATTGTCTGTCAGAGGTGGCGTCGTCGCGGTTATCAACTTTCGCGTTTGTTGTTGTTGTTTTTTTTTTTCTTCTGGACGAAGGATTGGATTGGATTGGTTGGATTAATTTAATTCGGATGACAGTGTTTTGGCATCAACAAATCAAATATCCAAACCGAGCTAGTTTTAGTTTAGTCTGAGCAAGTCTTTATCGATTACGTACTCGATACTAGAAGAATGTTAGCGTGTAAGTCGAGTATACGCCGACTAAGATTGTCAAAGTCAATACGGCCCCATCAATCTGTTTACGATTGGACCACACAGAATCGCAAATGACAAACAGGTCAAGTGCGGGTCCGCATCCCCTCCTTAGCCGGTTAGCCCTGCATGCCAGCTTGCATGATCCTCGGCTGCGAATTCGCATTATATCCCGCCAAAAAACGTCCCCGTTATACGCCTCTTTCGAAAACATTTTTAAGTTATTTCCATGCATGGATTGCCAGAACTTGGCGTCCGATGAATTAGCCTGCGCCTGTGCGGCTCCATAGCTTCTTCTTGCCATTTCAATTCCTTTAAAAAAATAAAATAAATACATCGCATGGCGTCGTATTAATTTTCTGTTTTTTTCCCATTTAGTAGGAAATTGAGTCTTTGGAGAGTTATCCGTTTGGGCGGTGGTGGTTCCCATCCGGTCCAGCTAAGCTACATGTTTTGCATGGACGTCACGTGTACTTGCCATCTTTATCTCTCTGCTTTAAATTTCATGGGCAGGTTACAGTGTTCAATGTAACCGAGGATTAGATACATGTTTGACGATTCAGACTTGTTGCTGTTTTTGTGGGAGCATCGACTTAAGTCATTCTCGGCTAACAAAGCTTGTGAACTTCGATCGACAAGGCAAAAAAAAAAAATAAATAAATAAAACAGAAAATAAAACAATAATTTACAAAACAAAGAATCCATATACGATTTTCTTATTTATTATGACCCACGGTGGAATTCAACCGGGGCAAAAGCACGTGGCTGACTGAAAGTATTAGATGAAGCGGGACCCTGAATATCTCAATTTGTTCGTTTTTAAAAAGTCAAATAAACGGTGGCTTATTCGAACAAATCTCGAAAGTAACCATGAAACCGGCTCAGTTCTAAAATTCGGTCGACAAACTCGATCTATATTTGTCAAATTAAAAACATTTTTCTCAACAGAAAGGGAATTAATTGACCGATTGATTGCATTGATTGCATTATTGCAGAAAATCAAAATAAAATTGACGCCGCAAATAAGTGTGGACAGTTCCAACTTTCACAGCTCGCAGAACAACCATTTAAAAATAAATTTTTTTTTTTTAAAAAAAAACACAACTTTTATTCGGATAAACAAACGATAAATCCTCCAGCTCAACCAACCTTAAGTCACCCAAAACTGACGCCCTCCGCCTCCTCGCCACACCAACCTCACAACGAGCACTCTTTTCCTGCTCGACTCACGGGCCTATCTATATATACCCCACTTCCTCCCCACTCTCCCTCCCTCCTGTTCTCCTCTTCCTCTCCCAGTCTCACTCTCTCTCCCCGTTGTCCATCCCCTCGCTTTCTCTCCGAGCTCTTGATCCCGATCAATGGCGGGGGGCGCGATCGTGAACCCTTCCGGCGGGAAGGACTACCCGGGCAAGATGACCATGTTCGTCTTCCTCACATGTCTCGTGGCAGCCACCGGTGGGCTCATCTTTGGCTACGATATCGGTATCTCGGGTACGAAATCTCTACCATAGTCCTTCCTTCGTATTGGAGTTGTGTGATTTCTTCTGGTAATAGCTTGAGATCGGATTTCAATTTGGGTTTTGACGCAGGGGGCGTGACGTCCATGGATTCATTTCTGCGCAAGTTCTTTCCGAGCGTTTACAGGAAGGAGCAGGCCAATAAGAGCACGAACACGTACTGCAAGTTCGACTCGCAGCTGCTCACCACGTTCACGTCCTCGCTGTACCTGGCCGCGCTCATCGCTTCCTTCTTCGCAAGCACTGTGACGAGGATGTTTGGAAGAAAGTGGTCCATGTTGGGCGGCGGTGTGACCTTCTTGGCCGGTGCGACCATTAACGGCGCTGCCATGAACGTGTTAATGCTCATCCTGGGGCGTATTCTCCTCGGTATCGGTGTCGGCTTCGCCAATCAGGCAAAATCCTCTGCACTAAAATTTTTTTTTTCCCTTTTTTTCTTTTCGCGTCTGTGTTTTCCATGATCGTTTGATGTTTTTGTTTCGAGTTATTTAATTGGAAATCTTTTACAAGAAATACCGTCGGATTTCCGATCCAGCATTTTTGTTTGTGAAGAGAGAATTCGTCTTTTTTGTGCGTTTTTTATTTACAATTAAAAATTATAATATAATTCTAAGATCATATTTCGTGGGGGCTTTATGTTATGACGAAATAGATCTGTAATGGTTTTTTTTTTTTCTGCGAGAAATTCGGTTCTTTCGCACTGGTAGTTGGCTTATTTTACATATTTGGTTGGACTTTTCAGATTTAAATAATCACGGAAATATAATTTCATTGACTTTTTAAAAAACAGTTCAGTGTACCAATTATTCTTCTTATCTTCTTAACTACCGTGGTTAATTAGCAATTAATGATATTCCCGTTGTCCTCGGTGTAATATATACGTACTTACGGCGTCACTAGCGTGCGTTTTATAGTATGATGGGGGGGAGGGAGAGAGAGACCTCAGCCTTGTGTACGCAATAGCACACACTCTCTGAGATCACCCCATTCTTCTCCCACCAACCGCGATTGCTTTCCCAAACAAACTTGCCTTGTGAGTTACGAAGAAGACCAACCTAGCAATCCGAGAACCAATCCTGATTAGTGTTGTCATTAACAATAGAGGATAATTTAATTGCTTTTTTTTGTTTGGGAACACAGAATAAAGCGTTTCTGGTGGCATGTCCTTTCTTATGGTTTGTCATATTATTGCTTTCAATTATTTTTTACATGGACAAATTATTCTGTCCATGGTTCTGCCACTGAAAATTCACGAAAGCCTGTTTGTTTATTCCCTGACGCGGGACAAATGGTTCAATCCGCATCCGTTAGACGTAGCCATTTGGAAAACTGAGCCTTTTGATTTGTATATTCTTGTGGCCCCGGGAATCTCTCTCCCTCGTCAATCATAGCCCTCTGTGTTCTCCTCTGTCTTCTTCTTCGCCACCGTCTCTTTCTTTTGATTTTTCCTTCTCGCGTGAAAGCTTTGCGAGCATTTCTTGTCGGGATCTTATTGGATGGAGATCATAATCAATTTTTATCACCTCTTTGTTTTCTTCTCCGAGTGTTTGTACATACGCGTTAAGCAATTCTAAAACTAATAACACAATCCATTGCTTTGCTGCGACACAACTCCAGATTTTTCTGCTTTACAGCCCATCTTTTGGAGTTAATTTCTTGCCCCGATTGCTACTGCTGTTAATGTCACGTATTATTATCAATTAGATTTTAAGATGTTCAGGCATATCCTGGACTGCATATTCTGATATCACTAGTGTCCAAATTAATTGGTTGCAGTCTGTGCCGGTTTACCTGTCTGAAATGGCTCCAGCTCGCCTTCGCGGAATGCTCAACATCGGTTTCCAACTCATGATCACTCTTGGCATCCTGGCAGCCAACCTGATCAACTATGGCACCTCCAAGATCAAGGGAGGATGGGGGTGGCGTGTCAGCCTTGCACTTGCTGCAGTGCCGGCCGGTATCATCACCGTCGGTTCCTTGTTTCTCCCTGACACCCCCAACTCCCTCATTGAGCGTGGATATGACGAGAAGGCGAAGGAGATGCTCCGCAAGATTCGCGGGACGGATGACATCCAAATGGAGTACAATGATCTTTTGATGGCGAGCGAGGAGTCGAAGGCCGTCCATCATCCTTGGAGAAACATAATCGAAAGGAAGTACAGGGCCCAGCTCACCATGGCTATTATGATCCCCTTCTTTCAGCAGCTTACCGGCATCAACGTGATCATGTTTTATGCCCCTGTACTCTTCAAGACCATCGGCTTCGGATCCGACGCGTCTCTGATGTCTGCCGTCATCACTGGCCTTGTCAATGTGTTTGCAACCTTCGTCTCTATCTTCACTGTGGACAAGCTGGGAAGACGTAAGCTCTTCTTACAGGGAGGAGCGCAGATGCTCATTTGCCAGGTACAAATATTGTCTCTCGGTTTCTTGGGAATCAAATTGGAATGCAAAATCGTTTTCAGTTGGTCTAACGACAATCTTCGTGTGTTGCAGGTGATTGTTGGTACACTGATTGGTATCAAATACGGGACTAGCGGAGAGGGCAGTCTGTCCAAGGTGTACGCCGGTTTCGTGGTGGCCTTCATCTGCATCTACGTTGCTGGCTTTGCCTGGTCCTGGGGACCCCTCGGGTGGCTCGTCCCCAGTGAGATATTCCCACTGGAAATACGATCCGCTGGTCAGAGTATCAACGTGTCGGTCAACATGCTCTTCACTTTCGCCATTGCCCAGGCTTTCTTGACCATGCTTTGCCACACGAAGTTTGGTCTCTTCTACTTCTTTGGCGGGTGGGTTGTGATCATGACCACCTTCGTCGCGCTCTTCCTCCCCGAGACGAAAAACGTGCCAATTGAGGAGATGGTTCTGGTGTGGAAGAACCACTGGTTCTGGGGCAAGTTCATCAGGGACGAAGAAGTTCGTGTCGGCAGCCTTGAGATGGGCAATGGCAAGTCTGCTTCGGTATGATACATACAGAGGAGCAGCAATCGTCATCATCATCACATTGGCACTCTTTTGCTGATGGGAACGAAACGAAGGGGAGGAGCGTCTCCAAGTGTACTTCTATAACGCAAGTATCATGGATGGTATTATCTACTATGTAGCAAGTGGATTATCTATCCCAAAGTGCCGCTTATCTTTTAATGGTTTTTCGATATGTAACTGCGGAGATAATCAAAGATATTTCTTCTGTAAAGTTTGGATTATTCTGGTTTTAAAATTTATATGCTGAAATTTTGTTTCGCCGAGCTTTATTTCTCCGTAGTTAGGCCAGCATCTCGTAAGAGACTAAAAGATTAATTGCGCATGACACACTCGTTGCGGTGGGCCAAAAGTATGCTCTTGTCTGGTGGAATGGAATGTCAAGAGGGTCGGCATGTCTTGGACTAATCCTTGTGTGATGATATGGATTCAAAGTGTTTTTCACCAGGACGATGCTCTATATATATATATATACTTACTGTAGTCTTTTTGTTATCGACTTAAATCGAACGATGATGCCCACCAATGAATCCTCTTGCCAGAAAAAAAAAAAAAACTCGGTGCGGTGGCGTCCCGTCCATTCCGATTCAAGCACATGAAGCGTCTCGAGCATGCTTGGCTGTTATTCTGCCAACAGGTCTCAATCAATCCGGGAGGATTTCCAGATCAGAATTTCGCTCGCCCGCTCCACAAAATCACGATTATCCCTTTGATTCTTCTTCTTATTATAATTATTATTGTTTGAGAAGGATTATCCATGTGACTTTGTAGGTAAACGTCTTCGTCATCGCTGGAGCGTAAACAAGTTCGCCTTATCAATATAAAAAGGCTTTCGTTGTCTTCCCCTAAGAATTGTCCGAGTGACTGCTTCAACTCTCATTTCAGATAAAAGCTCTGCTAGGGATTTTGTTTTGTTTTCTTAAAAGTAAACGCAAATTAGTGTTACAGCAAATTAACATAATAAATAAAAAAATCGACTTATTTTAAAATTTTAAACTTATAGAATATATATATTTTTTTTATTATTATATTTATAATTTATTAGATACGATCGCATAACATTTAAATAATCGCACGGTCGAGTCTATCCAAGACATGCGATGGAGAATCCATCCGGCAGAAAAAGAACTCGGCACGCAGCAGTTTCATTACTTCTCATGATCTCCCCTGTGAGTTCTCACGTTCTTCTCGAGACGCTTTTCACCAAGGCTGCTCGCATCAAGCACGACTGTTTTGGAGACAGCATGTGAGCAGACAGCCCTTCGAGCAATAGAGACATGGTTGCGTAGTGAATTTGGGGCCCGAATTCTCACGTGTAAAGAAGCTAAAGATGCGGTGCTGCTTAGAATGATGCGGCTGGAGGAGAAAAAAGATGAGGTTTTCAAGAGATGTGGCTCTGTCCGTCACGAGCTTGCACTGAGAGAGAGAGCACAAGAAAAGAAGCAAAGTCTCATGCCAAGTGACGGAATGCTTGTATATAATAATCCGTGTGGATATGGTTTGGATATACCATTTAACCGGATAAGCTTATGACCTGGAAATTTGTCGAATACGACAGAAAATTGTAGAAATAATCGGGTAAAAAGTCTTGCTTTCGTTGTCAATGTTCACATGCTCTGTGAACCGAGCTCCGATGGTTTCTTGATTTGTGGCCCATGTAGAGAGATTGGGATGCTGTAGTGTTTGTCAATGGATCCGGTCCGCTACGCATGTGGCCCAAAACAATGGATTCCGACCGGGCAATGCTCGAACGAGTGAGAGGAATATATAAACGACTATTCAACGGCTACATCGTGCAATCCTCATATAAACGATATAAACGATATAGACGATGAATAAGTAAGAGGAGGGATACAGCAATCTTAAGAGCTGGCGGGGCCAATTGTTCCTACTAGAATCCGGATTGTAGAAAATATTTATATTTTTTATATAATCTAAAATTTTGTTTTTATAAATTTTTTTGGGATAATTACGGATGACCCCCTAATTAGCCTTAATTACGGTAAATCCCCCGTAAATCGCCCTAATTTTTTCATGTGTCACCATCTCTTCCGATTTAACCTTCGTTATTGGTCTGTTTTCTAGATTTGCATTAACAGTTTTTTAACTATATTTTCTCCAAATTTCATTTACGAACTGTTTGAGGCTCTATGTTTTGGGTTTGCATTCCGCTTTTACTTTTGTCGGCCAAACTCTAAACTCATATGTCAGTTTTAAGAAATCACTTTTCTTTATTTTCAATTCAATTTTTTAAAAAAGCTATAAATAGTTAATTTCTAATATTAGATTGGGCAAAAGTGAATTTTTGAATTACAATTATTAGTATATAATATAATTTTTTCCTTGAAAAATTTTACAAATATTTTTTTTAAAAAAATATATCATTATTGGATGTGATTAATATTACTATAATTTAAAAAATTATTAAATTTACTTTCACAAATCACTTTAAACCAAAAAAATATAGAATTAAGATGTATTTTATTTTTAATTTCGAGCTAAAAGTAGTTGAAAAGTGGACTAACTTTTGAAAATTTTATTGTGAATAATTAAACATCAAAAGTGAGAGAAAATAATCTCACTTTACTTCATCTCATTTTTTGGTGGCCAAATAAATCCTAAGTGCTTATGCGCTTTTTTCTTCATATATATGATAAGTTTAAAAGTGTTTCTTATTCATATAAGATAGACTTAAAAATGCTCCTTAAAAGCTATGACTGAGAAGTGATTTGCAAAAATAAAAGATATTTTTAACTCTAATAAAATAACAAAAATAGTCAACTCAATGAATATTGATCATTAAATCCGAAACTATTTAAGATTAAGTTGCATAATATGCAAATATAAATAAAAAATATCAAAAATAATTTCAAATCTAACAAAAATAAATAATTAATTAATTAAATGAGAATATTAATAAATAAGTTCAAAAATATTCAAGTTTATAATGAATAATATGCAAATGCAAATGAAGAATATTAAGAATATTTTTACTTTTTAATAAAAAAATAAAGTAAATGAATATTAATAATTGATCCCAAAAGTATTCAAAATTAAGATGAATAATATGCATATGTAAATGAAAAATATCTAAATTAAAACATAAATTATGGTTAACTTAAATAAAAATTTGAAACAAAAATAAATGAAATAATAAATTTAAAAAAATTCAAATACTAATAAGGTGGAAAAAAAATATATATATATATAAAATAAAAACTACCATCAACACTACTATTCTTACCATATTAATCATTATCATCATTCTTATTTTTCCCTGTCTTTTTTTCATTCACTTGATTTCATCAATCATTTATGACTTAAAAAACCTCTAACGTTAATAGACTAAATAAATTAATATTAGAGAATAAATTTAAAAAATTCATACTTATGCGAAGGTATATCTATTACTTGACCATTGCTATAATTGTTCGAATCTGTTTCCATTTGCAGCCCATTTGCGGTCGGATAACGACACATTTATGTTGCAATGATGGGCCTCGAACAGCCTATTTACGACCCAAGTGCGGGCCCCCTGACTGCTCATTATTTAGGTCTCCATGATGGGCCGCAAACAGCCCACTAACGACCCATCTATGGCCCAGTGACTGACCATCTTGACGGTGAAGTGACCACATCTGACGTGCCGCCCACCTCCCAAGCCGACCGACTCTCCAACCGCTGTACCATCCACGCCAACCTTCTTCAGACCTCTGGAGATTCGAGTTTTGTCAATCGAATGGTTAGGATTGAAACTATGCCGTACGGCCATTCCAACACTTTCTGGAACAAAAGAGACAAAAATATGGGCAATTCTCTAGCTGGTGCCCCGTCATCCCCGCCACGTTCCTCTCCCCCCACCCACCGCCTTTCACATACCAATGCACCTTTCTTGACATTGTAAACCCCTACGTGTCTTCATTCTATTCGATTTGCTTAAAAAGCTGTTCACCGGCTTTTTCGCCACAGATGAGATCGAACTTAGCTAACCTGTGCCGCGAGTAACCATATCAATACCCTACAAAATGAAGAGGAAAGACCACCTTTAGGATTGATTCCCTCCGGATCTCGTTCCTCTCGATCGAAGCCTTTGCTTTTGTTCTCGTGATCTCTGGCCCCCTAGATCGTCCGGCGAGGTCCATCACCAGCAATGGCGCCCCGGATCTTCGCCTGCTTTGGGCGCGGGGCGCCTCAATCCTCCTCCCACTCGCCGGACGTCCACGCCACGGCCGACCAGACCGCCGAGGAGCAGCGCCGCGGCGGAGGGGTCCTTGTGGAGCTATTCTCCTCGCAGGGCTGCGGCACATCTCCGGATGCCGAGGTAGTCGCCGCCCGGCTGGGACGCGGTGATCTCGGGCCGGAAGTCCCCGTGGCGGTCCTGGTTTGGCACGTGGATTACTGGGATTACCGGGGATGGAAGGACCCCTTTGGGTCAAGCGTCTGGACGGTGCGTCAGAAGGCGTTTGTCGAGTCGCTGCAGCTGGACACGTTGTACACGCCGCAGGTGGTGATCCAGGGACGGGTGCAATGCATGGGGACCGACGATGGCGCCATAGTTGATGCCGTCGTCGCTGCACCGAGGTTCCCGACGCCCGCGATGCAGGTTATCTCCATTCTTCTTTCCTCTCTTGTTTTTCTTCTCGATCTGATTAGTTACGAGTGATTTGCCGTAAATATTTATTTTTTAGGAATTGAAAATGATACGTGATTTGCTTGCTATATATTTTCGGTTAGATTTATAATTCTTTTTTAGTATTGTTTGGCATTTTAATACAATGAGATAGCAACGTATAGAGAACATATGAATTACTTGCAAATCGGATAAATTCGGTGTATCTATTGATGCTCATCCTGAGGATTTCGTCCATATTCGATAAATATTAGAATTACCGCATAAATTAAGCAGAAACTTGCACAATAAATACATCTGACAGCCTTGATTTTTAGGTATATTGATGAGTCGAACAAGCTAATAAAAACTAGGCTGGTAGTTGATTGTAGGAGATAATTGCAGAAACACTTTGAAGGTATAAACAAGGAGTATGCTGGGGAGAAGCAAGTTTTTTTTTTCTTTAATTATTTTCAGAGGTAAATTAGGGAAGAGCATTCAGAATTTGATGATATTCTAGGACAAATCATTTATTTCTGATTGGCTAGAACTTGAACAGAATTTGTTAAGGATGAACATAAACGTTATGGAATTCATGCTGAGCTGCACCAGCGTATCTATTTTGCGGACACGTTTTAAAAATTCCAAGCGAGAAAAAAATGCCAAGGCATTGTTCGTCAACTTGAGCAAACTTGATAATTCGTATCCTTTCTCCTACCAGTAGGTGTTCGTTCGTGTGCCCTGTTTCTTCTCTCTCCGGACGTATTCTTGTCTAAACATTTCGGATTGGATTTAATTAGAATATTGATGAGATGGATTATGGATGACCAAAATCTGTCCGGGTTCTCCAAGATGGGCTTTCTTACACCTATTTCTTTGTCAGGCCACATTTCAGAAGCCATCGCCGGACGTGCTTCAGGTGTCCTTTTCGGGAGCATTGCGGTCCAAGGTGGACGGCGGCGGTGCAGACATAATGGTGGCGCTGTACGAGAATGGACTGGTGACTGATTGTGAACGGGGCGAGAACAAGGGCCGTGTCCTCGCCAATGACTATGTTGTCCGCCGGTTTGAGAAGCTGCTCACTGTCAAGGACGTCTCGGCCAAGAAGAACCTGTCGGGGAGCGTCCAGTTTCCACTTTGGGAGGGCTTCAACAGCACCAAGTGTGGCATGCTTCTCTTTGTCCAGAATCGATCCTTGCAAACATTTGGTGTCCAGAATTTCCAGATCCCTAACAACGTCTGAATGTTTTGCTCGAGAGTTCCCTGGACGACGATCTTGTGCTAGCTGTACAATATCACTCATGTTCTATGCATTTGATTTATTCGCGGTGCTTTTGGGTTGTGGACAATCGTGATGATTATATTGTATGTGTTTGGGGATTGCGGACAAGAAGCGGATTGAATTGAGGACTATATCGTATTTTATTCTTGTATGATCGTTTAAATTGTTAAAATTCTACTCTTGAGGAGTTAAATTTTGAATTGGATTGAGGATGAGATATCGAGGCAAAGACGGCGTGAAATACTCGCGTACCGTACACAGCCCGTTAGTTTATCGAGTGATTAGGAGAAATGGGCTCGAACCGAGAAGAGTCGGTTCCGGGCGGTGGAGCGGCGGCCCGTTCTTTGTCGCACGTTCCTTGCAACACGATGTGTCGGATCGCGTACATTTAAGTGAATTTTGGATGAACCCCTGCCTCCCGATGTGGCACGTTGGCTGTTCCCCTGGCTCGACTCCCCAGTTTTTCCTTTTCTATTATTGGCTATTAAAAATATAAACCTTTGATTAATAAACGAGATATATGTTATTTTCTTTAAATTCCGCGAACTCCGATTGATGAGGATTAAAAGGCCATCATATAAAGTTAAAAAATAGCAATAGAATTTTTTAAACGACGGCAATGGTCAGAATACGGGGAAGCAACCAGAATCGAAGGCACATAATGTATGACAAGTCATCTATCTAATATACGATGAGCAGCAAGCAAATTCCCCACTTTTCCCGAACGACTTCGTAATTACAAATCCTTTCCTAGGAAGAGGGGGAAAAAAAAAAAACAATTTACAGTGAAAATATGGACAATTCAACCGACAATCTCCCCCCGGAGAAGCCTGACAAATTCACACAAAAAAAAAAAAAAAGGAAAAAATATTCCGATAGCGATGGCTCCAGATCTCTCACCGTCAAACACCGTTACGAACGAGTTGTCTAGCGACTCCTTTAGCTGGGTGCCCAGCAGCTGATGTACATGGCCTGCCGCACCGAGTCCTCTGTCTGCTTCCTCTGCTCCTCTTGTCCTCCCCGGACAAGCCCCAGATACGCCGCCGCCGGCAGAATCCCAGCTGAGGCCAACCGGTTCCGGCCGAGCTGGAAGGATCGGAGGACTGCGCCCCACTTGGCGCCCCCGTCGGCCTGGCCCTGCACGGCCGCCACACTCGCCGCCATCCACGCCTTGCTCCAGTGGCTCATTCCGGATTATCCAGTTCCACAATCGAAGCCTTTCTTCTTCGAGTTTCGATCGACTTTGCTTCCGCTCGTTGGGCCTGGTTTTATAGGGACGAGACGAGCAGGGAGCCGTCTCGAGAAAACCGCTTCTAATCTGGTTTCCGGATTCGGAGACCTGGACGAGAAAATTAATAAATTGATATCGCGCCTTCTCGCGATATTTTCGTTTCTCTCATCCCATCCCTGTGCTATCTATATATCATATTTGGCTAGTAAATCACGTGCTTCCCCTCACGCGCACGAGAAAATGGCCCCCGAGCCACGATAAAAGAGCAGAGGAATTGTTTCCTAATAATTTTAATTACATTTTTGCGTTCATCGCGGTGACAGGTGTCGGCGTGTCGCTCTTATCCGATGCGAAGGGAGTGACTCATCTGTGCAGGACAGTACCGGCTTTCGTATCTTTTTTGCTGCTTTATTTCTTTTCGTCCTCTAGTTTGGGCCCATGCGCGTGAAATCTGTCCGAACAACATTGGCTGGTGCATGCACCCACTAATAATTCGATGGGAATGGTAAATTTTCAAGCAACTTTATTAATTCTACCTTTCACGAGAATTTTCTACTGCCGATTACTTTCGAGAAAAGCATCGATCTGTTTAGACGAACAGAAGATTGGCATCAGGATCGAGTACACAGGATTATCTCGTGTCTTGTTACACTGCATATGTATGGTGCGGAACAGGGAGCACGGGAATGAAAGGCCAACGCTCGTGGAGCACGGTTTTCAGTTGAGGAGACGATGGTTTTGAACTGAAACCACTTGCAAAGACCACTGAAACTACGAAACATGGAATGAACGGGACAAGCGACCGGGAGGTCATTCGCGTAGGTTTGCATGGTTTTCTTCCCACGGAACATTGTTTTCTGGTATGGATGTGAAACAAGCATGGTTTGCAAGGGGGTTGGCTCTTTATTTTCGTCATCGTCATCTTCTTCTTTCAGCTTCAGACCAGTCACTCACAGTTGTATGCATAGATGTCTGCATTAGTAAAACAAGCACTGCTTCTCCTAAACTTAAGATTACACTGTCACCTATTAAAAAAAAAAATTCTTCTCCAAAACAAGTAGTATCATGAAAGCGAACAGATAACCAAGCCGAGGATTGCATCTCTATATTCTTCTATCCACTTTCGTTGATTTCTCTTCCTTTATTGAATGAACCACCTAAAATATATCGATTAAACTCCAAAACCATCCCTGTTTGCGACGCGACATTTGGAGAGTAAAGAAAACCCAAAGCTCATGCAGATCGGGTAGAAAGAGCAGCAGTGTGGTCCTTGGGATTTCACATCAATAAAAGACGAAGGAAGATGATAACGATTGAAGCGTACATAGACGGCATATCACACCTTTCCCTGCATCGGAAGATAAGGACGATGGATGGATTTCCGCCCCGAGTGATCAACATATCGATGACTTTTATATAATTACATGGTTTAAGATAGATAGCGATGTCCTCTTTCGATCTTTATCCAACATTAATCGATAAATAAAAAAAAGAAGAAAATATCCCAGGCTGCTCATGTCATTATCCTAATATTGATACATTATAATCGAAATTTACATCTATTTAACAAGCTTCTAAGGCCACTATAGGGCTTATTTTCAAGGAAAAATTAGCAAAAAATTGCTGAAAATATTTGAAAATAGGGGTTTATCAGCCACTCGTATTGGAGTAGTTAATTTTCTAAATAAAGAAATATTTATCACCATTTACAATTATTTGTTTCATATATAAACACTTTATTAATATATAAATAAACTCACATCTTTATAAATTATTATAAACTCACAGCTTTCTTTGAAAAATTAACTATTTTAAAAGTTAATTTTAAATTTTAATTAAATTAAAATTTTTTTGGTAATTTTTCATAATTTCAAACCTACAGTGAACTGACCGATGATTTGAGTCATGTCAGGACCTGCTCTCGGCCAATGGAACATTAACAGATTTTGCATCGATCCAAATCCCATTATCTACCAGAATTACAAATCCACACCGAATTTGGAAAATCTCCATGCAAAAACCATTTACACACTTTCTTATTCCGGATGAGCCTTTACAAACTCCCAACAAACGTAAAATGAAGAGGTTCAACGGTAACAATAAACTCTTCTCCGCAACACACAGCTTTTGAATCATGTTGTGTAACAGAAGAAAAATTACAACACCACCATGCTGCAGCTCTACATGGAGTCGATGCCTTCAACCTGCTGTCGGGCCAAGTATCTTTCCCTCCTTTCTTTCTAGAAGATTAAAAAGCACAGGAAAAAGGAAGAATTACACGTAATTTCATGGCCCAGAGTTGTGAAAAACCTGCTGATTGAATATCAAGTAACATACCCATTCATCTATGACAAGGCCTTCGCCCATGATTCGGGGACCATTGTCTTCAGGAGGTTTTTTGCGTGCCTCAAGTGCTGCCTCAGCTTCAGCTAGTTGGCGCTTCAATTTCTCCAATTGCTTCAAAGCAACAACAACAACAACATATTTATGTGAGATGTTTAAGGTTTGTCTTTGTTGCATATATCTCCCTAACAGACTTCCACAATCTCAAATTGACTGTCTCTTCTGTTATTATTGCCTATAAATTCTTGAAATCTCAAGTGACATCCCTAAGATGGAAGACTACAGATATATGAGGAATATTTTTTTCCGAAATTGTTAGTTGTCCAAATCTTGACTTAAAAAAACCAAGTAGGCAACCTTAATTATGATCCGCGTATTTAAAATGGCAATTAGATGTTACAACATCCTGATTATGTGATCATTCCCAAATATCATGAAGCCCCTTCTAGATACAAGATAATCTACTTCCCAAACAATCCAACACAGATTGCCAACGAATTATGGCGGTAGGGGAAAGCACAATGTTAGAACTCTTTTTTTGCGGGGTCAACATTAACACCATAGAGGTTGTTGTAATAGCAGCAAAGAATTAACAGAGTTAGAAGCAGAAAGTAAGAAGAAAACAGCTAATATGCACACACACCCCAAAAGAACTTATGGAATCACGCAATGAACCCATGACTTTAGTATCACACAAATAATTCAAACTGTTTCTAGTATTGAAATGCAGGCTTACAGGGCAAGGGCGGTCCACATCCAAGAATACAACTCTCAGAATTTGCTCTACTGCAACCTGATCTTTCTGCTCATCAAACTGTTCCATAGATATAAATTAACATAACTTCAGAGAAATGACCATAGATACATGAAATGAAATTAAATAGCATCAAAACCTATGATATCAAGGCAATACAATAAACCACATAAAACAAATATAATTGTAAGGTGTAAAATGCCTAGACACAAGTCAAAGAAGACTTGCAAAAGGCTAATAATTATGAATTCAGGCAGTGAATTGTTTTAGCAAAACAATCTAAGAAGCATGCTGTGTTGCTGCATGACACCTCAACATTAATTAAGTCATGCATGCTTATTTGCAGCAGAAGACTCACCAGTTCTGGTACATATTCCATAGGTCCTTTGACTTTCAAACTGACAATCTTGAACTTAACCTTGCTTTTCTGATCATTTTTTTCATCATTTTCCGGATGTTCCACAAACTTGAAAACTGCCAATTAAAAGGTAAAACAAGTTGAGCAACCAAAAAAAAACTATCCTCCTTCAAGAATGAGGGACCGAATGGTTTTTCAAAATCAGCAAGAAACAACAGTACCAGTTGCTATGATGCTCTTGCCAGGAGAAATTATAGCACCGGGAGGACGCATGAAACAGCTTTTTGGTGCAGTTGTTTGAAACTAGAACCATCTCACAAAATACATCAGACTTAATTGAATGAGAAGAGGCATGTTGAGGTGCATCAGAGGTGCGCACATTCTTAATGAAACTCGCACCTACCGAAGTATTTCAATTCTATCCAAAAAATAACTACATTATCCTCTAAGGTTTTGACGATAGTAATTCCACATGTATGCTACACACAAAAGCTGTTGCTCTAAACCAGGACTGTGGACCAAGCAAGCAATCCATAGATCACATGAAAGAACTGGAGACAGAACTCATACCTTAAATGCTACATGAGACTTGCTGGTATTCTTTATTCTGACAGCACTCCGAACCTGCTTGCCAGGTTCATCTTGAACAGGCAAATCAAATGGGTCAGGAAAGGATTAAAAAGTGGCAAAAATGTTCAACAAAAAATTGTGTAACAGAACCACAGTTAAAAGAAAAGACTATGACAGGGAACTAGTAAGTCAAAATGTTTGGGAACAGAAGAAAGAAAGACATAATAGAAATTACAGACTGGATTGATCCACTAGGGTAGAACTTAGTGAGATGAGAGCATATAAAAGACAAGCTTTTGTAGTACAAAACCTACAAGCAAGCTCAATATTCAAGATTGACCTGTTTTCAGAATGTAAATAGATTTATATAAGATGTATTGGGCCACCTTGAAGTTATCTAGTCCCAGAAAAGGTTGTCACTATTTGTAGTTGTTCTTTGGAAGAACTCATTTTGAAGTATGCATTCAACAATCAAGAGTAAGATTATTAACACAGAAAGGAAAAGAGCATCATTACAACCAAATTCTCCGCTGAATCTAAGCTCAACCAAAGTGGAATAATTGAAAAGCAACAACACCCCATAAACAATCGTAAGTCCATAGACTGAAACAAAGATCCCTTTGTCTTTTGAATTAGCATGAAACCAGTAAATATACGCTGAACACCACACAAAACTCATCTTTTGAAAGGGAAAACGCAATTCCCGAATTGTTGAAGAGCTTACGAACTTCCAATCTCACCAAATTCTTCAAAAACAAGTTTATATTTTGCATATCAGAGCAACAGCAAACTGGCTCACACAAGTGAACTTCCTAACAAAGAAGCAAGATCACAATAAAAACTATCCAAATTTAGCATTACACGCTCAAAAAGAAGGAACTTACATGGAAAGTAGAGCTTGGTGGCGGGATCAAGCCGGAGCCGACGTCTGGTGGGCAGCAGAGCCCGCGCCACCGACGAAACCGAGCTGTTATTCCCCGATCCCTTTTGTTGCGGCGCCTTCCCATCGGTCTGACTCGGCGCGTGCTGGTGATGCGTCAGCGAAGCCGATGAGTTCGTCGACGACGTGCCGCCTCCGGCGCCGCCAGAGCTCTGCCAGAATGGCAACCGGCACAGGCCCCAGACCTTAGCCTCCGACTTCCCCCCGATCGCCATCGCCGAATTCTTTCCCCGAGCTAGTGCGACACTCTATCGGAGCCCCCGGATCACCACTCTGCGTTGGACCTGGAGTGTTTAGGTGTTGAAGGAGGAGGAGAAGGAAAAAGGAAGAACAAGCCGGTGACTTCCGACGAGGTGGAACGGGAGGACCGCGCGGACTTTAGAGGGAAGATTGAAATGGAGCTAAGAAGTTGGTTTTGGCGTCCGCTTTTGTGGTCTTTTTCCGAGAATTTTCTGTAAATTCTATAATCAAGATATTCTCCCCCCACATGCGCAAATGCGCGGGTGACGGCAGGTAACGGTGTCGTGTAGGCCGTTGACCTGATTGATCCTCGCGTGGATTGTCTCTCGATCCGAATCAGACACCGTTCGGCTGGACCGCCTGAAGACCCGAACCCGTTTAGTTTATCGGTCGTACTTGTTTCGCGATGACAATGAAGATGTACTTTAATAATTAAAATTTTTAATAAATAACCATCTGATAAATTTATAAAACATTATATATTTTATTATTATTATAAAAATTTACTCACATTATAATATAAATTTATATAAAAAATTTTGATTAAAATATTTTAAAAAACTTTAATTTAATTCAATTGTACTAATTAAATTAATATTAATAATTAAAATATTTTTATTTGGTTTTTGCTGTAGATCCTCTATTTACAATTAATATACGATCGATTTGGCAAAACTGAAATTTAAATACTTAATTTTATAATACCGAATAATCAGTCTTTTATAAAAAATTGAAAGAAAATAAATTTTATTTTTTATATTAATTTAATAATCGTCTAAAATAAAATAAAATAAGGATAATTTAATTTTTAATATTAATTTTAATTAATAAAATTAAATTAAAATAAAATATCTTTTGAATTTTTTGATCGATATAATTTTTATAAATTTATATTATAACATGAGTGATTTTTTTTAATAGTGATAAAATAAATACATTTTTTAAAATTATAATTAATTAGTTAAGTACTTGTTAAAAATTTAATAACTAACAATAATGTGGAATAATGAGGTTGGCCTGGTCTCAACTTGGAGTTAGCCCAGTGAATTGATTGAGTCAGAGCATACCCTAGACTGACAGCAAGCAAGAAATTCATGTGAAGCTGAAGAATCAGGAGCCGATCTCCTGAACCACGGAATCCATGCGGCAGGCAAATTTCACGGCAGTCCCGTCGCACCAGTCGACAAGCAAAAACCACCCCTTGTTTCTTCTGGGAACACACACAACAAAAGACTGGGATTTTGATATCCCAATCAAAACCAGCTGCTCTCCAGCTCCTGGTTTTCAGCACTCCCAAACTACCTTGTATCCTTTATATGTACCAGTTTCCTCGCACAACAAAGCAACATCAACAACACAAGCTTCTTGTACTAAGTCCACAGCCTCCTTCTTCTTCTATAATATCTCAGATGATATGGGTTCACCGATTAGGACATCGTGGATCGTGGCATCGAGCGTCGGAGCGGTAGAGGCGCTGAAAGACCAAGTAGGCCTCTGCAGATGGAACTACGCCCTGAGCTATCTGCACCATCACGCCAAGAACAACCTTGGATCCCTGTCTCAAACAAGGCGGACGAGGCCTTCTTCTTCTTCTTCTTCTGGGAAGATGAAGCAGCCTGAGGAGAATCTCAGAGAATTCATGTTCTTGAGTTGTTGGGGACCCAATTAGCAAGCCAAATGTTTGTGCTATTGGATTTCTTTTTCCCTTTCTTTTTTTTTTTCTGCATAACGATGTAAAAAATCCAAGTTCGTATACAAGTGAAATCAACATCTTTGCTGCAAGCTCCTCTGTGCTAAACATCTCAACAAGCTTTTCTGCAAGTCTAATTTATCAAACAGGGGGAGCAAGAAGCTTCTTTAAAAGCTCAATCACTGTCATGGTGCGGTCTACAAAAACATATCTAATTTCAGAAACCTCTTCCACAATTAAAGAAAAACTCAACTCTCACAATACAGCACTTAAGATCTACAGATGCCTTGTGTTCATGGACAAACAATTCTATGTAAATTTGAACGCCATCCATATTTGAAAATGGAGAAAATGGTTGCATGATAAAAGAACTCTAGATGATTAATTATTACATAATACAAAAAAATCTCTTTGACTCTTTTGGAGACGGAAGATCTCATGAAAAAGAAAAAAAAACACTTTTCACTTAAATCGGAAACTTTTGATTTCACTCTTCCACGCTTTTCACCCTCAGTTCTTTCATGCCTACACAAGTTGGTTTTTTTCATCCATACGAACTGCTTTACCTGGTTTTCACTCTATCAAGATGTTACCTCTTCGGTAAATCTTTTTGACATTTTTTATAGACGAATGGTAGGTCCAGAAAGATAAGGAGCATGACATGTATAGGATTTCTACGATATCCTTTCTCACAGATCTGAGAGTGCCGTGTATCGCTAGGTCCCAGTCAATGTTCAGTCATCTGTACAATACGACGATATTCTATCTACCAGTACAAGAGCATGGGGCCAAACCAGCCCCAGTTTTAGGTGACACATGATGCCAAAAACACTAAACAAGCAATGGTGCCCCTGTTTCTGGGAGTGGAATTGCTAAAAACCAGCAGCAGCAGCAGCAGCAACCAGCCTGTACCACTCCACCACCACCTCATCCCCTTCTTCCCCATCTGCAAGCTATAAATTCTCACACCCTCTTCAAGAACACCATCCAACAAAGCACCGCTGCAAACCTTCTTCTTCTTAGAAAATCTCAGACAAGTACTGTGCAGAGTGATGGGTTCTGCAAGCAAGGCATCGTGGGTGGTGGCGTTGAGCGTGGGGGCGGTGGAGGCGCTGAAGGACCAGGGTGGTCTTTGCCGATGGAACTATGCCTTGAGATCTGTCCACCAGCGAGCCAGGAACAACATGGGATCCCTGTTCCAGACCAAGAGGATGTCTTCGGCTGTCGGTGCCAAGAGAAAAGTTGCGGTTGTTGATCTGAAGAAGATGAAGCAATCGGAGGAGTCGTTGAGGAAAGTCATGTACTTGAGTTGTTGGGGACCTAACTAGCAAGCAAATCAACAATCATCGCTTCTTCTTCTTCTTTTAATGAAGCTTGTATATAGAGATTCATTAGAGATATGGGAAGTTTGTAAGGGATGAAAATTTTCTTGTTGCATCGTGCAAATATTGTGCATAAAATTTTGTCTGGTCCACTTGATATTTGTGGTTTGACATCCCGGGCATGACCTTGACACCTTACCAGCTGAACCATCACAGCGAAATATGAAATGTAAAATCATAAATTAATTTATAAAACTGTTAACTGCATTTTTTGTTTTTAGGAATTATTTTGCGGTGAGCGTGGATCGAACACGCGACCTTCAGATCTTCAGTCTGACGCTCTCCCAACTGAGCTATCCCCGCAAGTTGTGCACTTGCGAAAATAATATCTACTAAATCAAACACAGAGTAGAATCATCCAACCCAAACATGTCTGCCATACAGTCAAAGTTCCAATTTTTCATACAAAATATTTACAAAGTTGGGTCATATTCTGCATCAGTACAGGAACAGGATCACCACCGCACATCAGCTGGGGCCCCAGCAGCTGAGATACATGACAGTTCTAAGTGACTCCTCGGCGCGCTTCCGTTTATCCTCGCCGGCGGCGACCACAGGCTTCAGAAGCCCGTAACACTTGGGAGCCGGCTCCCCCAACAATTGGACCCTGGAGGCGGTGGCAGCGGAGTCCTTCTTATCCGATTTGGCGGACGACTTGCACCTCATGCTCATCTTGCAGGATCAATATAAGTGGAGTTACTGAGTCACACGACTTACGGAGGAAGTAGAAGCTTGAAACAGGGAAATGGAGACTTCGCGAGGATTACGAGGGGTTTATATAGAGAAGAACAAGGGGCGATCTCTTGAAAACCACCGGCTATACCCCGCGGAATAAACTAGGAGACCGTGGGCCATGTCACATGTGAGGGAGCCATAAGGACACGTGTCAGTGGGCTTGAACGGTCGGTAGCGTGGATTGGCTTTACACGTAGGACGCGTGCCATGAGCCTTCTCGGCAGCCACTTCTCGAGGAGGACCCAACATCTGCACGTGATTAAGATAAGGGGAAGACAATTAATCTTTGAATAATTAACTTGTTCGGAGCCTTTGAACACTCAAAGACTGTCAAACATTTTGTTATTCTCGGGTATATGTTACGAAAAATTTCCCCGTTGCTTTAAGGTGAAATTACCAGAAGATACAAGCAAATTTAACCCGATTCAATGGGCTTACAAATTTACCAAAAGCCATCGTCGCTGTCCGAATCTGATTACATAACAATTTTACCTATTCTCAGATGAATGATTTAAACTATATCGCAGTAGATATTATGCACACCAAAATTTAAGCATCGGTTTTCAGCTGAAGCGAGAGAAATCTGCTTCCGGTGGAAATTTGAAGGTGTCTGCTGCACCAAATTTCCTTCTTTCCTCGATTTCATCGTCTGAACTATCGCTGCTTTCAGGACCGTGATGATGAGATGAGGGCGTAGAAGGGTCGTGTATGCTTTTGGACCTGCAGTTGTGAGTTGCCAGCATGTTTACTTGACCGAGATGAGAGATCTCCACCACAACGGTGGCATCGTCATCTGGAAGGGGCTGCTTCCAAGGCTCTCCATCAATCCTCATGAATGTGTGGTCAACGGCACCCTTGTGGAACTCGAAGCGAATCCGACGGGCCTATACAGAAAGATATGAACTCACATGTATCCTGATAGATTTTTGACCAAGCCAGAGATGACGAAGACCATACTGGAGATTGGATTTCTACACAATTTTTATCTCAAACAGCTGTATGACGCAGTTATGCTAAATTGCTAACATATAGGTAGTGCTTTTACCTGAGCAAGGCGAGTTCCATGTCCCTTGGGAGCATACAAAACGAGCCCATGCCAAGCATCTCTAAAACCCACGACTTCAAGGAGACCATCGTCAACATATGGCGGGGTCAGATCCCTCTGTAATTATGCAAATTTAAGGTATCAAATCTGTCTTGTGGATACATTCACATACTGGATTGAAAATAAGAACTCACATCTCGCTCTTTTCTCTTATTTGGTGTTCCCCAAGGATTTAATCCTCCTGAGAAGCTGGGCAAGTTGAGGCAAACAATTGACCTGATGCTGAAAAACAATAAAACTTGCAATGAATAAGATGATATTTAGCCAACAGGTATTGAAGACTAATCTAAGCAATCAAAGAAATTTGTCAAATTTGGATTACTTGGGACTGGCCTTGGCGATTTTCAAATAAAACTGATATTCACGAATTCAAGTAAAAACTAATTTTAAACAATGGAATTATCACATTTGTGCAGATGGCCTAGTATCAAAACCATCACCAAACAACAACCTACACTTTCCTTAAAAGAAACACACGGTTCAAGTTAAAAAGAACAAATACCTCTGGGGTATTTCAAGTTCATCCCACTGCCCATGTCTCCTCATGATCATCACCTTAGCAAGCTGAGCTATGTTCCTGTTTGACAAAAATAATCCAAATATTAACACTAATATTTTTTACATAAAATATTAAAAAATAGTTAAAATTAACCTATGAGAAATTTTCACAAATGAGACATCATTATTTCCCCACCAAAAGGACCAACTTAAAATCACCGAGACCATTGACCAAGGAAAGTTAATAAATGAAAGCTTAGGAAGAATTTTGTTAAAAGGAGCACAAACTCAACTATTGCCCTTAGAGATTCAGTAAAGCTAGCAATGGACTATTACCTTGAAGAAGGATGAACGAGAGAAGCACAAAACCATCCTTGTGTACATCCAAGCTTTGCATAAGTCGTCTGTATAACAGAATGAAACATTGTGGGCTCATGATATAACAGTTAACGTTTTGCATCAACATGCAGTTTCAGCATCCTGAACTACATCCATTCAACAAGAAACAGACTTAAATTGAAACAATGGAAAGAAGTTTATGATACCACAATTTCAGATGCCTAAAACACATGATGCAACAACAATAAAAAGTGAGGAAAGTTTTAAGTAGCAGTTAACAACAGACAATCACTACAAGAACTATGCATTTCACATAAACTATATACCTGATTAACCAGCTGGTTCTTGAATTTCTCAGGATGCAACTTCCTCTCTGAATGAAAAGCATACGAGACTTGAGCATCCATTCCTATAATGGAAAGGAAGGTAAGACATGCATTATACAAATGATTAAACATAAAACAATTTATATCTTGCATTATTCAGCTAGAGAATGAGGACACAAGCTTATTTTAAGGGAAACATCTTACCCATACTGAAATAATTCCAAAATCCTCCTCGAAAAGTGTGATAACCTTCCTAAAAAGAGAAAAACATGAAAGAAGATAAAATTTGCCAAAGAAAAAAAATGAGCAAGTCTAATAAGGCAGACATTAAATATGGTTAAATCAGGTATAACTCCTTCACAATTTTCCATCAAAGTAAAAATTGAGAATTGTAGAACAATTGCTCTGCCATAGTATTGACATAGCTTATAAAATGAAGAGGCACAAATTTGCAGGCACAGAACTGCCATATGTTGTGCGTGTTTTCACCTATTTTCATCCTGATAGGAATTACTTTCAGAAGGTGATTTTATGCCAAGAGTACCATTATGACATTTAAACCTGACTATGCTTATAAGGAGATAGACTTTTGATAAAAGAACAAAGATTCGCATACCATATTTAGTGGATCATATGCTTAAAAGGAGATGGACTTTTGATATAAAAATAAAGATTCGCGTACCATATTTAGTGGATCTGAGCTTGATACACGATTAAATGCATGCAAAGAATGTGGCAGGTCAAGAGGAGCAACTGGGTCACAAGAACCTTCCTTTGGAGCACGCATCCGCATGATGATATGCCAGCTGATAAAATCAAGGATGTTAAACAATAAATCCATATTGTAAGAGAATTCAAAAAGCAGAAACGATAAAAACATATTAAACACCGGATCAAGTTGTAAGCAACAAAGAAACAAAAACCAACATCATGCATGCAAATGTAGCATTTGTCTAAATTGGCATGAGTCCACCTTCGCAAATTACAATGGACCCTAATCTAGTATTTTGGTGGGCAAAGATATTCACATTATTGTATCTGTTTACCTAGAAATAAATCATACATAGCTTGGTATCTAATATATGCTTTGAAAAAGTTACCTATCGATCTTCATTTCTGTTGCTTTCATTACTTGCTCCAGAAAAGATTTCACCGACTGATGATCTGTGCCAGGATTCTTCTTTCCCTGCAGGAGAATTTAAGGGCACATAATTTTCCAACCAAAAGATGATATATTCAACAATAAATTGGAAAATCATATTTGAACCAACACATGATGCAAAAAGAAATTTATAAATTTGAAGAAAAAGTGAAAGCTTTCAGCACATATAGAAGTCAATAAAAGCAGTCATAATAAGAAGTATTAGGGATATTGATACTGTCTAGCTAATAAAACGTTATTTGCATTGAAATAAACTAGTTTACAGTACCGTCCTGAAATTGGAAACCAGCATACATATCTAAAATAAAACTCGTACCACTAATAAACGACCGACTAAAAAAGCACAGGTTAACTTACCCAGCCAAATGAAAAGGGAAGGTTGTTTCCAGTTCCCAACGGAACCGTAGCAATAGGTGGTGGCTGTGCTAGTTTAAGATCACAAACCACTCCTAGCAGCCAACTTGCTGTACCATCACCACCTGCAACCTGAACAAATTTGATAGTCAGCCAACAAAACTGCAAATGCTGGAAATTACTTCATTTCTTTTAGATTAAAAGCAGACTGGGAGGCTATGCTGAAACAACATTTCACTCACTATTAGTCTCAATCTTTTCAGAATCTCAGCGGCAAGCTTGTCACCCATGATTTTGAGTTGCTCTAAATTGCCATAGAGTTTGTGTAGCACCTTATCAGGGGCTTTCTCTCCCAAATCAAAGACCTAAAACATTATGGAGACTTAAATAAACCTAACACAATGCGGACATGTACCGCTTAACCGCTTAAAGTTAATCTTGATCGTATGCAATCCAACAAATTAACAACTAGACGGCCAACCCCTTTCTCAGAAAATACCTGAACTTTGTTGAGAAGCTCCCTGTATGTTACTAGCAAGTCCGCTCCAAGCTGTCCCCCGCTTTTGGAGTTTATAAAAACTACCACTGGACATTTCGGTATATATGAAAGCTCTTCTGTCTCCGAACCTGGTTCAAATATATAGTCTGGGATATAGAACTCTCTCAACAGATCATTTGCCTTTATTTTGTGAGACTCTGACACGTGATTGGTCTTCAAACTAAAGTCGCCCATTTTTTTATCCGCTCTACAGCATTCAGGCAGCAAACATTTGAGATGCAGTGCATATATAACCAGAAAATAGTTGATCATAAACAAAACTGCTGAATACAGTGGTTCTGGAATATGACGGACAGAATCAATTGAAATTTTGGAAAACAAGTTATGGAATTAACTCAATCATATTCCAGAGAAAATAAAAATATTTTGTAAATAATAAGTATTGGAGCAGAAGTTATCTTGGGCTACTCACAGAAATAAAAGGAATAACCTAGAAGCAGAGAAAGTGGTAGATAACTATTGCTGGATGAAATTGTATCATAAAGTATCTATAATTTGTAGAAGTCTACAATTAAAGCGGGTCTGGAGTTAGCTATAGAAACAAGGGATAGCTATTTTTTAATATCTAGATTATTCTTTCTTTTTTCTGTAGCTCTGCTAAAAGCGAGTGAACATGCATGCATTTTCTCTAGCCAGTTAATCTGACGAGCACGGATACAAATAGCACAAATGTGATTGCAGAACATATAATCTTAACTACAATCCAAGGTGGAAAGAGGACTGCTGTGAGGTATGTTTCATTATTGAAAATAAGCAGAATCATGAAGAAAATATGTCTAGCTGAAATCAAACATATATATATCTACTGAAAATCTACAAAACAAATGAGGTGACATAGACCAATTATATCCATTTTTCTGCATGAGAAAACATGAAATTCGAATATAACTCCCTAGTTATAGAACAGGACAGATAGCAATAACATGAGTTATTGTCTAGGCATTGTCCAAATAGGAAACCAGCATTCAACACAAGCTCTTCTTATCTATCTGAAATCAAATCGCGCTAAACTCTCAGGGGGCCAAACACCATTAAAGGAAGAAAATCCCGCATCCCCAAAATCTCACATCTGCGATAGGGGATCCAAGCTTCGAGCGTCGCTGACAGAAGGACCAAACTCGACATCGAAACCACGCCAGCAGCTCACAGGATCACGCATCCGAATTCGCACGAACCGAGAGAATGCAACTTTTCCGTTTTCCATCGGAACGACGAAAGCAAAAGACGGCAATAGAAATGGTTTTCAAGAAGAAGATTCATCGAACGAAAGAGAAGCCATTATCGAAAACGAAGCATCGAATCCGAAAAATCATTCAAAACAAATCCGGCTGATGAGAAGGAGATCGAGCATGATGAATGCGGGATATATGAGAGTAATGGGGCATTATTACCTGGTGGCGAGAAGGGTCTCTTTCTCGTAGGGAATCGCAGAGAGCTCAAGCAAGCTCGCGGAGGCCCTTTATGCGATTCATTCCGTCAATTTGAATCGACGGGAGAGAGAGATAATCGAAATGCTTTCCGATTTCCGAGTTCCGGGAAAAGAGTCGGGAGGAAGGAGAGGTTTGATTTGACCATGGCCGTCGTTTCCATTTTCAATTACGCGGACGCATGGGCAAAATCGGTATTTTTCGGTCTCTTTCCCGTGAAGGACGACAAACGCGGCCGGCGGGAGCGGCCAAGATATAAGGCGGGACCCGCGAATCGAGCGATGACGTGGCGGATATCAGCTGGACACTACGAGGATTTGCTGTCCGGGACCATGTATGCAGGCTGGGGAAGTGGGTCCGGTAGGAAAATCCGGTTGCGGGGGGGGAGAGTTTAAGGCGTCCCGGTGAAAAGCGTTTCGCAATTGGCGACGGCGGTTGAATCGCCGCGGGCGGTGACCGTCGCGAAAATTTGTGAGGAAGGAGAAAACCAGTGAATATGCTCGCACACGAAACACGCCAAAATCACAAAGAAAAAAGCCAGAAACATATCGATGGAG
The DNA here is from genome assembly GCA_005019695.1 of Trichopus zeylanicus subsp. travancoricus. Lineage (NCBI taxonomy): Eukaryota > Viridiplantae > Streptophyta > Magnoliopsida > Dioscoreales > Dioscoreaceae > Trichopus > Trichopus zeylanicus. Next base: position 236,402 of record RXID01015017.1, read on the forward strand.
CCCACGCGGCGAACGACGGGATTTGGCATTTTCTATTTGTCTTTTGAATCTCGAACAATATTAAATTAAGAAAGTCGGCGGACATCTCTAACGCGCAATCATGTGTGCGTAGCCCACCCGCAGCTGGCTGTCCGACCATTTCAACTGTGGGCTTTCTTTCTCGTCAGCCCATCCTCTCTCTTCAATCAATCGGGCCGAACATGGGCCGAATCCGAACCCCCTTTTCGCTTCTCTGGACTCTCCTGTCAACCAAGAGCCCTTGTAAAATGTGACGAACGAAAGACCATGTTTTCCTTAACTGCAGGCTACATATAATTCTTTAAAATTTTATCAAAAAAATATATTTTTTAAAATATAATATATATATATATATTATTATTTTTGAGTCAACAAGTATGTTGCAAAAAATCAATATTTTAAATTTCGATTTCAAAATCGATTTCAATTAAATTCTTTTTAAAATTTTTAATTAAAATTTAACTTTAGATTTTTAAAATATTAAAAAATTAAACAATATATAAAAAATTTATATACATATATCCTTTTAAAATTATTAAATAAAAATTTTATAGTAAAAAAGTACTTAAAATATGAAGAGAAAAAAAATCATAACTAATAATATTTAATCCCTAGTTAATTTGATTCGAGATTAAATTCTTAATCACTAGACGAAGTATCCTACATAATATAAATATAATATATAAAATTTAATAATATTTGAAATCAAATTTCAGATCAAAACGTTTTTGAAATTACTCTAAAACCAAAATGTTGTTTCAACTGAAACTTCAGATATTGACAAAAATCTCTTTGAATATAAATTTATCATTAATATAAAAAATATTCAAATAATATATTATTTTATACCATTTGTATTAAAATTAGAAAATAACAAATATCTTTGATATGTTTAAAGGAGTCTTTAATAATTATTAATATGTCAATAGAAGTTTGACCCTCATAAGATTCAATAAGCCCTGACAATTGAATTTTCGAGCCGTTAGAGTTGGATTATAATTAATAATTAATGTTAGAAATTTTCTATGGTGTAGAGGATCAATAATACCAGTTTGATTTGTTCGCGGAGATAAAAATCTTATTGTGGCGTGTATTGAACATCCAAAATTGAAATCTATCTCTATTTCTTGGTTAAATTTGGTTTGATGATTGAACGTTAACTTGAAGCTCGAGCTTGAACTTGGCAGGGGTCGAGTCCAGCTCAATCCGATTACATGCTTAGACGGAAGGGGATTTTTTTTAATGACGGCTTAATTCAAAGAGAAATGTGCGTCTAAATAGAAACAAAAAATGCCATTAACGACGTGATCGAATGACAAATAAGAAAATAAATATACGACAAAGGCAGTCACAAGATTTCATTGGAAGACAATGCATAACTTTTCTTCCGAACTATTCAATGAGAATCTGTTTCGAGAAGCATCTGTGAGTTGCGATGGCAGGACGTTGAGAAGTATTATTTATTATATTGGGTGTGAATCTGTGTAGAGGTGAATCTGTGAGTTGAGAGGGCTGGGTGGTTGGCCACCAGCGCATACCAATCGCAGAAACTGAGGATCTTTTGTACAAGAGAAGAATGGTCGACTTCTATTAGTACTCGAGAACTTATTGTTTTCTAGATTGAGGAAATCTTGTTCCGGATTTTAGCGAAGACTCGGTGCAACAGCATGGGATTACTGTTCACTTAAGACTACTGCATTATACCAGTTTTTCTTCATCAAAAGCAACAAATTAACACCCAACGAGAAACACGGGGACGCAAGCAAAAGTTTAATAGCCAAGCCAGATGCGTCATATGTGTATAGATGTTCTCTCGCTACTAATGAATTGTTCTTTTCCATTTCAACGTCAGATTTTCGGCTGACAGTGCACTGCTGTACCGCTCACATGCGTGAAGTTCTCAACCAAATGCAACTACATTACTAGTATATGGTCACATTAGTTCCAAGCATGCTACATTATTGGACAGCTCACAGTGCCGGCATTAGCTTATAAAATCTCTGTTTGTTGTATAAGAATAGATTCGTAGAATGTTCTTAATAGTTTTTAGCGTTGGCTTATGACAGATCCGGTAAGTCGATGCAACAAAATGTGTCCTCTTGAAAAGGAATTCCATCGGATACTGAATGCAGTATTCTACTTACAATGGCTCATTCTCAACAAAACTGCTTCTGTTTATTGTTTAAATAGATCATCAATTATTGAACGCCAATAATTCATAAGTAATGACCTCGGCTTCGATGTTTATTTGGTCTAAACTGAACTTTGTCGCAACCATTACTTTTAAGACGGCGTACTGTATTTCTTGTCGATTTATTTAGAAATTTTTCTTCAGAAAACACTCCAGACGTTCAGAGTGGTTTGCTAAAAATAGTAGGAAATCTATGCATGCGTCAAACCTAATTAGGTGAGTGGATATAACAACAAATTTGAAGGGCGTTCCCGGCGTAGTATCCTTTCAATAAAATCTATTATATCAGTATTCAGTAAAAATGGTTGGCTTGTTAAGCGATGGATGAGACTATTTGGGATTGGTATAGTTTGGCCAGAATTCTCTTTAGCATCTTGACATCATGCTATCTAATAACGCTTTGCTAACAATGTTTCATATATATGCTTAGCGATAATAATCCATGCGGAAAGCTGAACTCGAACTAGTTAAAAAAATTGCATGGTCGTATGAGCTTGGATTTCCATATCCATGAGAGATTTTTAAATGATTAGAAAATTTAAAAAAAAATTAGAAATTTAAATTGAGAAGCAGGACACCTCATCCGATGGTTACCATTAATAACAAGTATTCATACGTTTTATGGGGTCAACTCAGAGAACGAAGGCCACTCTTTCGGGCAAGCCATACGCCACCGAAAGCTACGTGGCTCTACCAAATGGAGCAAGGAACATGAACTCCTTAGATTAGTGGGGATCCAGAACGGAAAGATCCATTAAACAAATCGTTTGTTGCCATGCCGCCAGACACGGAGTTAATCCGGGAAGATTAGGATGAACCAAATGAGCAAATATTATAATGCCTTGAGATGGCTACCAAATCTTTTGATTTTTCATGTTCTTAGCCTTGTTTTCGTGCATACGTAGATCGACGAAATGTACTCTGTTGCCATGCATACATGAAACCATGATGCTGATATAAAATGTCAGCGAGATTATTCTACCTTTTTCTTCCTGTATTAGCATCAGTCTCATATCTTAAACAATTGAAGTACTAAACCTTGAAACTTCTTGGTATTTTTTAGCGCTTCTAGCTTACCATTCAAGCCAAATGTCTCTTTGTTTAACCAAAAGAGAACTAGATTGAGTAACCTAGAAAAAGCGAAAAGCGAAAAGTATAGAAAGAACATACATGTGATGAATAGGCGGGATATAGGTCAAAGTAAAGCAGGACTTGCATCCTTGTCAACCTGTTCTGTGTTCACAACTATCAATTTTTCTCCATGGGCGTGTCCCTGTTTAGGTCACCATCGCCTGATAAACATGCTTAGCTTTCACCATGTGTCCCCTCAAATTTCGTAATTATCTTCCTAATTAATACTCCTTAATCCAATCCTTCCCACAGCGGAATCTTCTTTATAAACTTATACTAATGTTAATGTCTCATTCGTGAGCCAAACCCGAACCCGAAAGACGTTATCGACCCATTAAGCGGCCTCGGCCAGGCCTAAACGATGAAAAGTTGGCGATGTAACGCAACTCGGGACAGGTAAAAATTCTCCGAGCCAAAATCTTGTAGGGGCACAACTCGACTTCTTGAAGGTCGTCGGGTTTGAGCCAAACTCCATTTTTAGGGCTCGTCCGTGTAGAGAGACGTGTGTAGCCGGCGGCCACGTTGTCATTTTGAGGAACTTAAAAGTCCCACAAAGCTTGAAAGGTTTGACTAGTCAACAAATTAACCCGCCATAGAGAAAATGTGGCAAACAGCCGACTTTGTTTCGGGGACCACCATGGATTCGACAAACCCTAGTGGAAAATCTCATTCTCACATTTGCAATAGCGACACAGTAAATATTTTTGTCTCTTTTTTTCCTCATATTTTTTGAGAATAAAAAATTACCATCATATACGGCAGCAGCCAAATCTAATCTGTGCAATGCCCTGGTGCCACAGCATGGTCCATATATTTGCTGAGGAACACGGGCAACAGTTGTCGCCTCCATTGCTGTACAGGTGAAGCAAAGATAAAACTCCAGATTTCCTGAAACACTTTCTATTCCACCAAGTGTCGAAGCTTGGAGCCGATGAGAGCGCGCCATGCAAAGGAGGAACTCGTGAGTCGGGAAACGCGGGGCCCTCCATCCATCAATGTCCATGTCGTCACTCGAGGGGCTACGTGGCACTTCTCGGTCAACGCCAGCTAAACGGGAAAGCGATCATGATTGATGAGCTTCTTCTTCTTCCTTTAATTGCAGCCCACTTTTGATGGATCTTAATCCAAGTTTTTAACCCTAAGTGAATTTTTATTAGCAAGTACAAAAAACAGAGAGAGAGAGAGAGAGACAGAAGATAAAAACTAGAAACCAGGGAAGCGTGCCACGTTGCATTTGCGAAAAGCCAAGGACGGCACCGAATCCGATTGACTTTCTCTTCTGTGCCTCCCTCTCTTGCTATATAAAGCAGAAGCCACACTTTGTGCCATTCAATGGGATGAAACCCAATTGCTTGGGCCCCTACGACCAGAGGCTCGAGCTCTTCTCCAATCATCGCTTCCAAGCAAAAGCTGAGCCCAAAAAGGTCGTCGACGGACAGATTCTCCGCTTCAATCAACATGGGACGTACACCTTGTTGCGATAAGAATGGATTGAAGAAGGGCCCGTGGACGCCGGAAGAGGACCAGAAGCTCATTGATTACATACAGAAGCACGGCCAGGGAAGCTGGAGGACGCTGCCCAAGAATGCCGGTAAGCAACTTCGTTCATGTAGAACAAGATACATATCCTTTTAAACTTTTCTTTGTTGAACTGACTTGATGTGTTACGTACCTTGAAGGGCTCGCGAGGTGTGGGAAGAGTTGCAGGCTGCGGTGGACGAACTACTTGAGGCCTGATATTAAGAGAGGAAGGTTCTCGTTCGAAGAGGAAGAAACCATCATTCAACTACACAGTATACTCGGAAACAAGTGAGTACAATTCAACCATTCACTGCTAGTCTGGCTTATACAATAATTTAGTCCGATTAAATCATAGGATTCTGATCATTTTCTTGTCAGGTGGTCGGCGATCGCAGCTCGCCTGCCGGGGAGAACAGACAACGAGATCAAGAACTATTGGAACACCCACATCAGGAAAAGGCTTCTCAGAATGGGGATTGACCCCGTGACTCACACTCCTCGCCTTGACCTCCTCGACCTTTCTTCCCTTCTCGCGCCATCTCTATACAGTCCGACTCAAATGGATGTTTCGAGGCTGCTCGGCATGGAGCCTCTCGTAAACACAGAGCTCCTGAGAATTGCCACCAATTTGCTGTCTTCTGAAAGCCAAAACTCTAAACTAAACCGAAACTTCCAGCAACCAAACCTCTCCAACCCTCAAGTCCAAAACCCTATGCAAACCTTTCAAAACACAATTACTAGAGATATCCCAGTGTGCACAACATCGAATGCTCAGCTCTTTCACGAGCAGCCGCAGATAATGCGAGAAAATGAGGCACAATTTCAACCAGATGTCCAGACAAATGCATGGCAAGCCAACCAGCAAGTATGCACTATCCCTGGGGGATATGCTCCCGAACCAAATGTTAGCTATGATAATTTCCCGGATCAATTGATTTCACAAATGTTAGCAGAGAATCAGAGCTTTCAGTTTCCAAACAGCCAAGGATTTGATCTCTCCCCTGTCCTCTCAACCCCATCGTCGAGCACGACGCACTTGAACTCCTCGTCGACATACATCAACAGCAGCCTCACTGAAGACGAGAGGGACAGCTACTGCAGCAACTTGCTAAATTGCCAAATTCCGGAGCTTCTAGACGTGAGCCAGTTCATGTAAACTATTGAGAAAAAAAAACATTGGGGGTGGGAAATGAGTTTCTGTCGACTGATGTGAATACGTGATGTAATGCTGTTTCCGGAGAAGAAGAAAAAGAAAAAACTTTGTTTGATATTGTGGAGTGAAATGGATGTAGACGCTCCCGTCGCATTTCTTTTCAGTAAATTTTCAATGGTCGGTGTGCGCTGAGACTATTGAGAAAGCTTTGTTTGATCTATACTGTGTTTATGTGGGGATTTTTCTTTCCTTTATTTTCTTTTTTTTTTAATAACAATTACAAGCTGTCCATTAAACTATGACGGAGAACAGTTGGATCGACCCCGATGATTCATTAAAAAAAAAAAAAAACTATAATTTGATATGTGATAGTCGCTTAAATTTGATGATACAAAGTATTCTTAAATTGGTTCAGTTAATATTCAACAAGCTGATCCCAAATTAAATTTAGAGAAAATTTACTTTTTAAAAAATAATTATATTACAAGAGATAATTATATTAAATTTACTTTAAATAAGAGATATTATTTCTGATAATTATAATCTATTAAGATATAAATAAAAGATTTCTTTCTTTTATACAAGATAACGGACTATTAGATTTTGAATTCTATAATTTTCTTTTTTAAAAATTTTATTATGATTATTTTTCTTCAAAAAAATTATATTGCGAGAATCTATCGAACAAATCTAATATTAAAGAGTCTTTTAATTCGAAATTAATGATAAATTTTAACCTCATCAACAAAATTAATGACCACTTCCTCTCATGCAAATTATTATTAAAATTAGAGTTTGGTCAAACAGAAAAATTTTATCTTCGAGATTTTTTTTTTTTTTTTATCTCTATCTTTCCCTTCGCCTGCAGGCAAATAAGTCGAGAGTTGGGGCATCAATGATTGCTAGGCAAAAAGACGAAGAGACACGTGTCGAGAGTAGACGAGGATAGAGGTCCCACGCCATCCCTTTAAATGAGGCGCCAGCCGTGATGTCACGTGTCGGGGGCCTTTGCTGGATTTCGAGCGTCACATGCATTGCAAGGTCAAACGCCATCCGGACAGGAGCGTACCGGACTCGATCGGCGCCACGTGTTTCTAATAATTCAGGACTGATGCGACCTGTTGACCGCTAACTGTCGGTTTCCGTTCCCGGACGAGGCGGGCGAACTCCGATGACGATTCGGAGTTAGCTGTCTCCGCTTAGATCGCTGCAGCATTTTTAGCAACCAGATGGTCTGACGTGGCATGAATTGTTTTGTGCTGTTGCCGAAATAACTAAAAACTTTGCATGAATTAAACATTAATCTGCTTGTTGTGCTCGAGTTTTTGTTTTGAAACAAGATTCAGATATTTTTTGTTAGAAATATTTATGTAAATACATATATATACTTTTTTATTGGGGATGATGAGCCATAAATTTTTACAGATAACATCTATTATTAGCAATCAGAGTCCTCGGTGAGTTTCAGTTTCTCGAGTAGAAAGACAAGTGCGGCTAAAGCTATTTTGTAATTAGTCTGATCTTGATATAATTGACAGTAAGGTTTCGATAGTGAATGGCACTCGAAAATAATTTTGTCCCGGAGAAAATAAGCGGCGGCAGCGGCAGCAGCAGCAGCTCACATCTGATATGTCGCCAGCGGTGCGGACCCGCCTCAATCTTTTGACGTTTGATCAAAGCCGACTAGAGAGCTTTGGATCGACCCAAAGCACTCAATTTGGCACGGACCACCTTTGGAAGCACCATCAGGTCAAGACGGTCACAGTGTTTTGCGAGTAAAAATATTTACAAACCCATTATAAGTCATAACAAAACAAATTTAGTCTGTCTAATCTCTCTAATCTACGTAATTTTCCTTCTCGAAGGAGAAAAAAAAAAAAGAAAAAAAAGCTCTATTAGACAAGGATAATTAACACGCTAACACTGATAACCAATTGACCCTCTCGTGCGGGGCCCCACTTAAAGCACGCCGCTACTTATCAGGGACGCTGTTCGCTGTTTGCAGCGAGACAGCGACGTACAGTATAAGCCTGATCCGAAGGACTCACCGGCTGAGCCAGTAAACCCGATGGAGGCGTCACTGTCGCGTCATGAGGATGTCAAAAGCGAAAGGGTCACGTTCCCCCGGCAGACAAAGCAGGCCCCTTCACCGCCAAAAGCCGACGTGTCGAAGCGCGGCGACAGAGTTTCGGGATTTGGGTTCTATTGCGAGTGCGGAAAAACTCGGTCGTAATGTATTTGAGTCCCACAATGGCCGCCATTTCCTCTGCCGACCACGAGACCAAAGCCTCGTTTTGTTTTTCTGTACACTTTCGAATGTCGGACGACTTACAAAGGCCTTTGTTGTCTTGTTTTAACAACTCTCGGTTGGCAACACGCAGCACGCTTTCGTTTTCGAGTCTTCATTAGAGCTTAACGATGCTTTCCAAGTGCTTAACGAGCTTAACTGCGATCGTCTTTCTCGTCATACGCATTTGTTTTTCAGCATCCGAACTATCGCTTGGATTGACAAATGTCCTTCCTTCCTGTGCAGTGTACTGATGGTGTATTGACGCGAGGACAAACAGAACTTCTCGAGGATCCATCCAATGTGCGCCATCTCTGACATTGATCTTCTTGTGATTCTCGTGACGGAAGAATGTGAACATGATGGAAACATGCCGCCGACGCCGTCTCTTGGTGTCATCATAGTACGGGAGGTCTTGAGATGGAATCGAGGTACATCTGCCTATTTTTCTCATCTCTTCTTGCGCAGGTTTTCAGGAGACTCTATTTGCATGGGCTGATTCGATCGAGTCTGGTTTGATTTTCTGATTTACACTCATCCTTTGCTCGTAGCCTGCGTTTCAGTAGTCGACCCAATCATTTAAAATGGGCCTTATTTGGGCCTTTTTTTGTTAATTCTCAGCCCACATTCGATGCGGGCAATGAAAGGGCGAGTTTGATACTGACAGAGACTTTTTGAGTGTCCCGTGACGCGTCAGTCTTTACAGTTGAAGCCAATCGCTGTAGGTAAGCAAGCGTATATGAAGGTGGAGAGAGGAAACTAGTGATATCTTAGAGTAATAATCTCGCATTAATATGATATTCGACGTCTGTCGGGATTGTGTCTACTTCCTGCACGGTCGGTTGTCTGCGGCTTTCTTGCGAGTAATATACAGTTGAAGTGGCCGCATATGAGTCGTGATGGACGGTGAGATGATAGAAAGAATTGAAGGATATTTTATGTTATGACTGTTATCTTCCAAACTTTCCATCCTGTACAGCGCTCACACGCAGCAGTACAAGTGCAGCCCGGACCAGGAGAACATGCCCCTCGCCGTCGATACCTTTGGCTTCGACCGCCCCGACTCCTCCTTCCCTCCTGCCCTTCCTGCCCTTTTCTTTTCCTATTCCGCCTATGTCCTTTCCCTTCTCCTGTTTCACCACCTCTTCTTCTTCTTCTGAGATGAGACCCGATCAGCGCCCTTTTTGTGCTTTTGAATCTCTATGTCAAAAAAAAACTTTGTTCCGTATAAAGGAAAAATTTATGATATGACTATTACAACGTCTGATTTTCTTCTTCTTTGTTATCATCGAATTAAGACAAATCAAATGTTAATGACCTAAGAAAAGATGTTGGATTGTGCAGAAGATAGCATCTTAATGCTGTTGCCGCTTATTTAGCCTGCGAGCGGTTGATCTCAGGTTTATGCATTCATGAATTTCTAGGTACGTCAGACGAGGAAAAGCCTGTAGCAACTCCGGCTCTCCCATTTTGAATTCTCTCAGAAACCTCAAGCGCAGCACCTCCACAGAATGCAGTTTGGCATCATGCATGCCAAGCCCGCGCAGGCTTCCTCCCCTTATGTACAGGTTCCGCAAGTTCTTCAGTTTCTCTGAAGTCAGCCACAACGGAATCCTCTTCCCGGGATAGCATCGAAGGTCTAGCTTTTCAAGATATGAAGGCAGAGAGAGCTGCATCTCAGTCAGGTCATGCACTCTTGACAGTGCTTTAGTTGATGGCAATGCGATCGCACCCCATGTAATTGTTAGTGATCGGAGGGCCGTGAATTCACTGAGTTTAGCGAATTCTCCTTCTCCGGCTTCGGATTCCCGTCCTATGTTGATGCTTAACTTCTTCAGTTTCTCCAACTTGGCCAGCTCGCTGAGGGGGCAGTGGTCTTTACATCTGAAATTAGCGATCACAAAGCCTTTCAGCACTTGGAGTCCTGAAAGGGAGCCAAGTCCTCTCGGCATTTGCTCTAGCAAGTAACACTCTGAGACATCCAAGCGTGTAAGGTTTTTCAGCAAGGTGACTTCCGCAGGCAGGCTCTCCAAGTTATGGCAAGACCGAAGATCCAAGATTTGCAGGTGGAACAGTTTGCCGATTGTACTTGGAAGCTTGCTGATGTTTGAAATTCCCCGAAGGCTGAGATACTTCAGGCGCTTGAAAGATGCCAGCCACTCCAAGAATTCAGTACTCTCCACTTCAATATGATGCTTAGCGGACTTCTGCCACCTTCCGAGCTGCAGAACGGCAGTGTTTTTCATCTCCATAAACTTGTTCTTCTCAAATCTGAGATTTCGCTTGTTGATATTAAAACATGCCATTAGATTGTTGGGATTGAAATCGCTAGTCAGGAGCATTGTTTGACTGCTACCTTCTGCTGTTGGCTCTACCAAACATACCCGTGGAGATGCAGTAAGGGCTTCAATCGGCATTCCTGACCCATTGAAGCTGAAAGCTTTAGCTAACATGGCGAGAACAATTAACTCTTCCTGAACCCAGGGATGTATTTTGCAGCTATATACCTCCAAGCTGTGCTCCTTATGCATTGGTTGTACTAGACCTTCACTGATAAGGTCTCTGAAGTAGCGTTCTGCAAATTCTTCGGCTGGATGGCTGCTGGTTGGAGTCACAAGGCCCTCTCCAACCCACCAGTCAATCAACAACTTCTTCTCTATGATTGAGTCTGGAGGGAAGATAGCAAAATAAAGCATGCATTTTCTCAATTTTGGACTCATTCTTTCAAACCTCTTTGTGAATTCCATCTGTACTCCTGAATCCGAACTAAATAGTGGAAGCTTGTTTGGCAAAGAAAAGGAATCGACTGGAGGTAATGCAAGGGTGTTCAATTTTGCAGGAGGAGGATGGCAAAGTGATGTTACCTGTCCTCTTATATCTGATATATTCTGAAGAATGGTTTGAAGCTGGATTTCAAATTCAAATTCTCTGCTTGTTGCAGCCTCTTCCAGGATGCTGTCAAGGTCTTTGCCGATGACATTGAGTTCATCCTTGATGTTGTCTATCAATTTCTCTAGTGTGAGGAAAGCGTCTTGGATGTGATGTACTTCTCCCTCAATCTTCTTGAGCAACCTGTCTTTAGCTAAGATGCCATTGCTGTTCTCTTATTCGGAAGCAACGCACATGGTCTCAGCCAGTTGATTCAGCAGCGGAGAGCCGACTTCCTTCATAATTCCACCTCCCTCAGCAGTGCCTGAAAATTTCAGCAGAAGGGATGTAACAGTGATGAAATGTCAGCTTGAGCAATGGTAACACCGGTTTTAGCTAAAAAAATAAGCTATGAAATATCAGCCTTATTATTTCTCGACCGGGTAGAAGAGAAAAGATCTATGAGGAATCAAGGCACAGGAAGAAGATAGCTTGCAAGAAATACTAGATTTTCATGTCCGATACTTGTGCTGTTCAGGACGACCTTCTTTTTCTCTTGCTGATATTGTCCAAACTGATTCGCTTTCACAGAAGGTTCTGTGTCCACACAGACCAAGCATCTTCCTGGAAGCTGCTGCATCACGATCATTGCAAAATTCGGTTGACCTTTTGTTCCATAAGGTGCCGTTGATGTTTTGCCAAGTGGCACGGAGCGTCATCCTCCTACATCATATAACTCTTGCTATTGATTATTTGAAGTTTGTCACAATATCGTCCACTTGAATTTTTTGGAGCGAGACGAAATCCTATCGGCACCGGAAACAGAAGAATGGTGTGAACGCCTGACTCTATGTTAGGCCAAGTTAACTATCGACAGGTCAACGCTGTCTTGTTCTTTCAAATTGAAGGATGTTGAGAGCAACAAGAGAAGCTTCTTTGCAGTGCCAAACCATGAAACTGAGAACTACCATCAGAAGAATACGGAGAGGGCATTAAGTTGGAGAATGACTTTGGCTTCTCAAGCCAAGCACCTTCTTTGAGCTTTCTGCTGACAACAAAAACGGATTGACTTGACCCCTGTGCTATTTCTCTCCGGGGACATTCTATTTAGCCCATTGGTTTTATTTCAACACACTTGGAAATGGCCTGCAGCCAAAAGTTCATATCATAAAGCCTGTGAACTTCATCAGTGAGATTTCTTTTAGCCACTTGAATGGGAGGAGAGGATTGAAGCAATGGAGATTTTCTCCTTGAAGCTGAGGAAAATATGGAATAACTGGGATCTCCGGGCATTCATTCTAATCAGTCTGGGATTGCAAGTCATCCTTATATTCTCAGGCAGCCTCCGGAAGTGCAATGCCTCTAGATGGGTGAGCCTTATCCTCTGGTCTGCCTATTTGCTCGCTGACTGGGTGGCCACCTTTGCTCTTGGAATCCTCTCCAACCAAAGTGATTATTGTTGTAGTGATTCCCACCACCAGAATGATGACCTTCTTGCCTTCTGGTCCCCTTTCCTTCTCTTACACCTCGGTGGTCCCGACACCATCACAGCCTTCTCCTTGGAAGACAATGAGCTCTGGATGAGGCACTTGCTTGGACTAGTGTTTCAAATGGGGGTTGCCATTTATGTCTTTATGAGGTCCCTGCCGCAGACTCTCCTCGTAGCCCCAGCAGTTCTAATGTTTATTGCAGGAATTCTCAAATTCGGGGAGAGGTCCTGGTCTCTCATGTCCGCAAGCATGGAGTCACTAAGGAACTCCATGGTGACAGCGCCTGATCCTGGCCCAAACTATGCAAAGTTCATGGAAGAGTATGCCTCCAAGTCGGCCGCTGGCCTCCACACTGAAATCATAGTGGAGAAAGAACCTGAATCCAAGCCACGAGCTCTAGACACTGTTGAGGAGGAGATTAGCAGTATCATGGTTTTGTCAAAAGCTCACTATTTCTTCCTGACGTTCAAGCGCCAAATCGTGGACCTCATCCTCAGCTTCCATGACCGAAACGTGAGCCAATCTTTCTTCCTAAAGAGGTCACCTATGCAAGCATTCAAGGTGATTGAGATTGAGCTTTCCTTCATCTATGAAGTGCTCTACACAAAGGCAACTGTGATCCACACAATCGCCGGGCCATTTTTACGCTGCATTACTTTCTCCGCAATCCTCGCAGCACTGTTTCTCTTCCTGTTTACCGAGAAAAATGGCTATGTAAGCGTGGATGTAGGTATAACTTACATATTGCTCGGAGGTGCTCTTTTTCTTGAGAGCTATGCCATCGGCCTCTTGGTTTTCTCTGATTGGGCGTTTCTCAAGCTGAAAAATCTCAAACATTATCGTCTTTCTAATATGGTATTTGCAGGCATCACATTTTTCCGACCAACGAACAAACCAAGGTGGTCTAATTCCATGGCACAATACAGTCTGATCAGTTTCTGCCTCAGTGACCAGCCATCAATGTTTAAAGCTGCCTTGGAGTTTGTCAGCATAAAAGATGCTTGGGATAAATTGTGGTACACACGACGCATTCCAGTCACCGATGAGCTGAAGGAGTACATCTTTGAGGAGCTTAAAGGCAAGGTGAAAAGTGTAGATGATTATAAAAGCTACAAGTCTTTCAGTACTTGCAGAGGGGAATGGGCCCTTCAAAAGAAGGGATACCACAAGGAGCTCCGTTGGAGTGTGGAGGTGGAGTTTGATGAGAGCATTCTTCTATGGCACATTGCGACTGGTCTCTGCTACTACTCAGATGAAAACGAACTTCCAAAATGCACGGTTCGAGAGCATCAAAAGATGAGCAAAGCAATGTCCGAGTACATGCTTTATATATTAATTATTCGCCCTTACATGCTAACATCCGGGATTGGGCATATCAGGTACGGGGACACCTGTGCAGAGGCCAAAAACTTCTTCCAGCAAGGTGAAACGGTGCCAGATGAAACACAAGCGTGCGAGATGCTTCTATCGGTAGAAACTGAGGTGCCACCGATACAAGTAAAAGGAGACAGAAGCAAATCAGTGCTGTTTGACGCTTGCATCCTTGCAAAAGCATTGCGAGAGATGAAGGCGAAGAAGAGGTGGAAGGTAGTAAGCGCCGTATGGGTGGAGATGCTGTGCTACGCTGCGAGTCACTGCAGAGGGTACTCCCATGCCAAGCAGCTCAGTACAGGGGGAGAGCTGCTTACATTGGTGTGGTTTCTGATGGCTCATATGGGAATAGGAGAGCAGTACAGGATAGAAGCAGGCCATGCAAGAGCCAAGCTTATTGTAGAGAAATGACCTTCATTTTGCTACATCCTTTAATACTGAGTTTCCATTGATAGCTCACACAAACAAACTGTTTTTTTTCTCATGCAAAGATGAAAACAAAGCTAAAAGCAATTAAATCAACCGACAGATGAAAACAGACTTACGAAATAATATTTCGAGATTTTACCGATCATAATTCCGGCGTACCGGAGGACCATCATCATCATCGTCAGAGGCACGGCAGGACACTCGTCGAACACCTCGAGCGCATGAGAGCGAGCACTCGGGTAGACACGCAAAGAGACCCAAATCCATTGGCTGTCCTGCGACAGGGACCCCCAAATCCCGATCCACCCTACAGTCAATTTGGAACGCTGGATCGGATCAATAAAATCTCAAGATCAGTGTGCAGATCAAATCACACGGATCCCGAGGCATAAGTGATGGATGGATATCAAAGCAGAGAGAATCCCGTGAGGAAGAGACCTCTTCTAATCATGCGATTCGACGGGCAATCAGTTAAGTCGGTTGAGACACGCCCAAAATGGCCCGCGGTGCCGCGAACCGCAGAACAAACTCCAATGAAACAAATTTCAGATCCGCGTTCTTCTCCAAGCGATCCGAAGCAGATTCTTCATAAAATTTTCTGTTTATACTCAACGAGGAGTCGTAGGGTTCTTGGAATGCTTTTTTCTGCTCATACTTAACGAGGAGTGGCGGGTGTTCCTGGAGTCCTTCTCTAATTGTTTGAAGTTCCCCGCTATAAGATAAGAAAGAAAGACTCTTCTTTCTTGGTCACCAGCGTATTCCTCATCATTCTGCTGTCTTTCTCTGTGAGTATCTTTGGTCTGTTTGATTCGCAATCGGTTTCATGTTGTTTGTGTTTTTTGCTTTGTAATTTTTCTGCAGATGGGTTACGTAGGCTTTCGTAATGAAGTCAAATTTTAATTTTTTTTTTTTTGAAGCATGATTCTTGGTTTTTGATGGGTGCATTTTGTAATCTTAGGAAACTTTTAATGTCAGTTCTATCTAGAGTTTTGCTACTTGGAAAGTTCAGTTTTTGTTTGATCTCTAGATTAATTGGTGCTTGTGGTTAGGTGAGAAATTATGGTTTCCAGGAGCAAAGAATTTTTGGATGTTGATTTCGTTATTTTCTGTTATCTTAGTATAAAATAGATCTTCAATGTTCTATAAATTGACTATCTTTGTTCCCAATCGTGAATTCATAGTTCTTGAAGTGGAGAAAAAATGAGGTACCAAAATGAAAATGAGCAGGGAAAGCTTGTTGCAATTGTTGTCTGCTGGCTTCTTGGAAATGGGTGCCTATTCTCCTGGAATAGCATGTTGACTATAGAAGATTACTATGTTTACCTCTTTCCGGTATGTGCTTGTTCATGCTTATCTGATGGAGTTTATTTGAGAGAATAGAACTTCTGAAACATAATCCTGTACATCTATCACATGCTCATTTTATCCGTTGAAAATTTATCTCTATAATTGATTGGGACTTACATTGTACATGGATATGGTTTTCAGGGATGAATTTCAATCAGATAGGTATGTGATGCATCTAGCTATGACTTCCTTTACTTTTTTAACTATGTGTTCAAAAAATTTCTTAGCTATTGCTATCTTCAAAACTACAGATAGATATATTTTTGTGCTATCTGTCTAGCTCAAGGATTATATAGTTTTGTCGGGAGATTGAAAATGCAGGTTCTGCTTGATTTTAACATTACTGCCACCGCTTCATCGTTCTTAGTAACTGAGCACAAGGTTACATAAGATGTCCATGTTAGCTGTCTGAAAATTGGCTTGCATTGAAACTAAATTATGCTGGTAGAAATTGAATTCTTTTAAATTGAAAAGCTAATATTCTGGATTTAACATGCGTATGTTTTTGAATGCCTATTCAATCATTTTAATTCATAAAAATATGTTTCTCTTCTTATACAATTGCTTTTTATTTTTCTCCATTCCAGAAATACCATCCCACCAGAGTGCTTACACTTGTTTATCAACCCTTCGCTGTTGGAACTCTTGCAATATTGGCATACCAAGAAGCAAAAATAAATACAAGAATTCGCAATTTAAGTGGATATGTTCTTTTTCTCATAAGTTCACTTGCAATAATTATTGTAAGTATTTGAGTCATTTTACTTAACAGTGAATTTTTTCTGTCCTTACCATATGCTAAATTTCTGCATGGTTTTTATTCTAAACTGAACGTCATGTACTGATTACCTAGTTGAATCTGGCAACATCTGGAAAAGGTGGGATTGGAGTTTTTATTGGTATATGCATTATCAGTGGAGCATTTGGAGTTGCAGATGCTCATGTGCAAGGAGGAATGGTTGGCGACTTGTCCTTGATGTGTCCTGAGTTCATAGAGGTAATTTCTGGTGAAAGCATGGAACTGATGTCCTTTATCATCCACCTGCTTTTTGTTTTCGTAAGTTCATACTCCACTTGAAACTATATGTATACATCTGCAAATCATCTCCTTGCTCTGAAAATGCAGTCCTTCTTGGCTGGACTAGCTGCATCTGGGGCTCTAACCTCCGCTTTGAGGTTGATAACAAAGGCAGCTTTTGCAAATACTGAGGATGGACTCCGCAAGGGAGCTAGTAGGTGAAAGATGCTATATGTAATGAATTTTAACCATGTCTGCTACACATATTGACATGAATGCTTATGTTTTTGCCTGGTCACTGGTATGATATTTTCATCATATTAGACTGCATGCACACTTGCTCGAAAATTTTCTCCACATCTCAGTCTAATGCCAGACTAAATAGTTATGATTTTCCATAAGCAATATTTAGCTTGTACAAATAGATGTGAATATTAATTTTTAGATTGCTAGTGACTTCAAATGTATATGGTCCAACAAATCTAGACCAGGAATTCGATATTGATTTGCCTATACAATTACTATCTTAATAAAATTTGCATTTAGATTTCTGGCTTTTGTTGGTTAACATTCTTATGCAGTATATTTGAATGGAATTATTTCCTGCTTAGTTCTTTGCTTGAGCTTGTGTAAACATAAACCTTTTTTGTGCCTCCCTATTGACTGCTGCTTGTGATCATGTTTCATTGCAGTGTTATTCTTTGGCATTTCATGTTTGTTTGAGCTACTATGTGTTCTGTTATATGCATTTGTCTTCCCCAAACTACCGATTGTGAAGTACTATCGGACGAAAGCTGCTGCAGAAGGATCAAAGACTGTCTCTGCTGACCTTGCTGCAGGCGGCATCCAAGCACAAGGGAATGAAGGAGTCTGTGCCTCACTAATAGCTAGTGTTTATATTTTTCTTTATAAGCTGTCTTCTTTCTGAAAATGCCATGTGTATACCTTATATCTATATATGTTGCAGGCAGAAGAAGACCCTAAACATCTTGAGCGGCTAAGCAACAAGCAATTGCTTTTGCAAAATATAGATTATGCAATTTGTGTATATCTCATATTTGTATTGACATTGTCAATTTTCCCTGGGTTTTTGTCTGAGGATACTGGTGCTCACAGCTTGGGTTCATGGTCAGTATCTTACCACTCAGTCATTAGCTATATATTGTCTATTTTATAGTTATTTAAATCTTAAACCATACCAATAACTAGCCATAACATGAGAAGATAATGGTCTATCTTCTCATTTATTTCCTTTTTCATCTGAAAGCATTCTTGAATGTACCCACTGGTTGTTGAATGAGTTATGAGAATTTCTTTTATATGTGACTACTATAGTAGTCACAAATAAATATTGGCAGAATTTTGCAAGTAATTAAGTCTTAGTGTTATATCAAGTTTGAAAGTTGCCGATATTTGGCCTCTTGAGTGTAACTTTTCTCATTGGAAATGTATCTTTTTTGTCTGCTATACTGTTTATTTTGTGAATCTGTTTTGAGGATGCCTCCTATATCATCTGTTAAATGGCTAAACTTTTTTTTTCCACTTTTCTTGCCTGTAAACTATTTGATTGCTTACCTTGTGTCCTGTTTTATTTTTTCAGGTATGCACTTGTTTTGATTGCAATGTATAATTGGTGGGATCTCATAGGTAGATACATACCTACGATAGAGACATTGAAGATGACATCAAGAAGAGGCATGTTGGTTGCATCGGTTTCACGTTTCCTTCTCATCCCAGCCTTCTACTTCACAGCAAAATATGGAGACCAAGGATGGATGATCTTGCTGACCTCAATATTAGGATTAACCAATGGTTATCTTGCTGTTTGCGTTCTCACGGAAGCCCCAAAGGGATATAAGGTTAGGAACTTGATACTAAACCATTTTGGCGCCAAATAATTTTACTAAAAATGATTATCCTGTAATCGAGTGCATATTTTGGTGCAGGGTCCTGAGCAAAATGCATTAGGGAACTTGCTTGTTCTATTTCTTCTAGCAGGTATTTTCTCAGGGGTTACGCTTGATTGGTTGTGGCTGATAGGCAAAGATTGGTGATACTATGGAAGCACGTACACAAAATGGATATGAAGAAGTGCTTCAGAAATTGCAAATTTTAATAAGTTCTTATGATCTTATTCCACAAAGAACTTCATATTCTTTTCTAGGAATTAGAGAATAGCACTGACTTGGGGCTTCATATGTCTGATAAATAGAAGTTATGCATGTGCAATAATGGAAATTTGTTTCTGATGATTGATGTTTATTTTTTGTTGTTTATTATGTAAATTCAATTGAAGAATTACATGATGATTACTGATAATTTTATAGAGAAGGTATTGAGCATGTTTGCTGAGCATGATCCGGGGTGCTAATTCTCAAAAGCTACTTTCTTGTTGGCAATAAAATAACTATAAAATAGACAATATATAGATAATGGCTGATTGGTAGATACTAACCATGAACCAACCCAAGCTGTGAGTACCTGTATCCTCAAACAAAAACCCTGAGAAAATTGACAACGTAGATTTCTATCTTTGCTGCCCACCTGGATGTCCACTATTTCATCCTCAAATGATGTCCACAAAGAGTATCATCGCTTAGTCGAAGTTGTGAAGAATCAAATTTTTGCAAGTTTTATTCAATTTTGATCGGTTCAAACCCATCTGTCCATCACCTACTCTTCCCAGATTGTCAATCCAGCTGAGTGTGGAGTTTTCTACTCAAACTGAAGGGGAAAAAAAAAAATGCACAGTAGTGGACCTCCTGGAAATATAGTATAGAGGCTGACTCCTCAACTGCCGGCCATACGTAGTGCCCACACGTTTTGTTTAGTTTCCAAGCAACAGGGAGATCTTCTGCCCGACTTTCTCAATTGAAAGTGTCTTCATTTGAATTCCACCGTCGATTATAGACCTGGCGGGGTTTGTCATAGACCTGGCGGGGTTTGTCATTTGATAATTTTTCTTTTTTGATTTGTTTTTTGCTTTCCTCGTATAATTCATTTTAGCTCCTCTCTTTCCTGTTCTCTTTTTACAGAATTCGTCGTCAATCTCTGTCCTCCATCTTCACCAGAGGGCTGCTCCTTGTGTTCCTCCGGGGATGGTGAAGGAGGTGCTGACTGACTATGTGTATCCGCTGTTGAAGCAACTGGAGGATGCAAAACACCGTGCGGCCAAGAACAGGGGAAAGAAGCCCATGCTGTTCGTGGATAATATTTTGAAGAAGATGGAGAGAGAGGTCCGGTTCATCGACGATGTCTTCCGCAGGCTAGAGAGATGGGAAAAGGATGTCAAGGATGAACTTGGAGACATAGCAAGCTTTCTCGATGACATGCTGTTAGATAGCAGTGAAATAGAGTTGTTTCAATTCAGGCTGACCGAAAAATCTCTGAATTGAAAGAACATGTCACTCTTCCACTTCGCCTGCCAATGGCCAAATCCAAGAAAATGCACCAAAAAGCAGAAAAAGATGGAGGAGCCAGTTAAAGCCTCCTCATTGTCTAAAACTGGAGATCCTATTGCCGATGAGTGTGGAGACTTCACTTTCATCAACAGAAATTCACCAGGTCAGCCTCTAAACATTACGTATGTCTGGCAGAAAGTACCAGAAGATGAAGCCTCAACTGAGGGAATGCCTGCTTACTCTGTCCATCTTTCCAAAAGCTTCGATTTGGAAGAAGAGGTTGATGATCTACTGGTGGATTGGCGAAGGGATTGTTACCCCAACAAGTGGATTCATGGCCGAGGAGGTCAGAGAGCACTGCTTTGAAGAGCTTATCGAGGAGGGACTTATAACACCCATATTTAAGCTTCACAACTTGTCTGCAGACCGTTGCACCGTTCCTCTCTGGATACGAGAAGAGCTAATTTACCTGTCTATAATTGTGGATGCCTTCAGCTACTATTGCAAAGGGCTGCCTTCATCAGTGCTTTCTTCATCTCCACGCGGATACTTATTGAGGCCTATGCAAGAGCCAGAAGTCTCCCGGCAATTGATTTCGGTAAGTACGAGATTTAACTCTTACAGATTCGTGACATTTCAACATCAACCAATCTAATTTGTCATTCGAAAGCAAGGAGTTCATGGCTATGAGAAATGCAGCAGTTCTGCAAATGGGGAGGTGGCGGAGCTCTGTCAAGGATCACATTGAGATGAAGAATACCAAGTTCCTGGAGTGCTTGGGGTCCTTCAAGAACCTGAGGTATCTTAGCCTTTTGAGGCATTTCAGGAATCAAGGAGCTTCCAGCTTCCATTGGGGAGCTCACACCTGAAAATTCTGGACCTCCAGGCGTGCCACAATTTGGGGAGCTCACAAAGCTTAAGAGCTTTACACAGCGGGATGCGTCTGAGTGCTACTTGATAGATCACATGCTCAGGGGGCTTGGTTCTCTCTCAGAACTCCAAGTGCTCAAAGGTTTTATCATTTGCAACAACGGCAACAAATACCCATATTATGTGAATTAATCACTTATCAAATATTATATAGCTAAAATTTAATATATATAGTGTACATGAGAGTTTTTTTTTTGTCCAATCCATTATATTGATCCGGTTTACAGGCGGTACATAAACGAGTCTACTACTTAAGGGAAAAGTTGTAGATACTCGATTGAAATCACATGTAATGAATTAGTTTTACATTAAAGATTGGGCTCCCTGCCACAGACTCATGTGAGTTCTACAAACTGGCCGGCTTGGAGAAGCTGAGGAAATTGAGCATGGCAAGTTCAAATCCCTTCATTATCTGACCCTGACATGGGGACTAGTCATGCCGCCACCACCATCTGAACTTAATGGAGAAAAGCCAACACTGTCAAGGGCGCAACAATGTCCACAGATATCTCAATCCAAAAGCTTTTTGAGGCCATTGTGAATCTGCTTTGCTTTCTCTGGTTGAATTGTCCCTTCTCTGGAATTGTATGAAGCCATTATAAACACAACTTGCAACACTAAAGAGACAAACAACGGCGCAAGCGAGTGGGCGTTGAGAAGCTACTAGCATGGGGCCTGTTGTGTTGGATGCTTCTTGAGATTGCGTAGAGAAGGGAAAACTAGGATATTCTGTGCTCTAATTTGTATGTGGAGAAGGTGCTGCATCAATAGGGACTATGTCAGGCAGTTGACAAGTAGAAGATAATTTGCTTTTAACTACTCAAGATTGTATTCAACATCAAAGAAAGTGTGGTTACTGGGGCCGCCTCCTCTGGCAAATCAATGTCCCATTTTTGGACGGAGGAGGACCATACGAGGGATGAGATAGTAGAATTGTAGAGACAAAAGCGCAGACTTGGAGTGGTCGGCGCGAGCTGTGTTTAATGTAATCGCGTAGGGCATGTCATCCAGCACTAAAATGCAAGTCCTGGAATAATTTACGAGCGAGTTGGGTCCTGTTACAGAAACATGATGCTGACGGGGATTCAGAATAATGGATGGTGGATGCAGTGGGGATGTACTCGCTCATATCTCCTTGCTACTCCAAAGCGTGTTCCTGGCAACAGGACACACTGCCTCCAAACAAGTAAGAAAATTGACGGCATATTATTTTTAGCAGGACGTAGGGCCCAAAACCACGCAACATCCAGCCGGCCATTTCCCCTCCCCCAACCTCTTCGCTTTCGATTCCTCTAAACAAAAGCTAGAATTGATAGGCACCATCCTTCTTATTCCATCCTCTCGCTTCCCAATTCTCCCTCATCGCCAGAAATGGAATTGTAGCAGCAGCACCCTTTCTTCTTCTTCTTCTTCCTCGCCGGATCTCACTACACCAAGTAAGGCAAGGTCCTCTGCAACTCTCTTCTCTTATGGCGAAATTCTCTTTTGTCTGTCTATATTCAAAGACGATTCTCATGGTTGCTTGCTCTTTATTTACTGTTTTTTCGATAGCATAGCTTCGAGTTTATTCTTGTTGTGGCACTCTTCTCTTGCTGATTGATACCTTGAAACAAAACATACAGCATTATTTCTGTTTTTTTTAGGTTGTGAATTGACATTTTCACAGTAGTTTTTCGGTGTTTCATTGATGGAATGGATGATCTACATTCTAAGGTGAGCAACCATGTTCTCTTCTCATGTTAAAAGGCAGACCAATAATGAAAGAAAGCCAGGAAGATTAAGGGGATAATGATTGTACAACTCATCAAACCCTAGCGGCTGTTATTGCTCCAATGGTGTAAACATGATGATAAGTTTGATGCTTTTCTTCATTAATTTTCTCCATAACAATCTCTCCCATTGATGAAACGGAGCATATTCATTCACGTATTGTACACGAAGAATAATAATAGTATACATCACGAAGGAATGGTATCCTCGTAATTCTCGTTTTATTATAAGGTCATTTCTGTACTTGCAGGTCGCCGCTGCCATGGCCGCCCGCCACGCGCACCCGGACGCCGACTCTTACGCCGCTGCCGTTCCAACTTCCCGCGAGACTGCCCTATCCTCCGCTCCTCGCTCCGACCACCGTCCTCCGCCCCCTCCCCGCTGGCACCAGGACGAAAGCCCCTCCACCGCTGCCGGCGGGGGCCAACGCCTCCGCCTCATGTGCAGCTTCGGCGGCCGCATCCTTCCCCGCCCTCACGACCGCCAGCTTCGCTACGTCGGCGGCGAGACCCGCATCGTCGCCATCCCCCGCCACACCACGTGGCCCTCCCTCCTGTCCAAGCTGTCCAACCTCCCTTCTGTCTCCTCGCCAGAGTCGCCTCCTCCCGCCGTCAAGTACCAGCTCCCAAACGAGGACCTCGACGCTCTCGTCTCCCTCACTTCCGAAGAGGATCTCGACAACATGATGGACGAGTACGACCGCCTCGTCGTCCTCCACCACCCGTCCTGCCCTCCTCGCCTCCGCCTCTTCCTCTTCCCCTCCGGTGCAGGCTCCGTCTCCTCGGCCGTTGTCTTGGGCTCCCTCCTCGAGAGTTCCGGCGCCAAGCGCGAAAGCTGGTTCCTCGACGTTATCAACGGCGGCAACAGCGCCATCCCTCCGCCGCTCGAGCGCGGCCGCTCCGAGGTCTCGTCGGTCAACTCCGAGGTCCCGGACTACCTCTTCGGACTCGACTCCTCCAACTCCGACGACCCAAAACCGAAATCAACAGATCCGGGCTCGCCCTCGGTTGGCACGTCATCGCCGGAATTCCACTCCATCTCATCCCCGCCATCCGTTCCGCCGATCCCCGACCTCCCCCCCGCGAAGACCAAACTCGAAACCCTGCCGGAGCCGCCGTTTCATCCCATCCCGAACCAGGTTTATTACGTTCATGAGCCGGTTCCGGTTTATTATCTTCCCGGAAACGCGCCGGTCGGACCGCTCCCATTGACGGTTCCGTACGGGCCTGTTTACCGGCAACCGGTTCACGTCGGGGGACCGGTGATCGCACGGGCGCGAATGAGTGGATCGTATGATTATCCGGGCGGTTTGGTATATCCGACGGCTGGGGTGGCGCTGGCGGGAGAAGAGGGGGTGGGGCCATCTGGAATTGCAGGTCAAGAGATGCGGATTGGACCGTAATAAACTAGAAAATGAGGTCTGGATATGCTCGGCTGCCGCTTTTATTTTCTTGTTTTTATTTAGTAGTAATTTGGTTATTATTATTCCGTCTTTTCAATTTAGTGTGATGCATATTGTGAATTTTAAGAATATAATAAATAGTACGTATATAATTTTAACGAGACTTTGCTTGTGCTGTGTATACAGACATTATTAGTTTTTATCAGAATAAAAAAAAGAAAATCAAATTATATTTGCTTTTCGTATTTCTCATGCTACTTGGTCTATTATCAAAGATGCGGCTAAGAATATTCCTTATTAGAATGGGGAATCATCGCAGAGATTGTGGTGGTCATATGCATACACTGCTGCGCTGCAGTGCCTCGGGAAGGTCTTATTTTCTCAAACAAATACAAAAAGAAAGCTGTATTGAAACTTGGCTACGTTATTTTGATGAGCAGCAGTCAAGTAAACGAAGAAGAAGAAGAAGAATTCCGAGAGAGATGGAAAGGAAAAGATGTAGTTAGAAATCCACAGCTGCCGGTACAGCTCCGAACCATCGCGGCCGCCACCTCCAATCCATCACGATGCTCGAAGAAGAAGAAGAAGAAGAAGAAGATTTCCGAGAGAGATGGAAAGGAAAAGATGTAGTTAGAAAGTTTTTAGTAATATATTTGATCATTCATCGTCGTAAGTCTTCAGTGTTATCGGTTCAAATGTCACGGGCGAGCTTTGAACACGGCTGACAACCGGGAACCATATGCAGCCCCCGGTGGTGGGGAGAAGAAGATGAAGAATTTTTATGTAAAACCCCCTCATCCTGGGATTACTGATCTTTGAATGATGTCACGATGATGTTTTCTGTTCTATTTTTTCGCTGGCAAAGCAAACTCCTGTCGTTTCTTTGTCTATGTCAGGTGGTGGGCCAGGCCAGGGAGGCGGCCAACAAAAGCTAGTCCATCATCCGGTTGGAGGTTTTCTCAGAAAAGACCCTTACTAAACAAAATTTAGCACAATCCCCGTAACACATTTATCAACAAAATTACCCACGAAATTTTGTTAATCAACAGTTACTACAGTTTCTAAATAATAAAGCTAAAATGGGAGCATAAACTTTTGCACGAGTATATACAGAATTTAAATTATAATTAGCAGCAGTATAATATCATGGATGATTACATAGAGATTTAACATAACTTGAGTCTACATTTAAGCGTTTATGTAGATACACCAGAGGCATAAGAGCCAGCATTACATCAAACAGGTGATCCAATTGGGGCACTCTGAAACAGATGATAGGAGATATTAAGCAGACCACCATGGATCTTCACCTGTTCTGAAATCAGTTTCAACCCAGGGTACAAGAATTACTTTGTCTTCATCGATATCCACATGAGTCAATGCCAATGACTGTTTCAAGAAAGTAAAATATGGTATCAGTAGAGGATTTTCTTCTGCTTCATATTACCAAATAATGGAAGCAGACTGCACAAAGTAAAGATGGAAGAGAAGTGATCATAGACTTATGTCTTAACAAGAACTGGTTATGTCCAAGTTATGCAGCAGTTGAAAGTAGTGAATTTTCAAAAAGCAAAGTAGCAAGAAGCATTAAGAGCCACAAATCTTTACATGAAAAACCTTAATGATGGATGGTAAGCAAGCCATAAAACCTATCTACACCAATTGAACATCACAACATTCCTAAATCTTTCTCGATCCCTCAAAATTGAAATCCAACACTTTGACAGTACGGATGATCATCAAGGCTTGACATACAAGAATCCAACTATGGACAAGTAGCTCATGTATATATGGAAACAACTGACGAGAGGAATTTCTCCTCAGAATATACCATGCTATGGAGAACTAAATGAACTATGCTTTTCTCTTACTATTCTATATAACATCAAATCCCTCAGTTTAACATTTCTTTACGTATCAATAAATGATTGGAGAATTCAAAGGTGACCAGTTGGAAACCAGATAAGTACATTAGGTCGCAACACATTGCGAGTTAACAAAATAAGCAGATTGCCTTACCAAAGGTGCAGGTCCCCGAACAACTTTGCCTTGGTTGTTATACTGGGATCCGTGGCAGGGGCAAATAAACTTGCCCTCTGCTGTGTTCCATGGCACAACACAACCAAGGTGGGTACAGACTGCATTGATACCATAAGTTGCAAGGCTTCTATCATTCTCAACAATAAGATATGTAGGATCTCCCTGCATAACAATTGAATATGCAATGACACCACAGTTACTATAGAAAAGATAAATGAAGGTATCACAGATAAAGATTAGCTGTTGTTATCTATCAGCTCAAAAATTGTCATATTGCAGCAGAGACCATAATTCTTGGAGAAAAAAAAGTGGTGTATCAGGCCTACTGCCTCTGATGCCATCTTGTGATCTTACACAGCATTCATGATACGACGAAAAGAGCAAGTTTTGGTTTACCTTGAGCCCTTGTGTGAGAGTTCTATCACCAGGGCCATGAGTCTTGAGCCACGCAGATGCAAGCACATCGTTTCCAAGAGCATCTTTTGCAACAATTCCACCACCTGTGCCTCCTGTGCTGTTCATTATTGAATTAACCCGGAATTAGCAGTCATGCGAATAGAATAAACTACTGAGAATAACATAAATTTCTCCTGCATCCAACAATTAGTCAAAAAAATCCAACTATAATAATAAACGAGGAAAAAACAGAGATCTTACCCAGGAGGAACAAAGAAGGCGAGGTAGGGAACCAACATCCCGACAGTGGGCAGCGACAAGGTTCCTAGGAGAATGAGGTTCATGAGCTGCCTCTTTTCCATGTCGGGCACTCTGTCCGCAGAAATGCTCGTGGCCTGGCATCTCACCCTTGCGCTTCTCTCCCTTCTCGAGCCCAGCCCCTTCGCCGGCTTTCTCAGAAGAGCATGGGACGGCGAAAAGATGCCATTTTTAACAGAGCATAGCTGTTGCAAAGGTAACAAGAAATGACTAGTTTAAAAGTACCAAAAAAAATCGTCATTTCTTTTATCCCCGAGAAGCTGTGGTTTGTTACCTGAGAAGGAGCAGTGGAGAGAGTAGTGGTAGCCATGGGAAGAGACTGGGTCTGTGTACTGCTTGCTACTGCTGCTGCTGCTGCTTCTTCTTCTTCTTCTTCTTCTTCTTCTTCTTCTTCTTCTATGTTGGGTTCTTGTTGATCTCTTTGGTTTGTGGATGAGATGATGGCCCCGGAGGGGATGTGGTGGCGGGCGAATGCCGAGCGATTGCGCTTCGAGAACCGCACGTTTGGGAGGGAGCGGCTTCGATTTCGGTTTAAGAAACCCAGTTCATTCGGCCGGGCACTATGGGCGGGGGCAATATGGGCCTGAGTTCCTTGGTTAACAATTTTTGGGGCGAACAGTTAGAATTGTCTGTCTAGTTTATTGGCTGGCTGGATATTGAACATAAAATTTGGTGAGAAAATTCTCTCGAAAGCTTGGTGAAACTGACTCGCCGAGGAGTTACGATAGTCTACAAATTAACGCTTGATGTCGATAATAAAAAATAACGATATTTTAAGCCCTTAAAGGAGCGTCTGATTGAAAGTCAAGTTTAAGATTAAAATTAAAAGGAGGGATAAAATATAAAAAAAATAATACGATTAAGTAAATCTTGTTTGATTACTGATCTGACTAACAAATAGTTTAAATTTTTTCTGAACCATTTTACTCTCGACTTTTTTTTAATTACGTTTCCGTCCTTACCGTTGACTCTGTCGTCTTCGACGAGGCACGACGTGTCGGGTGACCTTGGCTGGTGAGCTCGCATGGGGAGTTCATCGGGCGAGCTTGCGAGGGTAACTCGGGTGGTTAGCTCGTCGAGCAAGCTCGCATGGGCAGCTCCGCGCGGTAAGCTCGCGTGGTCAGTCCGGAATGCAAAAGATATTTTAGTCATTTCCTAATTATAATTTAATTTAATTAAATTATATTAGTTTGGTCAAAATTTTGGTGTTTTGATGGTAGCCGGGTCAGTTGGAGATGATTCTAGGCTTGACCTCCAACCAAACGAGTCCTAACATCTCTCAAGGTCACAGACATAGTAGATCGATGTTCGGGATCAAAATTAAAAAATAAAAAAGAGTCGGATCAAATTTTTAGTATTTAAATGTTTATTTGATTAGTGAATGATAAAAAAATTTTAAAATTTTTTTATGTACTTAAATATATTATTTATTAAAATTTAAATAAATTAAAATAAAAAAATATGATAATTCATTTTTTAAAATAAAATAAAAAATTTAATTATTTTTAAAATATTTAAATAATAAGTCGATCACAATAACCCTAGTGAATCAAACGCAGCAAACGTACTCCTATAGATCAGCGCCTTGAAACCTACAACAAGAAACCACTCCGAGGCTGCAAAGTAGATTAAGGCAGGGTCCACAATCCATTTTCTGAACTGGAGAAGGAATGAAAGGGCGGTGGTCGTTTTACAATGATGGTGCCGAGTGCATGGGGCGAAGAGCGTGGGAGCAAGCAAACCCTCTCTCCATGGCAGTGATGCGGTAACCCTAATGCACCGCAGTAATAATGGCACCATGCTAATCTACGCCCTTTTTGACTGCCATGTTTCTGCTCTGTACCTCCTGTGCATTACTATTCTATAGCAAGTGTGAGCTCCCTCCTGCTCTGCTCCTTCATGGAACAGATAAACAAAGAGAGAAAATACAGGAGAGAGTGACACATGAGAAAGCGTGGATGGAAAAGCTAAAGCAGCAAAGCACTGCTCTTCCTTCGCCCGCCAATCAACGGAGATGCAATCCTGCTTTTTCCCCCACGACTCAATTTTCGCTTTTGTCTTTCTCTCGCTCCAATGAGGCAGAGAATTCATTAAAATAGAACCTCTTTCAAGTAGTCTTAATTTGAATTTCTGGCGGTGAGCACATATAAAACTGAGATGTTTGACTTTTCTTTGCTGTTCTAGTGTCATTTCGTTTTAAGATTCAGAAATTCTAGGCTTGTACTTCCAAATGTTTACTAGTTCAATATGGAGAACAACACACCAAAAACTATTTGAAGCGAAAAACTGCTAACAGATGTATATGCATTACTTTAGATATCATAATTAAATAAAAATACTGAGAAACACTCTAGTTGTATTTCCAGAACTTGATCGCACGAGAAAGTGGGAAGTTTATTATATATTTTAACGTAGCTTACGATAAAAAGGTGGGAACTCATGACTGGCCATCCAAGTGTCGGCTTTCTTGCGATTGGTGGCACAGTTGATACTTGTCCTGCCATTTTCTTTGAGATGATGAAAATATGAGAGGATTTGGGGATGAATATGAAATAAATACTTGATAAAGCTGTGAGAAAGTTCACTTGGGGTCTCCCATGCGTGTACACTTTGTGGCAACAGTCAGATTTCAAAGAAATTAATTGATACATCTCGCTGTGGAGAAAATATATACACTAAAAACCCTGCAGACGCAACTCTTTGGAGCTACTGCAGCTGATAAACATGCTGTCCGCATGGCGCGGATTCCCGCTCGTTTATCTAGTGCATGTATTCATGCCGCTTTTGTGATTTGCAGGCACATGCTTGCTCTCCATTGCATCGCTTGGTACATGATTTACATCATTCTCTTGCGCCAAGCCATGCACACAACTATACGAGCAG
Organism: Trichopus zeylanicus subsp. travancoricus; assembly: GCA_005019695.1. NCBI lineage: Eukaryota > Viridiplantae > Streptophyta > Magnoliopsida > Dioscoreales > Dioscoreaceae > Trichopus > Trichopus zeylanicus. The sequence continues at coordinate 266,366 of RXID01015017.1, forward strand.
CAGCAAGCCAGCAACCTCTCGTGTCCTATGAAATCCATTCCTTTTTCGTCTTCAAAATTCAAAAGAGCACCTCAAGCTCTGTTGAGGAAATTGCGCGCGTCTCTTGTAATGGGGCTGCATGGCTTCATGTTACATGTGTTGCACACTAAATCGCAGCAAGGAAACAAACTACAGTCACAAGATGCAGGTCCATAATTTCCGAGAGGTTGCAGCTGATAACAAGGACATCTTCCACGAACACAAAGAGCAGCAGTTTCTTATTTTAATTTGAGTTCTACTGGTGACCACCCGGAACGCGCGATCGAGGTTTATAAGTAAAGAAGAGTGGCACACTGCTGCAAGCGAGTTTCTTGACACACAACACAATGGGCATCCGAGAAGACACCCGACAAATAGAAAATAGTACGTACTCGAGCGGTCGTCTAAAATTATATTGGTTCGAGACTGATGGTTTCGATGAACTAAGCAACTCCACAATACACAAAATAAATTAATTAATCAATAAAGCCGAAATCACGAAAAATATAAATTCCAAAAACGAAGAAGCATAACAAATTTGTTGTTTTTGTTTTGACGATACTACCCTTGATCTTGTTCGTAAGCTAGGGAATTACATAGGGGTAAACAGGTAAATGCGTCGGAAGAGACAAAAAGGTCGCCAGAGAAGAGAAAAGGGGGAAAAAAAATATTCTCAAGTGTTGACCACTCGAGAGCAGACCGGAAGTGCTGGCAAGTCAAAAGTCTACGCCAATCGTACTAATGTACTCCCGTATATACACGTAGATTATTAAGAACAAATTAAGGGTTCGTCATTAGAAATGTAGGCCAGTAAAGGGAGTGTCTCTCTTCGTATGGCTCCTATTTAAGCCTACTGTATAACTAGCTTTTCTGTTCACCTTATCATACTTCTTTTCAGAAGGAGAGACAGAGGAAAGAAAGACAAGGGAATGGAGTTCGACCTGGAGAACCCGCTCGCCAGCTCCGACTCCGTCCCCGACACCGTCGCTCCGCTCTTCGTCGCTGAGTCCGACCACATGGGCTCCCCGGCCGAAGCCTTGGACCCCTCCTCCCGCCGCGAAGCTGTCTCCTTTATTCTTCAGGCGCAGTTCTGGTGCTCTCTGGACTCCTTCGTTGCCTACCTCGCCGTCAACTACGTCGACCGATTCCTTGCCCGCCAAGAGATTCCGGTAAAGTTAAAAATGATCTTCGCTCGATTCTATTTTCACATTTCCCGATCTCACTATAGGCGATGTATATGTTGCAGCGGGATAAGCCGTGGGTGCCGCGGCTTCTCGCCGTGTCCTGCCTCACCCTGGCCGCCAAGATGAAGAAATGGGACTTCTCCCTCCCTGATTTCCAGGTACTCTTTACCCCCAAAAGTCGTGTTTTTCCGCTCTGACTTCGATCTATTTCTGCAACGAATCCTCGTGTTTCTATGGATCAGAGGGAAGAGGGCTTCGTATTTGACTCGTATACGATCCATAGGATGGAGCTGTTGGTCCTCGGAGCTCTCGATTGGCGGATGCGATCCATCACGCCCTTCTCCTTCCTCCGATTCTTCCTTTCCTTCTTCTCGCCTGCTCACCCGCCGCTCCTCCACGCGCTCAAGGCCAGGGCTTCCCACATTCTGCTTGGGGCTCAATCAAGTACACATCTTTTCCTTTTTTTTTTAGGTAAAAAACAGTATCTTTTTCTCCATTTTTTCTGATGTGTGCCAAAATAGTGAACAAGTTGCTGGAGTTTAAGCCCTCCGTCTTGGCCGCGTCGTCGCTGATCTCCGCTGCACACGAGTTGTTCCCTGTCCAGTCCTCCGTCTTCCGCACCGCCATCTACTCCTCGTCATTTGTAAATAAAGTATTTGTTGTTTTCAAATATCTTTTTGTTTTTCTGTTTTATTTTCGAAATGACTTTTTTTATTGATTTTTTCGTGATTATTTGAAGGAGAGTCTGCGGGAGTGCTGCGCCTTGATGGAAGAGGCAGTGGAGATGATGATGATAGACGGCTGCGATCTGCAGCTCGATATGGCCTCCGGCTGCGGTACGCCGGTCACCGTGCTCCGGCGGCCCTGCCCGAGCTCCGGGAGCGAGGGGACCGTCGGATCCGCATCCAACGATCGGGAAACCAAGCGGCGTCGGATCGACGAAGTCTCGGCGTTCCATTTGCCCCAGCCCTGTGATTAACTGGATCAGACATCTACAATAATAAATCTAAATAGATAACAATAATTAAAAAAAGAAAAAAAATCTGAGGAAACTCTGTTTGTCTATTTTTAGTTTGTTTTTCTGATCTTTCTTTTTCTTTGGCTGCCGCTGCTGTTCGGCGAGAGGACAGAAGAGAGCTTTGGATTATATTCGAAATCTTTGTCTTTTGTCCTAATTGTTGAGCATTTTGGATATGATGAAGCTATTTTAGCCAATTTTTCGGATACTTATCAATTTACTGAAAAGTGATGGTCAACGATCGGTTCCCTTGGATTATGTCTGGTAACGGGGAGCGGACACATGGCCAGTTTTTATCGAGAGTCATGCTTTGCTGCGATCTGAGCTGTTCGATTCGGTTCGACGTGGCAGAGCCCTTGAAAAAGAAAAAAGAGTTCCCGGCCCTTCGAGCGTGTTATGTATTCCTCCCCAATGCATGCACGTATTCTTCTACGTATGAGTTCATGCAGAATGCAACTGGCGTCAGGCACGTAGAATGGGAAATGTTTTTATTTACGTTGATCACGATTTGTTTTCAAGCAAACACAAACTAACAGTACCTGGATTAATTAAGAACATACTTAGCTTTTACGATAATCACGAGCGTCATTTGTTGTTCTAGGGACTTAGAAATAGCAGCAAGGTCCGTGAAATGTGGAGAAAGCAGAAGCTGGGATTAGAAGCGTTTGACTTGAAAGACAAGAGTAGGTAGCAAGAGATTTTGGCATGTAGCGTACGGCCAGATTCCTTTTCGAGCTTACATGAAAGCTCCCAAACAGCGGCGCATTACTCGCAGACACGGAACTGGAAGCATCTTGATGGCATGAGATATCACGATAAAGAGGCACGCTCGAGGCAATCTCTCTCTCTTCATGTCTCATTCGTTTGTTTCTAACCCTCAAATTAAGCCTGTGTCATCTCCCTAAAGAAAGAAGGATTAACATTGTGCTTGCAAACCAACCGAGCAGATAGATGCCATAGCGGAGGGTTTAGAAGAAGCTGGAATTTGTTCGTGGGCTCTAAGTGGTCCAACAAGCTTGATATAAAGCTGTTTGATTCCGGGTTGTCTTCACATTCAGGCTCAACAAGTTTTAACTGGCAGGGATGCAGGCTGGGCAGTTGCTCCAGTTTCACAGTGCCGATTCTCGATTCTCTCTGTGTCTTGTAATTAAAACAAGTGCAGTTCTCATTCATTGGCATATAGGATTCAAGGGCATCGTTCACAACTTTAACATGAATCATATCTTCCGTTCGGTTAGACCCCGGCATGGATACGAATATTGTACGCCTCGCTTTTACATTCCACAGTTCGATCATAGTCCTCCCGGCAGCTGAGAGTACACACAAACTTGAATGGCCTCATTGAAGAAGAGGTAACAGTACAAAATCATAGAAGCTGAGACGGAAGACATTCCATATGCTGCAGCTAAGATAGCACAGCATTTACTTCCTGCTCATGTACTCCAAGTCTAGGTCCTTTCACCCTCTTCAATGACCATATCCCTCACTTAGTCAGGACAAAATCGACGCTCCAGTGATGCTCCAGCTGCTGCTGCAAAGCCATGTCGTTCTCATCTTCTTACTGAGGTCACATGCTTTGCTGGAAAACGAACAAGGCAAATATGTATTGCAGACCTTGTCCTAATATCCAACACAAGCTTCGAACAAACTCATGTCTCCATCCGCCAAATATTTTCAGGAGACAACCAGAGTGAAAACAATATTATTGCATTCTTTTTGCTATTTTTTCTGAATATTATTTTAGTGGAATGTGGGAAGCCCGGCCCAATACTACTCATGGGCTTGCAGTCATAGCTAGTGGCCCGTGGACTTGTTGGGTGGCTCGGATCTGTCACACGGGGATCCGTTAGTATGGGACCTATGGATCCAAAAGAGGTGTGGGATGAATCCCTGGTCCCCCATCTTCTCGCCTTTGACCCCGAGGTTGGTGAAAGCCTGAGGCGGCTCCCTTGCTCGTCTTCCCCTTCGATTTCGTTCCTTATTGTGCTCGCCGAGGTTTGATTTCTCTCTCATCCTCTTCCTGCGGTCCAATTTCATCTCCGTTTTGATAGATTGCTTTGATCATCCTTTTTTCCCTTCATTTTTGAATACTTTTTTGACCAAAAAATAGCTTGGATTGCATGTTCCTGAAGGCAAAAGGAAAGATAGAATCGGATGGCCGCATCGAAGATTCAGGCCTTATGGAACCATCCTGCTGGCCCTAAGACCAGTATGTTCCCATCTTTCTCCCAAATTCTGTTCCTTTATGAACCTAACACATGATTTCTAGTTTCTCTGCTTTGCGTGCCAGTCTTTCGTTAATCTTGCATTTTTTAATTGGCAATTTACACGCTGCTGTCACTGCGAATATGTTAGATTTTGTATGTCTGTGTTAACATTTAGCCTCTGCTTTGATTTATTCATCAACCAGTATGTCTTTTCAATCTATTCATAGTCCTGAAAAATATTAGTGCATGGAATTCTTTGGAAATATTGCTTCATTGTGTGGCTAACTTATATGGAGTTCTTGTATGAATGAATTCGAGAGTGTTCACATATATACCCTGTAAACCTGGCAAACCATATTACTTTCATACCTACTCTTATTAGCTTGTAATGATGTTTTGAGCTATGGTTGAAGAAATGCATGTTTTCTGATGCACTATAGAAAAGCTGTGAGCTTCACTGTGGAATTTGTAGGGGATGAGGGAAGAAGATGAATTGTGAAGTAATTTTATTCATTGCGTTCATCACCTTACAATGACTGGCACAGGCCTTCAGGCATCTAAGCATTTATTATATCCACTACTTTGTGAAACAGAAACTGAATTCCTATCACTGGATTCTTACTCATTTATTGGAGTCCTAACCAAAACAACTGGAGGAAATTGCCTTATTCGAACAACTACTCTTGATATCCTTGACTTACTGGTGTCATTTTAGTTTATCGAAACTTCACTCATCTACATCCCATATGATCAATCTTGAACATGTGCAACCTTGCAACTTGATGCATATTTTGCTTGCTGAGTGTTGTTGATATTTGTATCAGTAGAATATTATCCCTAGACATATTAATCTAAATAACTCTGGGCGTTCATGATCATGCTTGACATATTATTACATGTTAGTTTTCTTGCTTTTTGTATCTTTATTGCCAAGTGTAGCCATTGCATTTTCTTTCCCCAAGTAATAACATAAGAATATCTACAGTTCATTTCTGGGCCCCAACCTTTAAATGGGGCATCAGCATTGCAAATATTGCTGACTTTTCAAAGCCACCTGAAAAGCTTTCTTATCCTCAGCAAATTGGTATGTACCCCTTGACATCAAACTTTTCAGTTATTGTTTCTTGAAACATGTCTGGATTTATGTTTAAAATAAAGCTCTTTTCTTTGATGTTCTTCAGCTGTGACAGCCACTGGGCTTATTTGGTCACGTTACAGTACCGTCATTACACCTGTAAGTACTTCATGTATTTTAAGTTCCTTGGTGTTCTGCTTTGTTGACCTATTCTCAACTTTATTGCTGATCTGAATTCAGCTCTGTTTAGCTGTTTTTTAGTGGTCCTGATTAATTAGCTAGCATTGCATTTAGCTTTCAATTTCTCAGCATCTATATATGTTTTATGTTAGTTCAATAGAGGATGTAGTGTTTTCGTAGTTATAATATTTGAAACAAGTGTTGAGTAAGGGATCCACTCCTGTAGTCCTATTTCACTATCTAAAGAGCTGGCACCCTTCTGTTGTTGACTTCATGTGAAATTTCATCTCGTTGCTTTTTTACTTTAACTTAATTCTTCCTGTTCATCTTTCTGCACTGCAGAAGAACTGGAACCTGTTCAGTGTGAATGTTGCAATGGCTGGGACAGGTATCTATCAACTATATCGCAAGATCCAGTAAGTCCTGTCCATTGTTTTTTTTTTGGGTTCCTCTATTGTTGTATTTCTGCCAATTATGTGTATTGATATTTCTCTCAAAAACAAAATTGTATTCGTAGTATCGAATCTGATCATTTTGCTTTAGGTAGAGTATCCATGGTGCATATGTTTTTCATTTCATTGATCGCAAATGAACATGAGTTTTGTATAGTTTTTTCATTTCTGCTCTCATCATCTTGTTTAAGAACTGATATTTATGTTGCTTTCATGTTTCAGGCATGACTACTCTTCTGAGAGAGAAGAGTTACCCGCAAAAGAATGAGAGCAAACTATTCCTGGATTCTGCAAGCTTTGATGGTTAAGGTTTTAACTTCCCAAGTGATATAGAAATGGAAAATCAGATAAGTTGCAATGCTGTCAAAGGCTTTGTTATTCCTTTGTTTCTGCTATTCATAATTGTCTTTGGTTCTTGTGTATTATGGACCAACTCGAAGCCCCGGCAATAAGACAGCTAGAAATGTTTGAAAATTTTCCAAAAACATTCAGTACATGTCTATATTACTTTGCACAATTTTATCTGAATGTGATAAGCTTGACAGGAATTAGCGAAAGATCTGTGAATTTGGGCACCGACTGAGTGTGTGAGGGCCAAGTTGTTGAGGTCACGGATCTTCGTATTTACATGACTCGGCTGTTTTACTGTTGGATCCGGCTCAGAGTCTGAAACACTTGGGTGGTAATGGTTGTACCGGTTGGTCGGTCAGGGATCATAGCCGATAGTAATTTACTGATTTGATTCCTTCACTGTCTGGTTACAGAAGCTTACCTTAGAGGTATATATATATATATATATAATTTTCTTAATCTCAAATTTATTTATTATAATTCGTCGTAATGGCCAATGCAAACAAGATAATAAGTTATTCAGAGTATCTTCAGCAGATATTCTTGCCAGCATCGTTCTGTTGCTGAGACGAGTCGTCTTTACTCTACAAACCATTAAAAAAAAAAATTTCCATTCTTGGCTGAAACGTGGTGCGTAGGGTATCTATATTTTAAAATTTTATCCGAAGATGCTCTGGAATTTGCGTCGATCATTAATTCTTTTTCACACAATAATTAATTAGTACTTGAATGGTTATCCGGTTAATAGTAAAAAAACGCAACAACCCGCGTGTGTGTGTGTGTGCGCGCGTGTGAGAATACTTAACAGTCAAAAGCCGATGCTTCCAGAAAGCAGGAAATCACGAACCCCGCCATTTAACGCTCACGCACAATCCTTGTCTTCTCTTTGAGCGCGAACTCTTTTCCCGTCGTCCAGGGCGCATCGCGATCCTTTTCCTCCCTGCTCCGCTCCGTCCCGTCTTCCACGATCGCCGTCTCTTCCGTGCCCGGGGCCAGAGTCAACAAAGTGAAAATTGACCGTCTCTCGTATGTATCTTCATAGACCAGAAGGCCCCCGCTTGAATCTACTCTTAATGGTCTGGACCTTCTCCGAATCCCGAATCCACATCCATCAGCAGCTAATGTATATCGCACGCAACTCCGATCCACGTGTTGTAACCCGCCAAAATGAAAGGGCAAATCTGTCAAACAACACGGCAATAGACTCCTCCCGGTCAACACACCTCCTCCAGAAGGCGAAGCGACCCGCGAAACGGCGCGCCAAAGGAAACAACGCCACTCCGTTACGGGCAGCTCAGTTGGGCAGGACGGGCAGCATTGCCTTTCCCAGTATATATAAATCGCAGCCCTCCAATCAATAAACGGTGTTGATCACCGACCGCGTCCTCCTCCGCCACCAACTTCCTCCGAGTCCAAACCCTCCGAAATCTCTTCTTTCTCTCTCTCCTCTCTTTCGATAAAATCCCATGGGATCCACGAAGTTCAGGAGGAGGCGTAGCAGCAGCCGCGGCTTCCTCTGCTTCGTCCCCGCCGTCGACGGCGAAGATGAGAGGACCGGGAGTTCCGCCGGATCGTCGGTGCGAGTCCCGGAGGATGATCTCAGTTCCCTCGATCGGAGTCGTCGCCCTCGCCGCGCACTCATCAAGGTGTTCCGGTCCGCTGCCTTCGTGTCCGCTCTCGTAGGATTCCTGTTTCCTTTGAGCTTCGTCTGAATTGCGGTTTTTTTTTTCTAATTTTCCTCCGCGAATTTGATTGGTCAGAATCGGATTGGTAGATCGCGGCGAAATCCGAGGAAAGGACCGAACGCGCTGGATGAACGATCCGTCACGGTATCGTCCCCAGGATCGACCAACGACGGCGATCGGATATTCTCGACCTCATCCCCCTCTTCGTCTTCGTCGTCATCCGGCTTGTTCTCATCGCCGACGTCCGTGACGCCGCCGGAACCGAAGCAACGGAGGCGACCAGAATCGGATAAGACGGAATCTGAGAAGCCATCGCCGGGAAAGGAGCAGGGAAATTACCATCCGACCACGGGGCTGTGCCTCCTCGTGATCAGCCTTTTCTTGATGGTGACATTCGGCCGACTCTTCGCTATTATCTGGACGGCCACGTGGCTCTACGTGGTGCCACGTAGGATGATCGGCAGCACTCGTCCTCGGCCAGGATCGGCGGAGTTGCGGCCGAAGGTCTCCGAAGAGGACGAGAAGAAGCGCGTCGTTTTGGAGGGGCTCATGGAGAGAAATCGTAGGTTTTGAAAATTCAGGAAAAAACGAATTATCTTTGTATATTTTTCTTTTCAAAAAAGGTGTAATTTTTAAAGGGGGCGCAGGTTAAACACTTTAATTAAGGCCATCGGACTCAGTTTATTTTTTTTTTTCTTTGGAATTTTCTGAGTGAGAAATCAGTAAGATATAACGTGAATTTATTTTTTTTCCTTATATATTTTCAAAACAATTGTACATAAAGTTGGTGATGAATTTTCAGAAAAATGCAAAAAAATTGTCAATTGATTCAAATTTCAAAGAACCAAATGATTTTATTCACCGTTTTAATTTATTTATTTATTGTTATAAATAGATGGTTCCGTATGGCTCTGGATGGTTTGATTCGAAATCGCGTGGGGATCCAAGATCAGCTGTGGGTATTAAGAATCGGTTAGCCGTCACGATATGCTTCCTAAAAGGCCCTTGACATGTTGGAAAGGCTGTCCGCCGTTTAGATAATCAAAAAGATTAGTGATAATTATGATGATGACGTGTACCCACGGAGACTCGAACCCGGCAAAATCTGTGACTAGAGTCTGCTTATTGTGATTTTTAAAGTAGCATAATCCTCCATTTGCTACGTGCTCCAGCTGGTAACCATTTTTTCTGATGATTGATGGGAGTTGATTATTCTCGAGTGGAGCTATGGAAAATAATCTTTCTTTAATAACTCGAGAGACGTTTCGAACAATGACAGACTCATTATATTAATTTAAATTTTTGAAATAATTTATTATATTAATTTAGTTTGAATCACATCAAGTTTATGTGGAAGGAGACAAAGATCCCATACTTTTTTAATAAAAAAAAATGGATGGGGATCATCAATAGTATCTCCAGTGCGATACTGAGCTTTTTCTTTTATCTCCTAGTGCACGAATGCGACACAGATATCGTGCGATCTGTTTTTGGTGGGCGCTGTGGTTTGATTAGAAGCCTAGAAAGGGAGTTTGGAGCGCTTCCATCTGCCCTTCTCCTTCGATTTAAAAAAAATAATATTTGGTATGCCGACCAGAGACACCCGACACGTGTTTTTTCAACTCAAAAACACTGTCTGGGCGCCAGCAGGTCCGGCCATCGTGCCTCACGTGATGAAAAGAACCTATCGTCCCAGCGGGCTGCTTCGCGGCCCTCGAGCTCATCAAGATTTTCTTCTGCCTCCCATAGATCTTTGTTTGGGCCTTGGGCTGTCCCAAATTGGAGCCCATTCATTCAGAATCCCATATCCCTCCTCACTTCTCGGTTCTCAGTCTCATCAGCCGGCCACCAGCAACTCCCACTCTTCTCTTTTGGAATGTCTTGTCATCTGGCGCTCCGATCCCAGCACCCGCCCCCCGTCTCCTTCCCCCCCTTCCCCCGCCGCCCTCGCCTTTTCTCTTCCGCCTCCCAGACCCTAACCCTATGTCCCCAACCATCCCCTCTCCACGGCCCCGTCCTCCGCCGCGACCGCGTCCCTCCGCTCCCCTCGCCGCCGCCGCCCGATGCCTCCATCGACCGGGACGGCTTCGCCCACTTCTTCGACCTCTCCGCTATCAGGGTCCCGGCATCCCAATGCTCCGTCCTCGAGCACCGCCTCCGCGGTCATCTCCTCAACTGGCCCCGCGTCCGCAACGTCGCCCGCGTTCTCGGCGACGACCTCGATCCCCAATTCAAGAAGCTTATCCGCGACTCCGACAGGGACGGCCGGGAGCGGCTTCGATCTCTGGCCAAGAGAGCCGCCGAGGAATTTGATGGTGATGTGGAGGTCGCTCTGAGTCCGGTGCTTTATCGAGAGAAGCTCGTCAAGGACTTCAACTGCCGGGGTTTTTTGAATTTCAGGAATCTGGCCAAGATCTCGAGGCCTTCGAAGAAGAAGAAGAAGGGCGAAGAGGGTTTGAAAGCAAAGAAGACTAATGGAAAGAAGGGTTTCGCTGTTGTGGAGGTAATTGGAGATGGTGAAGATGAGGAGGAGGATTTGAGCGGGCTTCTCGGAGAGGGGTTTCAACCCGGGAGGTGGAGAGGGCCGACGAGGCTTCTGCTGTTGGATGAGCGCTATGCGAAGAAAGAGGTTGAAGAGCTCCCCAAGGCTGTCAAGGTGGCTTCAATTGCTTTGTGAGTTGCTTTAATATTAAGAACCAAATCATGGTAGAACCATCTGATAGTGTCCTTTAGTAAGAAAGGCTTATTTGTATTGTGCCTTTGAATTTCTGACTTGCTACTTTGCTTTTGCTTTTAATTCTATGGAATTCAATCAAATCTAATTTCTCTATTATAGTGTACAATTTTTGTTTCATTTTATTGGCCTTCTGAAGATTGATGTTTCTCCTATTGTCTAGAATGTGTTGCAAAACTGCACAGCAAACCACAAGCTTTCCGTTGCAGCTGAGCTTGTGCAATGCCGGTTGACCTTATCTTATGACTACTGGCAGATGAATGAGGTAACGATTTCGTGGTGTGCATTCTAACTTACAGGTTACTATATGCTATAGCTCTCGTCCCTGTTAACAATGGCTGCCTTTTTGGCATTGTTAATTGATTATTTCTCTCAGTTTGAGTAGTCTTTTTTTTTCTTCTCTGCAGGTTTTGGAGGCTTTACTTCCTGAAGGTGTGGTGATCCCAACCGGTTTTGAAACGGTTGGGCATATTGCACATTTAAATTTGAGAGATGAGCACCTACCTTACAAGAAACTAATTGCTCAGGTATTGATAATAATGCTGCCGCTAGTTTTCACTTTTCACAATGTATACATGTATGTTAAACTTTATCTTGCCAGTACCTGTTCTGATCTTTTCCTTTTGTATGAGTTATGATGACTTCTGTTTTGCACTTCAGGTAGTTTTGGATAAGAACAAGCCAAAAATACAAACAGTTGTTAACAAGATTGATGTGATCCAAAATGACTACAGAACGATGCAGCTTGAAGTATTGGCTGGCAACCATTCTCTTGTTACTACTGTCGTGGAGAATGGAATTCGTTTCCAAGTTGATTTAGCAGCAGTGTATGTACTTTATCTCAAAATCCTCGTAACACTCCAAAAATGAGTTGTTCATGATGAAATGACTTTTTTGCCCAAATAATCAATTTATTTATTTATGTGCATTGGACCACTCCTCACTATAATCTGAATTGTATGTTTCTTTTGATTCATTTGTCCATATGTATGTTTGTTAAATGTTACTATGGACTGTTCATCTAATTGTAGGTTTTGTTTCTCACCAGTTATTGGAACTCTAGATTGGGAACCGAGAGGCAAAGGCTTGTCAATTGTTTCACAAGTTCTGATGTGGTTTGTAAGTATTGTTTTTCTGCTTTTAGTTAGCTCCATTTGACTTGAATTACTACCTTCATTATATTTCTGTTTTCTAAAATTTATGGTGACCTATTGAGCAAATATTGATTATTGTGAAAGATGGACTTGAAATTGATTTTGTGAATGGGGAGCCTTCACAAAATCATGCTTTTTACAGGTGATGTATTTTCTGGTGTTGGTCCAATAGCTCTTTCAGCGGCAAAAAAGGTGAAACGTGTCTATGCCAATGATCTAAACCCCATTGCTGTGGAATATCTTGAAAGGAATGTTGTTCTCAACAAACTTGAGAGAAAAGTCGAGGTACAATGAATGCTAACGGATGTGCAAAAAGCACTTTGGTCGCTCATTGTAATTGCTAAATATCAGGACTACTATCTAAACTATTTACCTAATTTATATTTCATAGATCATCTAATAGTGTTTAACATCCTTTACTACTCACTGCTGAAACAGTCTATCATTCCTTGTATGTTCTAAGTATCTGACTGGAAGAAGGAAATGTAGTTAGTAGACCCAACTTATTCTGCTCTGCCCAAAACATTATTGATATACTACTTGATCCAATGTGATCTGTTTCTAAATAAACTAGGAATGGATTTGGATCATGGCAAACCCATTTTGGACCAATCTGGTAGCAATCTCTAGCAAGCATCATTTGGAATGGTTTGTTCTTTTCCTTTCATTGTTTGTTTTCTGATGAAGAGAAACTTGGTTGCAAGTTATAAAGGGTTTTATGGTTCCTCAAGAATGAAGAAGATTTCTACGATAGGAATGCAGTGCAACCATCTAGTTTGGTTTGGGACTGTTTCACATATCAGGCTAACACATCTGCATTTCCTTCGCAGGTTTACAATATGGAAGGGAGGAGATTTATTAGCTCTGTCTTTGCCAGCCAATACCCTTATCCTATCACTCAAGTGGTTATGAATTTACCAAATGATGCAGCAGAGTTCCTTGGTTAGTTTATGAACTATCTTAGAGATTCCATATAGCCCCTTATTCTTGTGTAATTTTCTTAACTCAACTTTTGCTCCATGGATTTGCATCTGTGTTACAAAGTTGCATATTTTCATGTAGTGCACTTTTTTTAGAATCTTTTCTTGTGTTCTGCAATATCAACATATATCATCTTCCTTGAGTTGCATTTGGTTGACAGATGTAGTGAATTTCTTACTGACATGGTTTGTGGTAAAATGAGGAAATTTAGAATTATTGGAAATTAGTTGATATATTGGTTATGCAATGGTCGTACACAGATGTTGCTGGTCATGTAATATCCAAGGAAGGTGTTAACAATGCTCACAGTAAAGACGAAACAGGTTCAGATAAATTTGGCAATAAGCTTTAGGATTCTTGATGGATAGTAGTTTTTTAGGACAAGGGTTCTGATGGATATAGCTGGAGGTTGGTTCATTTTAATAGACTGTTTTTTATTTTAAAGCATCGCTTAACTGTCGCATCTTGATCGGGTTTAATATAGTTTGAGATTAATTAAGTGGGATAGAATTTGAAGATGGGAAACTGATCCTTGTATCATTAGTTGGAATTGTTTTTATTTTTCTTGTGACTATCTTGGAACCTAACTGGATTTACTTATTTTTTTCAGATGCTTTCAGGGGCATCTTCAGGAGGAAACCAAAGGAGAAGAATTGGCCTTCACCCAAGATTCATGTATATGGATTTTCCAAGGCCGAAAATCCTGAGTTTGATTTCCAGGAGGTCAGAATCTACATCCTTATGTATTCCTTCCACTGTCACACAACATGAAATGTGCATGGTAACTGGCCTATCAGGGAGGACAAATAAACTGGAAACAAAGATTAAAATGTACTAGGTAGGAGCTGTTGAAAAGTTACAGGGAATATTTAGGAAAAACACAAGGGGTGTCTTCTATGAACTGCTATTGCCATTTTTTTGTTCTTCTGTTTCCCCCTGGTCAGCACATTTTCTTGTGTTTTTCTGCATGATTTGCAGAATATTTGATATCAGAGGCCTGATCGGATTAATTGAACAAGAAAAATATTTTTCAGTACAGGATTTTTGTATGTTTATATCCTGGAGCCATATGTTACTGATGGTTATCCTATCTTATGTTGCAGAGGATAAATATGGCACTAGGTGAGACCGTGATGAATGTTGAGATGCACAGGGTCCGACTGGTCGCACCCGGTAAATGGATGCTTTGTGGATCGTTTGTTTTACCCCATAATATCGCTTTACCAGAACCCTCATGCTCATGTACGAAATAAATTTTGGCGTCATATAATTATCGTGGCATGTGCAAAGCGATATATGTAGCTTATGCCTTTAGCATCAGCTATTTATGGTTTTTGTTATTGCAGCTGCAACTTACGCCTGAAATGCTTTCAATTTTCCCCACTGAAAAGCCGATATTACTCTGCACGAACAGCAAGCAATGTGCCAGTTGGTGAAGGGTATATGTATGTGGTCTTTATTGCAACTCTCTGTTTCACAGTCATGGTATGCCTATGAAACAAGCTAGGCACACACCAACTCCTTCCAGGGTCCCTCTGTTCCTAGTATCCCACTTGGGAAGCTGCCAATCTCTCTCTGTTCAGTGCTGTGAGACGAGCAACCCCTACTCATATTTTGTTGTCTGTGCGCATACAATGCGGCGAAAAGCTTCTCCAGCACACGCCCATTTCTAGTTTTTTCTGCAGTCGAGGCCGTTTCCACACTTGTGTCCTCTAGCGCTTTTTTTTTTTTTTTTGTCTCGTCCTTTTTATGCATGCTTTTGCAACCTGTCACCCGCCTCTTCCCTCGTTGCCCTTCCCTATTGCAACGGCCTACGCAGCCCTTGGAGGGGCATTTTCGGTAAATCGCTGCGTAAGTAGCTTCATTTTATTCGGAAAGGCTCGCAGCCTAGTACCGGGCCCCACCCGTTTCTGTGCTACGATCATCGCCATCGCAGGACACGATCCCGGCTCACAGGCCCCCAAGTCCCCCGCTGTCTGGTCCCATGCGGAAATTCCATTTACTAATAATTCTTTGATTTATTGGCCTGAAATGAAATTTAATTTTGGATTTTTTAGGAATGAAAATCGACATACATGTCAACTAGTCGTAGTTTAAGCAAGCAATAATAAAAAAATGGGGGATTTCTGTAGGGTCACGCCTAATGCACCAGTCTAATGCCACTGGTCCTAGCCCGAATCCACTCGGAGAATCTAAGTTCACCCGTCACTCGAGAGTAGCCCACCTAATCATTAACTAGATCCCGGTACAAACTTTCCGATTCGACTCCGATTTCCATCCACCCCACATCGCATCGCATGTTGCCTGATCCTATCCCTACCAGCATATCTAGGAACCAGCCCACAATATCTCGTGACCCTATATCCCAATCTCAGCCGTCCGAACCTCCGCTTCTCTCGCCAGATTGTGCCCTCCCCGGGACCACCATCTCGCTCCGGTTCCGACCACGCCCGCCACCGCTCAGTCCGTACTTGCAGCCTTTTCTCCTGCTCTCCGCGCCACGTGTCACCTTTTTCTTCGCGGGGACCATCACCTCCTCCCTCTCTGCTTCGCGCTTTATAAATTCGCTTCCTGCTCCTTTTCCTCTTCACTCCCCCTCTCTCGCGCCATGCCTTGAGCGTCCCGAGCCCTAACCCCATTCGTCCACCTTACTTTTCGATGGCCGCGGCCTTCCTTCTCTGGCCTTCGGTTCCCTCTTCTTCGCCGGACGGATCTCGCCTGGCTGCTGCTGAAGGCGCTGGGGGCCGCGGCGGTATTCCTCTCCAACTATTGGGCTCTGATCAGAAGCCGGATCCCCCTCCGGTGCCGATTTCGAAGCCCAAGGCGAGGAAGGCCTGCGGGAAGCATCCGGCCCCCAAACGCCCTCCTCAGCGCGGCCTCGGGGTCGCCCAGCTCGAGCGCCTCCGCCTCCAAGATCGCTGGAACAAGATCGCCGATCAGGAGATCCAGCCCCCGTGCTACTCCGTATTCCCCGTCACCTGCGTCGCCGAAGGAGGTTGGAGAGATCTCCCTCAAGCTTCGCCGACCTACTGTTACGTCCAGCGGTGCAGGGACCTCAACACGGTCTTGGCGTCGTCGTACGGGTCCGTGCCGGCTGCAAGATCGGTGCTCCACGACCAGTACGCGCTGGATCGGATCCGCATCTCCGGCCTCGCCGCCAGCGCGCCGCCCGTTGTAGAGCCCCCTTCAAACCAAATGCTTCAGTGCCTCCTCTGTAACTGCGACTTTTGCGCCCGGGTAAGCTCCGCTACCTCGAAATCCTAGATCCATAGTTCCGATGTTCTGCTCTTCGTTCCCGTCATCGGTTTTTTCTATGCTTTGTAGTTTATCCCCATTATCGCTCTCATTGTACTAGTGTTCTTGTTTGTTGTTTCTTAGATGAAGAGTCTGGGTGCTGCCAATATAGGGCTCAACGCCCTATCCGGTCGCGATCTTCTCGGCGCAAATCGCGGTGCATTCATCCCTATCCAGGAGGTCAAGTCGGTATGTCTCTGCTTTTTCTCTCATTCACTGAAGTGGTTCGCATTGAGCTCGTTTCATCTGATTGTTTGTTTGCTCTTGTATTCCATGAACGATAGCCTGAGAGGAAGATAGAGTACTACGAGTTCTTCCCGCACGTCGAAGATGCCTCGTTCGGAGATTCAGAGTTCGCCAGTAGGATGAACGGTGATGCGTCCTCCTCTGAAGGTTCTTCTGTTTTCCTGGACTTGTCCCTCAAACTCTCCCGCTGAGAGGAGGAAGCAGAAGAAGTAGAAGTTTCTAGGTTTTTTTTTTTTTTTTTAATTGTCTTAGTTTTTCTTCCGTCTGTTGGATCCGAAGAAAATGGCGTAGTAGTTTGTTGGTTTGTTTTGAACCTCCTGTTTTAAACCACATCATCTTCGAATTTTGGAGTTTTTTTCTGTGTGATTTTGTTCTCGTTTGGTAGTCAGACAACTAGGCGTACGGACGAAGCGAGGAAAGGGGAAGAGAATCCAAATCAATCGAGGACACGTGTCACTCAGGTGGGTGGGCATTGGTTTCTCACTTGATCAATAGGATCTAGATTTTGGCATATGCCGAGTGATGATCACGAGGCGAGAGGATGCGAGCGAAAGCTTTACAGCAACTTGGGTGCCGTTCTCGTATTAGAAGAAGCAGCAGAAAGGCTTGAGGACTGAGGAGTTAGACAGAAGTGCAAACAGAGAGAAGGGAAGTCGAGTCTCAGATCCATTAAAGATCAAGGATACAGAGATTTTGGATATCTCCATTAAATAATATCTGCATCTGCAACTTAATGACTGGATGCATGAGCTTATCCATATACAATGAGGCAGATAAATAGAACGCAAGCGGTAAAGAAGTAGGCTGGGAACCAAAAGAGAGGAGAATAATGGACAGATAGAGAGAGAGAGAGAGAGAGAGGCGAAGGGGCGATCAGGAGGTCCTCTCGCGATCAGGATGGAATGAATTCCTCCGGTTCTTTGGCTACTACTGCATTACAGAGCGCCCCTACCACCCTTTTTTGTGTAGGGGTTGTTCTTTTTGCAGTGGACAGTAGGTGGTGAATACTGAAGAGTCGGTTGTCAGTACTCAGAGACGCACAGAGCGAGAACAGAGAAGCGTGATTTTCTTTTTCCTCCATTTTTATTTTTTATTTTTCATAAAACGAAGTCCGAAAAGCAAGCACTTGGAGTCTTCGATTCAAATTTTGATCTCGGGCTCTGAGTCCATTTTTCTTCTCTATTTTTTATTATGCAATTTTTTTAAAAAAAAAAATTGAAAAAAGAAAAAGAAAAGAAGGAAGAAATATATCTTATCTTAGCTTGCAAAAATGATGGGGGCCATATTTCGTATGGTGTTTTGAAGGCCGATGCGTGTCAATGTCACCGAGCGCGCACACATCGAAAGAATCAAGTTGCTGAGTCCAATGCCTCGAGTTAACCTGCCTTCCCGAATCATTCCATAGAACGAAAAGGTCTCAATCGCCACCATCGGATCACGATCGCATCAGATCTGACGTGTAAGCGCTACAAAAAAAACTCAATGCGAACATGGAAGAAAAACAAAAATTCCACGATATTCTAAACAACACGAATGGCTATTGTCGATCACGACCTAAATAATCAGAAATGACATGAAGACCAAGCATCGAGACCGATGAAAATTTGATATCGACAACGCGAGAAAAATAAAGACAAGGTGTAGTTCGTCCCAGTGACAAGCGAGGAAGGGAGAAAGGACGCGTTGCTGCAAATCTATTTCCATCCGAGCTCGGACAGACGGTGACACAAGCCACTGCTTAGTTCCTCTCGACAAAGTCCAGATCGACTACTTAATCACGAGCATAAGCACACTTTACATTTCAATTAATTTGGCTCTAAACGCTCGATCTACGCGGTTGTCGTCCGCGAGCTGTTGGTCCACGACGTCAAAATATCGGTCTAAATTAAATGCGGTGGTAGCACCGAACAGGACCACAGAGCCCAGAAACTGATCAGCCAAAGAGGAGTTCATGCTTCGCTTTCGGTCGATTCCTTTGTTCCATTAATATGCCAAATATGGAGCGAGTCATTCTCCCAGTGGAATGCCTTGCAGCTCACTCGACCGATTTTCTCGATATGTAGTTATAAAATGTTATTTTCCAGAAAAAAAAAAAAAAAAAAAAAACAGGTATAAGAAGAGAATTTTCTTGATTTTTATTATAGTTTTCGATCCCAAATAGAGATCGGGAGGAAATTAAATGCGGGAATTCAAGATGGAAAGGGCACGTGCGAGGCACGGGGATGCCAGCAATGGGCCACGTCAGAATGCGTCTGGCCAGTCCACGGCCTTTCTAATAGTCCACCGGGCCGGCAAAAAAAAAAACCGTTACCAAAAAACGGAAAAAAAATAAATATTTTATTCAAAAACCTGAATAAACCCATGAAGCCCCTCCCTCCCTCCCTCCCTCCCTCCTCGTGTCCCCGCTCTCCCTTGTCTTTCCAGAACCACGAGCATTTTCTCCTCGCTCGCCGACGAAAACAACACAAATCCCTCGTTTTTTCTCCTCAGGTCCTTCCCTTTTCCCCCTTTTCTTCGTTTTTCCTGTGTTTTTTTCTTGAATTTTTGGGGATTGTCGAGATCGCGGATTGGTTCCTCTGGTTTTCGATTCTCGCGTGATCTTTCGTGCTTTTTTTCACCAAATTTCGTGCCTTTTCCTTGGTTCTATCCCTTCTTGTCAAGGGTTTCAATGGCTCATCTGGTGGTGACGGGTTTCTTGATCTTGCAATGCCGGATGTCATGTTAGGTTTTTTATTAGTCTTTGCTTGCTGTCTTCTCCTTTGGAGGATTATTTTGGGGCTATTATTTCGAATCGTTCTTTTCTCTAATATTTAATTTTTAAGAAAATTTAGATTCTTATCAATAGAGAAAAAATAGAAAATGCAATGAGAATTTCAGGCTATGCTTGTTGGACGATGAAAGATAAGACCTTCTTTAGGGTTCTTGCATCATCTCCACTGGTTAGTGGGTTTCAAATATAGTCGCATCTTGAGGCGGATTTCGTTCTATTTCTTCTATTGTTGTTGCTTTGCTCTGGATTTAGGTTGTTCCAGTTGAGATTGATAGGAGGCTCAGGTCATACCTTTTTGTTGGTTAATATTCTTTTTGATTTAGGTTATGAGTGCTCAGAATTTCTTATCGTTGGTAAATCTTGGATTGGAATCGAGTTTTTCTTTTGGAGAATATTTCTGTGAGATAAGAGGGACTGAGCAAGTTGACTGAACTAATTTCTCTCTCTTTTTTTTAACTAGTTTGCAAGTATATCAGTATATAAGTAAGGCTCCCATGGTGCAATTTTTTGTGTGCTGTAAATGTGCAGAAAAACAATTTCAATATCCAAAAGGAAAACAACGTAGAATGGCTAAATGGTCACGAGTTCCTCCCCCCTTATACAATAGTCAAGCATGGACATTCCTAATTAAATTGGTATTTTAGTTGATAAGCTTGAGTTTCATTAGTTTTGAAGCACTTACACTTTATCTCTGACAATTTTTTTTTTTTGGCCTCTATTGTATGGTTTTAAATTGTGTTAGCGTGCAACTGTCAATTATTATGAGGAGCTGAAAATTTGAAGTCATGTGCAAGGATTAGTTGAAGGACATAGCATGTAGAACATCCTAAACCATTCTTTTGTTTTTTATACTGAAATCAATATCATTTCTGCTATAGGTGCTCTGCTTCCTTGTTAGTTGCTACAGAATCTGTGTTGCACTTGAAACAGATCTTGAGGGTAGAATTTCACATACTTGGAAGCATCAGTAATATGAATATCCTTGGGCTGGTTTTTCCATCCTCTCTATTCCAACTGAATGACCAGAAGAAGTCTTCAGATAGCAACCTCTCAATGTCTACATGCTCTGCAGCTGATTGCATACCCAAAACCTCAGAAAATGTAATCAGCAAAACCTTGGAAAGTTTCCAACACCAGGATAGTCAAATGTGCATGGGATTGTGCCAGAAGCCTTCCAATGATGCAAATGAAATTTCTAGTACATACTCAGGTTTGCAGAAATCAGCTTGTCCAATGTCAAATTCATCCACACTGGATGAATCAAGAAAAAAAAAGAATAAGAAGAAGAAGAAGAAGAAGAAAAGAAAGTCCTATAAAAAACATATTGAGAGTACGTCTGCTTCAGGAACTCCTGATTTTCTCAACAGTAATTTGACAGTTGACCATCTACCATCTGTTGCTGCAATGGAAAATGAGCATGGTAAAGATGCCCAGAAATGTAGTATAAGATGTCCGAAAGTCATTTTCATGCCACAAGGATCAGAGCATATTTCAGAAGTTGGTGGTTCTGAATTTATTAACCACAGCAAGGAGAGTTTAGGGATTACTGTTTTACAGGATATCTTTCCAGGTTCTTGGAAAGCTGACAAGTCTTGCAAATTCAAATCAGGAAAGAAGCACAATAAGGTTGCTGTTACCATTCCAGCTTCTGGAGTTGGTACATGTTCCATGGGCAGCAAATCTATAATCAAACAATCAGATGATGCAACAACTTTCAAAACACCATTTTTGACTAAATCAACCTGCCAAGATGAATTGAATGTTGCAGGAGATTCTATAGTTCCTGGGTTTGGTGACTGCAGAAACACAGAGATCGCTGGACAATCAAATAGAGTCTGTTTTGAAACAAAAGTATCAGATTCCACACGAGTTGAAATCAGTTCAGGTTGTATTAATCTTACTACTGAGCACAGTGAAGATGTTCTCTCTGCAAGTTCTTTCTCAGCAGATTTTACCTCACCATGTACAAGCTGTTCACAAAGTTTTTTGATTGAAAGAGAAGCTGAAATAGGTGTCAACAGTGTGAGATCCACTTCTAGCAGTCAGCATCTCAATGTGAATGATGTTCCTGAAATTGCAACAATTCAAAATGTTCATTGTAGGAGGTCAACACAAACTTTTTCTGATACTTCAAGAAAACCTAGCTTTACAGATTACCCCAAGCAGCTAGGAAAAGAGAACGCTCAGCATACCTGGCAGAAGGCAAGGAAGAATATTGGAGCTAAACACACATATATTAGGAGGAGTAAGAATAATCCGCTTTGGATCAATTCTGGTTCATTAGACATGGATGGACAGCCAAATCCAGAATGTACTGCAAAATGTAATCTGCAGAGAAGAGCAAAGAACTTTTTCTTTGTTAACCATGGAGAGTATGACAGTGCACAGGTATTACTGGAATCACCAAGATGGGTTTCTTGTCAGAGTTCTCCTGGAAGACCCTGGCAACACATGGCAAGATCAAGGGGAGATGATGCTATGAGGAACTGTGCTTGGAAAATGTCAAAGGGTGGATTGACTCGGTCTTTTACACGGGAGAATTTCCGAACTAGCAGAGAAAATTTTTGTAAGCTGCAAATGAGAGATCAATGTGTTCAGAGTGGAGTTCTTGAAATTCCAATTTTCCGTCCTTACAGAAGCAGTACATTTGGACTGAGAACTAGCTATGACATTCATCATCAATTATCTGATTTCTTTGGAGAACATAAAATAGGGCAGGTGCATTCTTGTACTCATCGTCATTCATATGCAAGGTCATATGGCCCACGGGCACGGCCATCAGTTCATCAAAGGTTTTTGAATGAAATACAACTGCATGCAGGTATGGTGATTCAATTGAAGGAAGATGTAACAGAAGTTTCTGAGAGTTCTCCGATAAATGAAGAAAGAACTGCAGCATGCCTGGGGTTTGGATTACCTTACGACATTTCCAGCAAAAAGTGGACCACTTCTAGTGTGCTCCCAGGAAAACGGGTTCCTTCCCAGAAAATTTATGATTCTACAGTACAAGAGCTCCATACTGAAGCTGATAGAGTTTCGGAGCATAACATGGTTCAGGATTTGGGCAAACACATGCCAGAATCATGTGTTGTTAATGACAGACATGTTAAGTGCTTAGAACGAAATTCAGAGGGTCATTCTGCATTTGACAGACATGGAAGTGACAATTCCAGATATGTTGGTTCGCAAGTGGCAGTTGAGTTGCTGAATGTTGCTTACATGTTCCAATTGGCTTCTGATAGTTTTCAGCTGGCAACTGGCAACCTGATTGCTGAATTTGAGAGACTACTCTATTATGCCTCTCCGATCATTGTTCCTTCATTAGTTTTGCAGCATGGTGAGGCTTCTTGTAGAAATCAACCAAAATCCATTCCATCCTACAAAGTTAAGCATCCAAAAATTATGCTACAAGATGTATGGAGTTGGTTTGAAAAATCTTCCAGTTATGGAATGGAAGTGAAGGCAGAAGTTTTTCAGAAGTCAAAAAAGCTAGTGAATGAAGTGGATGCATTTCAAGCTCATTTTGTCCCTTTTCTGTCAGCAGTGCAATTATTTGGATCCCCACCACATTTGTTGGTCGGCAAGAAGAACAGACAACTCTTGGACAATAATGTCACAGAAATGTTTACTGTTTCATGTCCTGAACCAGCAGGGAATGCATCTATTTTGAATTCACTCGATCCGGTAGCAAGGTGCGTTGGGTCATTCAGAAGTGCTACTTCTGATGTAAAGAACGGGTGCACTTCAATTTCACTTCAATCTTCTGATACTCCAGAAGTGGTATTCGAATACTTTGAACATGGACGACCACATGAGCGTAAGCCATTGTATGCAAAGTGAGTGGAGCCAATTTTTTTTGTTGGATAAAATCGCTTCACTGATCTAAAACCATCTTCTGATCTTCAATATTATGATTTTGCATTTTTGGATGTTCAACTGCAGAATAAAGGAGCTAGTGGAGATTGGTGCTTCCAATCCTCAAGTATATGGTGATCCAACCAAGTTAGAACATATTAATCTGGAAGATCTCCATCCTGCATCATGGTGAGGAACGATTCCATAATTTTCATTTCATTGTTGGTAGGTTGTTATCTCGAAAAGGAAGCTGGGATAATTACTTAAAGCTCAGTGATTTTTGTTTGCAACAGGATTGACCATTTATTTTAACTAATACTATGTTTTTCATATTTTTCAGGTTTTCAGTTGCTTGGTATCCTATATATCGGATTCCTGAAGGTACTTTTCGTGCGGCATTCTTGACCTATCATTCTTTTGGGCATTTGGTCTTGAGACGTATCAAATTAGATTATCCTAAGGACAATGCATTTTGTGCTGTTGCGCCTGTGCTAGGAATGCGGAGCTACAGGGCAAAGGTAGAATTGGTGCCTCATAACTTATGCTAACATTTGATTTGATTATCCCATTAAGCATCAAAACTTTGAGCCTAAATGGATTGAAATTGGAGCTTTTGTTAACTCTATTAACCCATCATCAATTTGTCTTTGCCCAGGAAGATACGTACTTTATGTGACTACTGTAGATTGCTTGTGATGCTTGAGTTGATTGGTTCCTATCATGCCAAGATTGAAATATTTGGTTAAAGTGTACATAGTGTTATCATAGTGACAAGCACAATAGCATCAGCAAAGTGCATGTAGCTACCACCCAAAAATCTCTGGAGAAAAAGCTACATGTAATAATTAGAGAGAAGAGACATCTTGCTATTTTAAAAATGGTGAAGTGTGGGGATTTTGGAATGGGGTAGAAAAATGCCTGATTTTCATCCTAGATTAGGTACTTGGTATCTTTTCATTCTCAGGTAGTTTCACTTGGAGAATGTCCTTAATTCAGAAAAGTAGTGGAGCCAGTTTCTACAGCATCACAGGTTTTTTATGTATAGCAGCTTTTAACTCTGCATCATAGCTTATGCTCATTTTTTTTTTCTGCACCTTACAGGATGAAGGCTGGCTGGATCCCAAACTGTCACCCAAGTCACTTCTAGGAGATGGGTTACCCCTTGACAGCTCTGACTTGGTAGAAAAGAGATTAAGAACTCTCGGGGAAACTGCTGCTATGTTTGCTAGATGGCAAGTTCACAAAGATCAGATTAAAGTCGCAAACAGGCATCCAGATTATGAGTTTTTTCTTCCTCAGGAATACTGATGTCTATCAGTCACTAGATAGCTAGTTCACTGCAAGCTCCTCCTTGTGACTCTTTTTGGACCGAATTCAATGGAATCTCCAACAACACGAACAGAAGAGCAGAAGCTAGAAATGTAGATAAAGGACAAATAAACTACAGGGCATATTGATTCTGCTAAAACAAATGTAAATGTATGTATAATTGTAGGTTTCAGCTTTAGCTATTTTCACTGTTAAGACTTTCTTTGTGAGTATTGCCTCTCCACATTGGTCAGATATAGTGATGATTCTTGTTAGTCTAAGATTGGTCTTGTTTAAAAGTTATTATTCATGTTAGCTTGTTGGTTGAATGGTGTCTCTTTCAGAATCATGGATAAACCACTTTATTGCACATACAAAGGTTTTGGTAGGACTTGAAATCCAATCTCCTCTGTGGGAGGAAAATGCTTATGCTCCTTTCTGACAAATTCCATGACATGGGATTTTTAGTGTGATGAAAGGAAAAGCTCCAGTCCTTCAAGCCAAAAATAGATGAAGAAGAAGACGAAGGAAAAGAGAAACTCCAACAATTTTTTTATCCAGAGGAAATCTCCAACATCTAGTATAAAAAACATGCTGGTTTTCCATAGGTAATCCAAAGAAAATAGGCAGAGATATGATCCATCCCAGAGTAAAACGGAAATTCTGGAACCACATTCCACTAATAGCTTCATCTTCACTGCAATATAGATATTTCAAACTTTTTACAATAACAGCTGTATGAAAATCATATGTTAAACATGGCTCTCACTTGACAGAGAACATAATCCAGTAGAATTATGGCTAATGGAGATCATATATCCTGTGGATGAAAGGACTACATAATAATACATGTCCTGCGCTTGAGAAACATATTCTAAAAGAATTGCCAGAATATGGCTTCAAGACACTAGAAATATGTTTAAAAGACAACAAGAGAAATATTGACAAGCTATCACAATATAACGCACAAACAAACATGAACAATGATCCAAACATACAAATTCACATGCCTTTCCTCTGAACCAACACTAGTAGAAGTTAAAGATTCAGGTCTTAGCAGCTGGCCTCACCAGACCAAGCCCACTGCCACTCCCCAAATGCTTGAAGTCAGTAGCCTCCAAGTGATCCGCATGCCCAGCAAAGCCAGTTCCTCCTCTCTCCAGGGTGACTAGATGCCTCTCCTTGCACTCCTTATTGCATACCAAGCAAACTTTATCAACAGCTATAAACCTATCAGTGCACTTCTTACAGAAAATGTGACCACATGTGCTGATAGCAACAAGAGTCCGCATGTTGGTGAGAGTAACCTTGCAGCTGGGGCAGATAAAGTTGCTCTCCAGAGATTTTGGTTTCTTTGTCTGATCACCATTTCCTTCGGTAAAATAAATTGGGAAGAGATTTTTCATTGTCAGCTTCTCTTTACCTTCCGGGCATATAGTGTTGGTAGATGGAGCCTCAACTTTGACAGAAGCTTCAGGAGTAGCAGAAGGGAGCCAGAAGGCTTTCATGTTGCGTAGAGCTTCCTCTTCATAGGATGTTACCCTCACACTGTTGGCCCCATGGAAGCCGTTCTTGTCACGTGTGAGGCTCTTGTCATTGTACTGGGGTACAGCCCCATGGTTTTGCTGATCAAAAGCATCGATTTCATGGGCCTTTTGCAGCATCAGCTTCTCCTCCTCTTCCTCTTTCTCTTGCTTCAGTTGGGCAGCATGTGCAGCTAACTTCCTGGTGAAATCAAAGGAAAGATTGTTCAAGCAAATTCAGAGAACAAAGGGAAAAAAATCTGGAATTGTCTAAACTGTCTGTGCACAAACACACACAAAAACACACACACACACACACACACACACACACACAAAGCAACACTTCAACTTGAATGTTGCGATCAAAATTCAATTAGTGGTTCGTCTGAGAGATTTACATATAACACCAAGAAATTGTGGAGGTTATAATCACAAGTATAATCATAAGGAAGTCCAAATCAGCAGGAAAGGCAGCCCAAGAAACCTAGCAGCAAGGGAGAAGACCATTAAATACAAATGCATATCAACCTTCAAGACAATGAAACAGAGGTCCACAAGAATTTCACCAGCTAATTATGAAATCCTTCCTCATAAATTAGTCCCAGAGCAGAAGTAGAATAATACTTACAAATCCCTACTAAATGACAATCCTTACACCTTCACTTCTCCATTGTAGCTTGTCTACTCTGATTAAAGTGCCACTTCTACACAATTGCTCAACTAAGACCCTAATATTTGAGAATTACCGCAAGACACACCAAAATTGCACAAAAAACAATTTTTAAAAAAAATAACTACAATTGATGAAAAAAAAGATCGGAATCGAGTGGGAAAACCTCTTGATGTCTCTTTTTTGCGCGAGAAGGCACTCAAGGATGCACTCCTTGCAAAAGGCGTGGCCTTTGGGGCAGCAGAAGGGATCGATGAAGGGCTTGAGGCAGAGGCAGCAGGCGTCGAAGGGCTTGATAGAGTCCTTGCCGAGGCGCTCCTTCTGCGTGCCGTACCCGAGCTTCCGCTTCTCGTCGTACGTGAAGAAGGCGAGATCATTGTTGTTCTTCGAGTGCCTCTGCGGCATCCTTGCAATCGAGAAACCCTAGCCCTGGCACCAGAGATTGAGAGGACGAAAGAGAGATCGGGATCTCGATTGCAGAAACCAAACCCTAGCTCTCGTTCTTCGTCGGGGCAGCGAAGGATGTATAGAGGACGAAGGAAGAAGGGTGGCGAGTAGGCCCGAAGACCACACGCCAAAGGGAGACAGAACCTGAACCGAAACCCACTATGATCCCAACTCCCGCACCCCTTTCTTTCCGGCAGCCCAATATAATTGACGCAGTTGGGCCGGCCCAATTAATCTGAAGCACCAGGATTTATTGAACTAGATATTAGCAGACATTAATTTATACGTGAATTAGTAAAACTAATAAATCTTAATCTTGAGGATTATGTCATCTACGTTAAGTTATTATTATTATTAGTATTGAAGGCGACAGACCGTAAGAGGATGGCATTACTGGAGAGATCGCATCCATCAGGATGAGAGCTTGTTTGATAAATCATCAGCTGATTAACATATTGACTCAATAAATAAGATGTTCTTTACTGAATCATTCATTGTTTTACATTTTACAGCTAATGGATTTCAAATCGCAATCTAATGCTCTTCCTGCCAAAAAATACATGAAAATTGAGCAACACTCAAAATCCCAAGTATAATGAATAAGTCATTAGTTTTTACCTTTTTCGAAGACTATATTATTTATATAATTGATCGTATTAAAATCTCATGATCTTTGGTGTCATAGTCCCATCGGACTCTTCATGATAGAGGACTTCAAATCTTAAATTTTTCGGGATTTGTTTTCAAAAATAAAGACGAACAAGATCTTTTCATTATTTGACCTTTAACCTCCTTTTATCGAGACATTCGAGTTCGAAGACTCAAAATAACTTTTTTATGATCACATTGAAACTCAAAATACTTAGTATAAAGACAAATTGGGCTACCTGTAGCTTGATATTAGGATTGTTTTATAACTCAGCAAGAGAGAGAATTTTTACCTCGGATGAGAGAGCTTATGACTTGACCTCGAGTTCGGTTTTTATTGATCTTATCTTATTCTCATAAAATTGACTGAGCGTATCATCAATTTCTATACTTAAATTAAACCCAAATTTACTAGCAAATTTTTGAGTTTATATTGATACTTAAATCTCGTATATAAAATTAGATGTGAATATCATATCATAAAAATCCCAAAAAATAAATAAATTATTTTGAAGTCATAAGTTTTGGACTTGCGTTGAAATCTTATTGCTAAAATTAGAATATTTTGATCATGTTAGTAAGACTATAAATTTTTTTCTAAAATTAGAACATTATAATGTCATATTTCTATTCAATTTGGTCACATCCTGAAATTGTTATCAACTCATATTCACAATTAAAAATTAATTATTCATGTAATATGTGTTGATCGTGAGATTAACGTGACATTGGATATAACATTAAAATAAAATATGTGTTATTAATTATTTTTATATAATGTTTATAAAATGAGTAAAATAAGACCCCAAAAAAAGTTTAATTGGGCTAGTAATTAACTTAAACTTATTAGTTAATGTAGTATAGTAATTTTTAGTGTAATTGTGTTGATCCACTTTTATGCATCAGATCCGAACGAGAACATTCAAATTAGTTTCTTGTACTTGTCATAACTTTTTTGTCTATAAATGAATGAGTGTAATATTAATTTATGAATTTTATTTCTTAGATAATTAATATATTTTCAGGTATTATATTTATTTAAAATAATTTTTTAACATGTTTTTGTTATAATGTAATGGTTATGTTGTGATGTAGATATAATTACATGACCTAAATATAAAAAAATTATACATGTGAACTTACAAAATATTTATTAGATCTCGATATATACTTATATTTATTTATATTTATTTATAAAAATTATATTTGTGTGAGATCTAGTGGGTTAGTAGGGTGCAGGGGCCTGTGACTAAGCACCAGTTTGATATTTAGTCTTATATTGATGAAATACGAGAGTTGAGATTGGATTAAATGTGATGATTATTGTATACTCAATAATAAGCTCTTTTCCTGAAGAACTGGAAAAAACAAAACTTTGCATTCAGATGGATCACTCATGAATATCTTGAGAATTTTCATAGTTTTTCACCATGTTGTCTTCCTTTATTTTTATTGTGGCTCTACCAGTAGAATTAAAGAATGGTCACATTGATATGTCTGTATTTATCATGAGAAATCGATTTTGTCAACACCTATATATATCAAGTAGCATCATATTTATGCTAAGGTTCTCTTTAAGGTACCCTTGATTGGTGATTTAGATAAATTTTAAGTGTAATTTGAGTCATTTAATATGTGTATTCCCTTATTTCATATAGGAGAGTACTTTTATTGATTTCATATTGTCTTGTGTTTTTATTGATAAATATAATTGATTAAAAATCTTACATGTATTACTTATTGACTTTAAATGTATATATGGATGACATATATTTTAGATGTTTCTTAGTAAGATTTAGTTCCTTTTTAAACAAGTTCTTGAATAATTTATTTTATTCTAAAACATTCACTAAACATAATTTCACTAATTTTTTAGCAGATTTATTTATTATATTTGAGTTCTTAAATATCAATTAAGTTTGTAAGCAATGCAGAAGCTCAGAATATAATTATTTGTTCTCCTACTCGAGAGATATGTAAATTTATTATAAAATTATTTGAGAATATATTGTTATATTATTGAAAATTATTTTTTAAATTATACATCTAATTTTATAAATTATTAAGGATTTTAAATTATGATTGTAATATTGTATATTTATGAGATTTTAATTTTATAAGTGTATTACATTATTATGTATTTAAACTTAAAAGTTTTGGATTCCGGGTATGAAAATTTTGGTCATCCAACTCCGTTCAATCCACCTCGGGATCCATGTTGCAGTACTTCTGAATAGCAGCAATCTGGTTATTATAAGCAACGATGCATCAAATTTCTCAAATTCAAGATGGCAAAGTTTCAATTACTGCTCTTTTGATGCAATGCCACAATATTAAGAGACTGTGATGCATGCAGGCTGATGACGATGCAGGAAATGCCGTCTTCTGGCATTGTTTTTAGTGTTGATGCCTTGTTCTGTTTGTGCCGTTAGATTCACGTCAAATTCTGAATGAGCTGGCTCTCACATGCTTAATCTCATATAGCTCAGTTGATCGGCATTATACAATATATTTTTTTTCCTTCTAGTTTTAGTAAAAAAAGAGCATCGTACAACATCTAAGAATATGGTTGTACCAAAAATATATATCAATAAATAACATCAACATCCTTCGGACTCGCTGCTTTTTTGTTTATTATCAGTATCATTAAATTGGCAGTTGACTCGCAAAGTGGCTGCTCTGTTTCTCTGAACAGATAAGAACAGACGAGAATAAACAAATGGATGAACTTTATATTAGCCGACAATCTCCTGATTTTTCTATTATATCTTGTAAGGTCCATGCTCATGCTGGGAGCAGCGGCAACGCGAGAACAGTGCAATGTATTCCACCTATCCAGTGCTCTCTGAAAGGAGTTGTTTCGGTTTTTCACAGGTCAACTTGCCGTCTCCTGACTGCATCTGAAGACCTAAGTGGTGAAGATTCTCTTATGAATTCATGATCTTTACTTTGAAGGAAAACTAGTTCGTAAATTTTGACTTGGGAAGTCAACGTTAGGTAGATATTTGATTATTGTGGCTGCTGCGACAGCCCGTTTTATAATTGGATTAGCTGTCCATGATGCTATGCCTGCGCTTACAAATACTCCTGAGAATCGAGTTGCTTCTTCATTCAAAAGATTACGTTCATGGATGCCAATGGCAAGCCTTGCTTTTCTGCGTCTATTTTCATCGCTTCGGCTCTCTGCTTTGCTCTTATTGCTCATGCCTCCAATGGTGCAGCTGATGATAGGCTATCTCCAGGCCAGTCCATCTCTGGAAACCAGACACTGGTTTCAGAAGGTGGCAGATTTGAGCTTGGCTTCTTCTCTCCAGGTATATCTCGCAAATACTACATTGGCATCTGGTACAAAATCATCCCATCGAAAGATGTCATCTGGGTTGCCAACAGAAGAGCACCCGTCTCTGATCCTTCCACCTCGGTGTTAAAACTCAATGAAGACGGCCATCTTGTGCTTCTTGATCAGTCCAATACCCTGGTTTGGTCATCCAACTCCACTAGTATTCCATCCTCCTCAAACTCCATTGCTGCGGTGCTCCTAGACATAGGCAACCTTGTCATTAGCAGCCCATCAAGCTCATCAAGTCCGATTTGGCAGAGTTTCGATTACCCGAGCCACACGTGGATGCCCGGCGGGTGGCTTGGATTGAACAAGCTCAATGGAGAGTTCCAGAGCATTACCTCATGGCAGAACACCGAGGACCCCTCCCCTGGGCTTTATACTGAAGGCATTGATCCTGATGGGACCAATCAGTATGTTCTGCTCTACAACGGTTCGCTGGTGTACTGGAGCACTGGCCTCTGGAATGGCCAGTACTTCAATAGAGTCCCCGGAACCAAGGAGAAGTCCTCCTTCAACTTCTCCTTCATAGACAACGACGAACGGAAGTATGCCATCTATGATGTTATCGATCGTTCAATCATCACTTACACGCTTATGGATCCAACGGGGCAAGTCAAGCAGTTGATGTGGCTGAACAGCAGCCAGAGATGGTTTCCATTCTACCTTCAACCATTGGCTGCATGCGATGTTTATTCGGCTTGCGGCTCTTTCGGCATCTGCGACCGAAAAGGCTCCCTAATGTGCAGCTGCTATGAAGGTTTTGATCCGACATCGAAGAAAGACTGGGATTTGGGTGCTTGGTCTTCTGGTTGTTCCAGAAGAACAAGGTTGCAGTGTCACAGAAGCAACTCAACTGCAAGAGATGGAGATGGTTTCTTTGAGATGCAAATGGTACGACTACCTTCCAACTCGCAGAATCTGACAGTTCACAGCCTGGAAGAATGCGAGCTGGCTTGCCGGAGCAGCTGTTCTTGCACTGGTTATGCTTATGATGATCACTGTTCCATTTGGAACGGGGACCTTCAGAATGTGGAGCAACTCTACGACGGTGATACCGGTGCTGGCACTCTTTATCTTCGTCTTGCTACCTCTGATCTCCCTCTGCCAACTTCAAGCAATAAAAATAATATCTCTGGCAGTTCACATAACCATTCTGCAAGGACAGTCATTATCAGCGTAGTTGCTGGAGTGCTTGTGCTTTCTATGGTTGCAGGGTTGATTTGGGCTTGCCAGAAAAGAAGTATGACAATGGCCAAGCAAGTTGAAGGTTCCTTGATCTCATTCTCCTACGCTGATCTGCAACGAATGACCAAGAACTTCTCCGAGGAGCTGGGAAGAGGAGGCTTTGGATCGGTTTTCAAAGGCACAATGGCCGATTCTACTGTCGTGGCTGTGAAGAAACTTGAAGGATTGAGGCAAGGAGAGAAGCAGTTCCGAACTGAAGTTAGCACGCTAGGCTCAATCCAGCATGTCAATCTAGTTCGCCTTCGAGGATTCTGCTGTGAAAGTAGCAAGAGGCTCTTGGTTTACGACTACATGCCAGGAGGCTCGTTGGATTCATATCTCTTCGAAAATTCCAAGCAGTTGGAATGGAGAGTCAGGTACCAGATCATTCTGGGGATCGCCAGAGGTCTAGCTTATCTTCACGAGAAGTGCAGAGAGTGCATCGTGCACTGTGACATAAAGCCGGATAACATTCTTCTAGACAATGATTTCTCTCCGAAGGTGGCGGATTTTGGCATGGCGAAGCTCATTGGTCGTGACTTCAGCAGAGTGTTGACAACAATGAGAGGCACTGTAGGTTACTTGGCGCCCGAGTGGATCACTGGCCTTCCGATCACGCCAAAGGTGGATGTCTACAGTTTTGGGATGATGTTGTTTGAAATAATTTCTTGCAAACGAAACTGTGGATCCAATGAGGAAGGGAGCAATGTCAACTTCTTCCCTTTCCAGGTTGCAAATCGACTCGCTGAAGACAATCTCAGTGACTTCCTCGACAAGAGGTTAAAGGACGACGCTGACACGGTGGAACTAAATAGAGTTTGCAGAGTTGCATGCTGGTGTATTCAAGACTTGGACGCTAACAGGCCAACAATTGGGCAAGTAGTGCAGATATTAGAGGGAGTTTTGGATGTTGCAGTGCCTGCAGTTCCAAGGTACCTTCAGAATCTCATGGAAGATCAAGGCTCAGTTTATGTCCGCTTGCCCCCAGCGACCAATCTGGCTAGCTCATGAGGATCATAGAGCTCCTTTCTACAGCTTGCCACTGGCCGAGGATAAACATAATGTCGTCTGATGTTTTGTTCACGTTCATATATAATGTATTGCCGAATCATAGTGTGTATGGTCTATGTTGTTTTTGATAATAACCAAATTTGTAAAGTTCGGTGGGCCAGAGAATCAATAAATAAATAATGAGTTTATAATTGACAGCAGTTATCTTTAGTCCCAAATATGATTTGCGAGTTTATAAAGACTTAATCTCGCCTTAAAAAGTGACAAATTTAGTATTAAATTTACGTTTTTTAGGATTGAGATAAGAACCGTAGAGTAGGTGTAATTAATCATCAAATCCTGTATATCAATTTGTATTCTTTCTTCCTTTCTTTTACCTTTGCACTTCATTTGATATTCATTAAAAATTATCTTATATTTAATAATAAATTGATCATTTTCTTATACTTTAATTATTTTATTAATTTTAATTAAGATTTGATCATTTACTTGATTTAAGTGCTTTTGAGTTCATTATGCTTTTATTAAAAACTTGTTTTATCCTCTCTCACAGGTTGCCAATTTGAGTTAAAGTCTCTATTCCAATTATATGCATTATGATACTCGATTCCAATAGAGTTATAATAGAATTTAAATTTGAGAATTTATATGGATTTTAATTAGATTTAGTTAAGAATATTTATTTTATTATTAGATTTATGCAAAAACTAGTATTTTATATTAAAAAATTAGATTTTTTTAAGTTGAAGGATTGAATAAGTGATGATTGTATGTGAAATGAAGGATCTAAAAGTATTTTGAGGAAGATAAAGATGAAGATTTTGGAAAACTTATTTGGATAATCAATAAATATTATAGTTTGCACTATCATAATTGAGGCAAATAAATGAATCACTCCATTTTATGTTAGTATGTATAAATTATTTTGGATATTTATAATTTTTGATATTATTGTCTTATGCGATAAATAATTTGTTGAATATAAAATTGATATATATGTATTTTGAAATCAAAATAAAAATTTTGTCTTTGAAAACTTGTGAAACTAAGTTATAGTTATTTATTTTGTTATAAAATTATAAGACTTTTAGCAAAAAGTCACCTATTTTGTTATAAATTTATAAAAAAGCACTACCTTATCACTAAAAATTACTTATCTTATACTATAAATTTGTAAAAAACTACCTTAATTAAAATATTTAAACTTATTTTATTTTAATTTAGTTTTACCAATTAAAATTAATTTAAAAGTCTAAATTATTATCATTTAATTTTAATATAAATAACTATGAAATTAATATAAAAATAAGTTATCTTATTTTAGTCTTTTATGAAAAATCAGTTGTCTGATCTTATGAAATTAAAAATTGAAAATTTAATTTTGTCAAATCGATTATCTGATAATTATGAATTATATTTTATACAGCTCATATGTGCGGTGATGTCTGACACCACCCTCATGACCCACGGATCAGATCTAGCCCTCAGCATAATTGAGTCTAGCACGACATAGCATGTGAGTTGGCTTCATCTATGAATTTTTTTAAAAAAAATCAGAAACTTCCTGCAAATAGATAGGTAAGAAAAAATTTGTGTCCTCCGGTCTTTACGAAGTAGCTCCCTTGATCAATCAAGTAAAACAGAGGAGGGAGCAATGACTCCTTTGTAGGAAGCCGTTGTAATTTTTTTTTTTTAAAAATAATTTAAAAACATATAAATTAAGATATTCTCATTATTAATTTAAATTCAATATTTTTTTATTGTTTAAATTTTTGTTAGATTTTTTTAGACATTTGTAAATATTTTTATTTTTTAAAAAGAATTTCATTACTAAAATTTGAATCCAAATCCTTCGGATAAAAAATAAAAAATTTAACCAACTAACTATGACTCATTAATATTTTTTTATCATTTTTATATATATACATATTAAATAAATAAAAAAGGGTTAGATATCGCGTCGGCCATGTTTAATGGTTAATATTTTTTACATACCGTACCAAATATGATTGCTTGCTGTTTTGTACTGTGCCCAAATTAATGGCCACTGGCCGTGACGGGACGCCTCTAAATGGTGGGGTACAGTTTCGATTTCGGTTTCGATTTCGGTTTGAATTTCGAGACCCAATCAAATCGATACGCGTCGATCGTTTGGATCATTTTAGTTCCAATTTTGGCCGTTTCAGTTTTGACCGAAATTTTTTTTAAAATTATTAATTGAGTATTGATTAAAATTTGACTATATTTTGACTGTATTTTAACTTCAAATTAAAAATATGATAAAATATTGAAAAAATAGGAATGAATTTATACTTAATTTTACCATAATATTAAATATTATTTTAGATAATGAATATTAATTTTGATAGTTAGTCACTGATATAGTCTACTTTTAATATATATTAGTGTATTAAAAATATACAAAAAAATAATATGAATATAATTAAAAGTTAAAAATTAACATAAACACATTTAACTTTTCATTAAAATGTACTTCACACATAAATAATTTATAAATTCTAAGATAATATAACTAATCATTATAATCATCATCAATTGAGTTTGGAACATCTGAGTGTGGAATTACAAATTTGGATGATCTCGACGAGCATTTGTAGGCATATGAACCAGAATAACTAGCTCTGCACGATTTCGTGGCAGCGGTTTTGAAGTATAACCATACATCGAAGGTCCAAAATGAAAATTATATTTTAACTAAAATTTAACTTTATTTCGATTATTTTTTAACTTCAAATTAAATAATTACAATATGTTTCAAAATTTAAAAAAATAATGAATAATTATGTGAATAATATTATGTACGTAAATAATATCTGACAAAAACCAATAAGGACGTTGAAATCAAATTGGCGATAGCGCATGCCCCAGTGTAAGGCCGGCCTTATTTTGCGGGAGTACGAGTCAGGTAGATGAGAGCGCGAGATAGACGAGGGAACGACGATAGACAAGTGAGTGCGCAAGGCCCTTGGGCTCGGACACGAAGCCGGCGTGAGGTCCTCCCCACGCTCCACACACACCCCTAAACCCCAATCCCAACCCCAACCCCAATCCCAACCCCAACCCCAACCCCCAACACCCCCAACACCCCCCCCGGGCGAGCTCCCGCCCACGCGCTCGAGCCCGCATGCGCTCCCGGCCGTGCGCTTGCGCGCTCCCACCCGAATTCGTTGGTGAAAATGAACAGTAATAAATAGTAATAAACAGTAAATCCTAATCGAAATCTAAAATAGAGTTTCGGTTCTGGACCGGCCAAAACCGAAACGGCTCGGTTTTGACCGAAACATTGAACCATGGAACTATAAACCAAAAGAAGAAAAGACTGCACCTTGCTAGGTCAACAGCTACGGCTTCGCCCGTAGTACAACATAACGGAGGAAGGGATGTGTATCCTGTGGCGTGTTTACTTAGGAAGAAGACCAGAAACTCTACAAAGCGTTGAGTACTGCGATCGAGATGTTTGGACGCCCATTTTGTGGTCTTCTTTCATCGTCAAGAAGGTTCAGCTACAGCTTCCGATGTTTGAATGGGCAGACAAGCAACTAGCTTGCGCTCGACGACTGCAGACTACTCGTCAACGCCGACGGACCGACGGGCGACAGACAGCCCGACCCACTTTAGAATGCATGGGATTTGTGACCAATGGGCAGGAAAACTGGGTCATTGAGATTAAAATCATGGATCGTTTGCATTTTGCAAGGCAAAAAGATTATTCCTGGTGCCGGTGTCCCTTCAGCTGCACAGGCATGAAATTGAATTTTGCGTACAACGATGATGTTACAATTAGTTATCGAGATATTGTTATGAACTGAGCAATGGTGCTGCTTCAACTATCAAAGAATTTTTTTTCAGTAGATTCCAATCGAATTCGGTATCCGAGGTGCTTTTATTGTCATCACCATCATGGTGGATGGGGAAGTCCTTCCTTGAATTTAATGAAACGAGTCATTCACGTTTTTTATGCAATATTATCTAGGTCTTGAACTTGACTTGAATGTCAACGCTTGGCAGGTGGGACGACAGCGCGTTTTTTTATTAGATTAGCTGTGCACATGCTTTAGGAATTCTCCTGTGAGTCTATTGGCTGCTTCTTCATTCTCAAAATAAGAAGAGAGAGAGAGAGAAAAAAAAAAATCTCCATGGACGCCAATCGCGTTCCTTGCTTTTTTGTATCCATGTTCATCACTTTGGCTCTCTGTTTTGCGCTGGTTGTCAATCCCTCCAATGGCGCAGATGTGGATAGGCTATCTCCAGGCCAGTCTATCTCTGGAAACCAGACACTGGTTTCCCATGGAGGCAAGTTTGAGCTTGGCTTCTTCTCTCCAGGTAAAACCCGCAACTACTACATTGGCATCTGGTTCAATATCATCCCATCAAAGGATGTCATCTGGGTTCCCAACAGAAGAACACCCTTCTCCGATCCCTCCACTTCTGAGTTAAAGCTTACCAAAGATGGCAATCTGGTACTCCTTGATCAAAACAGTAATACCTTGATTTGGTCATCCAACTCCACCATTACTCCATCCAGCTCAAACTCCATTGACTTGGTGCTCCTAGACACAGGCAATCTTGTCATCAGTAGTAGCACGTCGAGCTTGTCCAGTCCAATTTGGCAGAGCTTCGACCACCCGAGCCACACGTGGATGCCCGGCGCGTGGATTGGATTGAACAAGCACACAGGTGAGTACCAGAGCCTTACTTCTTGGAGGACTTCCGAAGACCCGTCTCCCGGGCTCTACACTACGAGCATTGATCAGAATGGGACTGATCAATACGTTATGCTCTATAATGGTTCGCTGGTCTACTGGACCACAGGGATCTGGTTAGGTCGGCACTTCGCTGGACTCCCAGAACTCAGTCCGGCTTCTCGGTTTACCTTTTCCTTCACCGACGACGAAAATGGAAAGCGTGCCATCTACATGCCTACAGACCCTTCTGTCATCACTTACACACTGATGGATCCATCGGGGCAAATCAAGCAGTTAGTATGGGTGAATAGCACGACTATCCGGGAGCAATGGTTGCCAATTTACTATCTACCTCCTGAACAGTGTCAGATTTATGCAGGTTGTGGCGCTTTTGGTCTCTGTGATAGCCGAAGAAACTCTGATGTTTTCTGTAGCTGCTTCAGAGGTTTCAAGCCAGCGTTGAAAGAGAGCTGGGACTTAGGAGCTTGGTCTTCAGGCTGCATTAGGAACACTAGCTTGCATTGCAATCAAAGAAACTCGACCAGGAAAGAGAAAGATGGCTTCTTTAAGATGCAAACGGTGCGATTGCCTTCCAATCCACAGTTCCTGAGAGTTGGAAGTGCTGAAGAATGTAGCCTGGCTTGCCAAAACAATTGTTCATGCAGTGCTTATGCGTATGACAGAAAATGTTCCATCTGGTATGGGGACCTTTGGAACGCGGCACAACTCTATGACGGCGACAGTGAAGCCAGCACTCTCTATCTCCGGCTGGCTGCTGCTGATCTCCCTCCGTCAACTCCGAACAATCCAAATACTGTCTCAAGCAGTTCACACAAGCATTCTGCAGCCAAAATTATTCTGATTATAGCTGGTGCAGTGCTTCTGATTTTTGTAGTTGCAGGGTTAATGTTGGTTCACCGAAAAAGAAGTATGACTACGGCCGAGCAAGTTGAAGGCTCCTTGATCTCATTTACATACTCTGATATGAAAAGCATGACAAAGAACTTCTCTGAGAAGCTGGGAGGAGGAGGCTTTGGGTCGGTATTCAAAGGCACCATGCCTGATTCTACCGTCGTAGCTGTGAAGAAACTTGAAGGATCAAGACAAGGAGAGAAGCAATTCCGAACTGAAGTAAGCACACTAGGCACAATCCAACATGTTAATCTAGTTCGCCTTCGGGGATTTTGCTGCGAAGGTAGCAAAAGGCTTCTGGTCTACGACTACATGCCAGAGGGATCGTTGGATGTGTCTCTCTTTGAAAATTCTAGGCACTTGGAATGGAGTGTCAGGTACAAAATCATTTTGGGGATCGCCAGAGGTCTAGCTTATCTTCACGAGAAATGCAGAGAGTGCATTGTGCATTGTGACATCAAGCCAGATAACATTCTTCTCGACAATGAATTCTCTCCCAAAGTGGCAGACCTTGGCATGGCGAAACTCATTGGTCGTGACTTCAGCAAAGTGTTGACCACAATGAGGGGCACCATAGGTTACTTGGCACCCGAATGGATCACCGGCCTTCCGATCACGCCAAAGGTAGATGTCTATAGCTTTGGCATGTTGTTGTTTGAGATGATTTCAGGTAAGAGAAACTCTCGCATGATGTTGTTTGAGATAATTTCAGGTAGATGTGCATAGCTTTGGCATGATGTTGTTTGAGATAATTTCAGGTAAGAGAAACTCCGGATCCAAGGAGGATGGGAGCAACAACGACTTATTCTTCCCTGTCAAGGTTGCAAGCCGACTTACCGACTACAATCTTTGGGACTTAGTGGATGAGAGGTTGGCAGGTGAAGCTGACATGGTGGAACTAAATAGAGTTTGTAGAGTTGCGTGTTGGTGTATTCAGGACCTGGACTCTAACAGGCCAACAATGGGGCAAGTAGTGCAAATATTGGAGGGAGTTTTGGATGTTCAAGTGCCTTCAATTCCAAGGTATATCCAGAATCTAATGGAAGATCCAGGCTCGGTTTATTTCAGCTGTCCCATGGCGACAAATGTGGTTCATGAAGATCACAGTGCTCCTTTCTATAGTTTGCCATTAACCGATGATGAGCAGAATGCCATTTGATTTTGTTCTAGATGAAGCCATGCTCGTATGATTCAAAAGCTTAGTTTACGTTCAAAAGCTTTATTATATACCACGCATGTCACTCTCAGCTTGTTAAGTAATTGAGCGTTATCCACTTATCCTAAAGATTCTCTTATTCACTTTCATTAATTACACATTTAATCACTTTTTCCATGTGAAGCCGCCGTTGTCTGTTCATCTCTCGTCCTCAATGTCATAAAGATCCACCTCCTCTCCTACAAAATTTTGAAAATTGCGCAATGGCTTCTGGAATAATGAACGGCTTGGTCTTTAGCCTTACCCAGAAGAGGAAAAAGAAGATGATGATAACCGAATGCAAACTCAAACTATCTTTGCAAGAGAAGGATGAGAAGAAGATATATTTGAATAGGGAGTTTAGATATATATTGGACATGTGATATTCATATTAAATAGAATTTTAGTTAGATTTGAACTTTATTTATTTAAAATTATTTTTTTATTAGAGATTTTTATGTAAAAGTGATCTTTTAAATTATAAAAGAATTAAGATTTTCCTAATTGAAATATTACACAAATGATGACTTTGTATGGAGAAAAATACCAAAAAATATTTTGACAAAGATAAAAATAAAAATTTTGAAAAATATTATTTGAAGAGCTAATAAAATTTATAATTTGCATCTATCATGTTTGAAGTAAACAAATAAGTCAGTAGTGTATGTAAATTATTTTTAATATTTATTATTTTTGATATTATTGTATTATGTGATAAGTAATTTGTCGAATACAATATTAATATTATATATATTTTGAAAATAAAATGAAAATTTTGTTTTGAAAATTTGTGAAACTAAATTATAATTATTTATTTTTGTTATAAAATTATATTAGGAGTATAAAAAAATAATGTTAAAAATCTCTTAATATATTTAGAATCTGATTATGTGATGTGATTTTATTCGTGATATAACCCAATCATAAGAGTTAAATGTATTATCTTGTGATGTGACTTTCAAGCTCTAGAATTTTTTTTCCACTCTTCAAATAAAAATCTTATCATTGAGATTACGACAATCGTTATATTTAGTGTAATTTTAATTTTTATATTTTATCGATTTGTGATTGAAGATTAATTTTTAATTACACTGCATCTTAGTCCCGTGGCTTATTAGTCTATTGTGAATTATAGATCTCACAAAACTATATTACAAAGAAAATAGGAATTTCCAAAATATCAACACGAATTGTCTAGAATATCAGCCTTGGTGATGAAGCCATGGAGGCCACGCGCAGATGCAGCCAAGCTAAAACTTTCCAGAAACGAGTTTACAAAGACTGTGCCGTGTGCATTCTGGAAGACAAGCAACACTACAAAACACTGGGTACTGTGATTGATATTAAGATTTTAAATTTCTGATTTCAAATTAATTTTCACACTCATCAAAATTGATGTATTTCGATCAGTTAAAATTAATTTATTTTGATTTTGATCAAATGTTTTTCAAATTTTTTTTATTAAATTTTAACTTTAAATTTTAAAATATTAAAAATTTTTAAAAACGTGAAAAGATTTTTTGTAAAAACGATTGGATTGGATTGAAACTTAAAATCTGATTGAGATATACATCCGGATACCTTTTTTTCAGTCTTCTGGTGAATCTTATCATCAAGAAGTTAAGAGCTCTGGACAGCGAGTGTAAAGAGAATAATTTAGCAATTATCAGATACTGTAATAAGTTATATCTAACTCAAGTGACGGGTGTGTTTTGACAACTGAGCATTTATTTGAGTGGAAAGCGAAGAATTTATGCTTGGAAGTAAGTCTTCCATGAAGACAAAGGTAAGAGTAAAACCAAACGCCTCTTCGGCAATTTAGAATAGATCAGCTCTTTTCCAAAAAGCAGTTTTTTTTTACAAGCAAAAGAAACAAATCTTACGTATGACAAATCTGCTTTGTATGCCAAGCTGATTTGCTGCCAACAAATATCACCTAATAACATAGACGAGCATCAAAAGTACAGAAACAAAGATATAGTAGAGAG
Organism: Trichopus zeylanicus subsp. travancoricus; assembly: GCA_005019695.1. Taxonomy (NCBI): domain Eukaryota; kingdom Viridiplantae; phylum Streptophyta; class Magnoliopsida; order Dioscoreales; family Dioscoreaceae; genus Trichopus; species Trichopus zeylanicus. The sequence goes on from RXID01015017.1 coordinate 308,545, forward strand.
GACCATGGATGATGGATCACAATCCAAACAAAAATCACAGGTGAGGTCTTGAAGCATGGAAAAATAGCTATTGCACACAATGCCAAACGAACGGAATCAGTTTATATTCACCAAGGCCCAGCTCGCCATGTTGTCAAGGCCTTCTTCCCGGAGCTCAAGCTGCTCGACTACCACTGGTTGCCTCTTGCCGTGCTCTGACCGCAATTAATATACTATGTTATCACCTACCACTTTTATTGCCTTCTGAAACCGACATTTTTCTACTGCAATAATTACATAAACAAGCATGGCACGAGTTGCTGCCTGAACGCATTAATACTACACTATACCACAGTTGCTTCTTCCCTTCTTCTTCTTCCTCTGATCTTCTAATGGGAGCCGCCAGTGGTGCTTGTTTTTCTATCAATTTCTGTGTTTTCTTCGTGATCTTTGTTTCAAGCAAGACACGTCTCTCCGCAGCAACTGATACTATACCGGTGGGAGGGTCTCTCTCTGGGAACCAAACCGTAGTATCGCAAGACGGAACATTCGAGCTGGGATTCTTCTCTCCAGGTAACTCTCAAAAGTTCTACATAGGCATCTGGTACAAGCAAATTCCCAAGAAAACAGCTATTTGGGTAGCAAATAGAGAGATGTCCATCTCTGACCCCTCTGTTTCTGAGCTGAAGCTATCTGAAGATGGAAATCTTGTCCTGCTCGACAAGTTCAAACAAGCAATCTGGTCATCCAACTCCTCTTCACCCTTCACAAATCAAACCGTGGCAGTCCTCCGCAACAATGGGAATCTAGTCCTGACAGACATGCTCAACTCCTCGGCTGTGGTCTGGCAGAGTTTCGATCATCCGACGGACACGTTCGTTCCCGAAAGCTGGATTGGCATGAACAAGGTCACAGGAGAGTACCAGTCCCTCATCTCGTGGAAGAACTCCGAAGACCCTGCTCCTGGCTACTTCTCTGACAGTATAGACCCCGGCGGTTCGAGTGAGTTTTTTCTACGTTGGAATGCGACCGACATATACTGGCGCAGTGGTGTCTGGAACGGTGAATACTTCACTGGAGCACCGGTACTTCCAGACTTCCGACGAACTACAATCATCAATGTGTACTATATTGAAAATAACCAGAGAAGGTACACTACCTGCACTCTCAAGAACAATGCTACCATCACACGACAAGTAATTGATATCACAGGCCAGATCAAGCAGTTGGTGTGGGTAGAAACAGCACGAGATTGGTTGTTGTTTTGGGCTGAACCTGATGATCAGTGCCACGTTTACTCCCTGTGTGGACCTTTCGGCATCTGTGACCCGAAAACCATGCCTTTCTGTAGGTGTCCACAAGGGTTCGAGCCAGCTTCGATGAGAGATTGGGAGCTGCATGATTATAGCTCTGGGTGTGTGAGGAGAAGCCTCTTGGGTTGCAGCAAGAACAAATCGGCCAACGGAGAGCAGGATGGATTTCTGACAATGACCAATATGCAGCTGCCTTCGGATTCTCAGTCTTTGAATGTACAGAACTCAGACGATTGCATGTCTGCTTGCTTGAACAACTGCTCTTGTACTGCTTATGCTTATGGAAGCCGATGCTTGATCTGGGAAAACAGCCTTCGTAATCTTCAACAACTTTATGGTGATAATAATGGCACAACACTTTATCTCCGTCTTCCAGCTTCCGAACTGCAACATTCAGAAGGCAAGAGTAAAGCATTAGCTATCAGTCTTGGAGTGGTCGCGGGTGCGCTAGTTTCATGCGTCCTAATCGGTCTAGTTTGGAGAAGCCAAAGGCGCAGAGCGATTAAAAGAGGAAAAAAGGTTGATGGTTCTCTGATGGCATTCAGTCATGCAGAACTGCAGCACATAACCAAAAACTTCTCGGAGAAGTTGGGAGGTGGTGGCTTTGGCTCTGTATTCAAAGGCTCTCTATCGGATTCTAGTGATGTAGCAGTGAAGAAACTCGAGGGCTTCAGTCAAGGCGAAAAGCAATTCCGAGCTGAGGTGATTACTTTGGGAGCTATTCAACATGTCAATCTGATTCGCCTTTGTGGATTCTGTTCTGAAGGTAAGAAAAGGTTGCTGGTGTACGACTACATGCCTAATGGTTCCTTGGCTTCTCATCTCTTCGGAAACAACTCCAAGTTTTTAGATTGGAAACTGAGGTGCCAAATTATACTTGGAATTGCTAGAGGACTGGCTTATCTACACGAGAAGTGCAGAGAGTGCATCATACACTGTGACATCAAGCCAGAAAACATACTCTTGGATTCAGAGTTCTGCCCCAAAATTTCGGACTTCGGCTTGGCAAAGCTCATTGGCAGAGACTTCAGTCGCGTGCTGACTACAATGAGGGGAACTATAGGATACCTGGCACCGGAGTGGATCGCAGGGCTGCCAATCACTGCAAAAGCCGATGTCTACAGCTTCGGTATGATGGTTCTGGAGTTGATATCAGGAAGAAGGAATTCAGAGCAGTTCACCGACGGAAGCATCAGCTATTTCCCTCTTCTCGCTGCGACCAGGGTCGTGGAAGGTGATGTAATGAGTTTGCTGGATAAGAACCTGGAGGACGAGGACGAGGCCGATGCCGGGGATCTAAATAGAATTTGCAGGCTGGCTTGTTGGTGCATTCATGATTCTGAGACTCACAGGCCATCCATGGGTCAGATTGTTCAGATCATGGAGGGAAGCTTGGAGGTGAATGTCCCACCTGTTCCAAAATCTCTCCTGCACCTGATGGAGGATCATCAAGAATACCGCTACCAAGTCAGCTCTGACGATATCGCAGCGTAGACAACAAGTGTGGCATTCTAAATGTAGTCCTAGGGTATCGAGTAGATGAGCTGTGCATGTATTTCTTTGCTTTTTTTTTCTCAATGGGTTCTAGCATTGCTGTTTATGTTCACAATTATTAGTATCCAAAATCTGAATTAGTTTAATATAAAGAGTTTTTAATAAACAACTATTATTTATAAATTTATGAAAAATCATCTACCGTATCATTATTAATAAAAAATTACTTGTCTTATATCATAAATTTATAAAAAATAACCTCAATTATAATGTTAAAAAATATTTTTATTTTATTTTATTTTATTAATTAAATAAATATTAAATATTAAATTATTTTCGTTTGATTTTATTTCAAATAATTATTTTTTGATTATCGAACAATTGATTTGATAAAATTGAATTTCAAAGTTTTTATTTTCATAAAATCAGATAACTAATTCTTCATAAAAATTGAAGTAAGATAACTTATTTTTTATATTTATATAAGATCGGTTGTCCGATTTTATAAAATTAGAAACTTAAAACCTAGTTTTGTCATATTTGTTTGTCCAATAATTAGAAAATAAGTATCCAAAATAAAATCGAATGAAAATAATTTAATATTTTTATATTAATTTAATTAATTAAATTAAATTAAATTAAATATTTTTTTATATTTTAATCGAAATAATTTTTTGTAAATTTAAACTATAACACAAGTAATTTTTTTACTAATAATAATGAAGTAGGTAATTTTTTATAAAATTCCTATAAGACGGATGGTTGTTTCTAAAAACTCTAATCTGAATTTGCTCTAAACGAAGAATTAACAAGTTGTAGACATTGTGTTAAACTTCTACATAGAAAAAAAAAAAAAGACACAATGTGTAATAAATAAAAAGACTTTTTATATATAACCTCTCAAAATTTATTTTATTTATAAAAAATTTCCGTCAATTTCAATATTTATCTACACCTCTTCTTTTGAAATAAATTATCTACCATTCTTTGATTGTTATTTAAATAAATTTTTTTCTAAAAATTTTATTTTTATCCTTAATAATTTTACAACTGAACTCCTTAAATTTTTAACTTTTTACTCTTCAAATTATAAATAAAAATATTCAAAGAATTTATTTGTAAATATACAAATATTAAATTTGTAATATTATAAATTTGTAAAAAATATTCAAGATGAAAAGTTAAAAATTTTAAGAATTTTAATTATAAATTTTTAGAGAATAAAAGTGAAATTTTTGTAAAAAATTTTTAATTAAATAATAAATAGGGAGTTGTTGATAATAAATTTTTAAAAAATATAAATAAATATTAAAATCACAAAAAAATTAATAAATAAAATAAATTTTTGAAAATTATGGATAGAAAGTTCTACATAAACACAATCCGCACGGCATGGCGACATGCGACCGCTCCTCATTAATGGAAGATTTAGGCGTTGTTTGTATCAATTCCAAACACTCCGAATTGATTGAATTGAGGGAATTGAAAACCGAATTTCCTCAATTTTGATATTTAAATAACTAATACTATTTGAAAATTACTAAAATTGACAATTCCAGTAGTTTTCAATTCCGGATGAGATTGAATGGAATTCACAATTTCGGTTGGAATTGTGTGCGACCTATGAAAATAGTACTTTTCAATTAAAATTAAGAATTTCTCACCCAAATTTTCACCCAATTTTTGATATCTAAAATTATATAAAATTTTTCTATCTACTCATTATTTTTTTCACATTCTTATAAAATTTTAATAGCTATAAATTAACTTTTTTTAATTTAAAATGTATTTTATTGAGTGAATATTTTTTTAAAAATATTCTATTTTATCTTAACTTATCAAATATTATAAAAATGCAATCCTAACATTATTTATATTTTAAACCACAAAATTTTTTTCTCTAGTCATTAATTTTTTTACATGTTTTTTAAATATTAATACTTATGGATTATCAATTTCTAATTTAAAATATATTTTATTGATTGAATAAATATTTTAAAAATTAATTTTTAACGTAAATATATTTTTAATATTTATATATATATTTCAACCACTAAAATATATTTTATTAAATATTTATATTTTTAAAATATAAATATAAATATAATAAAATAAGAGTAATTTTACTTATTTAAAAATAATTAATTTTTTATTTCCAATCTAAATATCGAAATTTACGAAATTAATGAAATTGATAATTTTTTAAATTTATTTTAAAATATATTAAAATACTGAAATTATTGATTCGGATAATTTTTTTAATTTTCTGAAATTAATCGAATTGATAGTTCTATGCAAACGGCCATTAGTTATTAATTATTGCACCACAACTAGTCCGACGGAAGCGATTCGTCTTCCCGACCAAAACAGTATACGTGGCAATCAAGTACTGATATCAGTTCCGTGTATTATTTACCACACACGTTTCTGACACGTACACAACCGATTTTTGCCACGTGACAGGTAATGATACTGAAGCCTTCTCGCTTCTTCCCCCAAACTGAAGAACCCTTTTCGACAAATTTTCTGAAAAAAAATCAGTTAAAAAAAACCCATAATCTCATCTCCGATTCATGGCGAATCAGCAAGGGTCTCCGCAGTTGCCCGTCTCCTCCCCAGGCGGATCGCACAGGCGGATCGGGATCGCCGTCGACCTCAGCGACGAGAGTGCCTTCGCCGTCCGCTGGGCCGTTCAGAACTACTTCCGGCCAGGGGACTCGGTCGTCCTCCTCCACGTTAGCCCCACCAGCATCCTCTATGGCGCCGATTGGGGCGCCGTGGACAAATCCGTCGACCTCGACGATGAGGAGCCATCGGAGGAGTCGCAGAGGAAGAGAGAGGACGATTTCGACGCTTTCACCGCGACGAAAGCACAGGACCTGGCGCGGCCGTTGGCGGAGGCGCAGATTCCCTTCAACATCCACATCGTGAAGGATCACGACATGAAGGAGAGGCTTTGTTTGGAGGTGGAGAGGTTGGGGCTCGCCGTGGTGATCATGGGGAGCAGGGGGTTCGGGGCTTCGAGAGGAACCAGCAATGCGAGGCTCGGCAGTGTTAGCGATTATTGCTTGCACCACTGCGTCTGTCCTGTCGTAGTGGTTCGCTACTCCGATGATGGGGCCGGTGGTGCAGGGGCCTTGGATGGTGTGGTTAGCAATTTCAAAGTGGAAGGAGCGGCAGAGGAGGAGGCCGAGCTGCATCCGGTGTCAAAAGAGGAGCAGGACAATGTAGATGCCTCCAGTGAACGCAAAGGTTCGAGCTTTCGTAGCTGTTCTTACTCTAATGCAATGTTCTCTTCTGGAAAAGTTTCTATGCAAATGTCTAGAAACAACATATTAGATTGTCTGATAAAGGACGTGGCCAAATTCTCAAAGCAGTGAAGTGTTAATACTGTTTACTTCTCAGAGCGCCAATAAAACTTGGTCAAGCTTGGAAAATATCTGAGCAATTCCTAGTCCAACTTAGTATTCTTGCTTGTCAAAATATTTTGGATCATAAAATGTTTTACTGATGTTGCCTGAACCTTCTAAAATGAACATTGTTTGGACTCGGTATAAAAAACATCAAATTGAAACCAAAGACCATCTCATTATTCTATTCTACGCCAGAATGTCAGTACAGATGCAGCATCTTACTTCTAATAAGAGGCAACTATACATGGAACTTATTTTGCTATTGTTTTCTTACACTACTATATCTAATGGCCTGGACTTCCCTTTTGCTTTTGTACTTTTCCTTTGATTTGTCTAACCAATTTTTATGTTCAAGATACCACGGAAATATTTAAAGGACAGCAAAATGTAATACAATGTTGATATCATGTAAATGTGTGATTACTGTGTTGAACGAACACTCGCTACATATAGCATTGAATATTTTATCTTGTCTCTTAGAATGTACAAAATGTTGAAACATATCAGCTCAGAAACACTAAGTCAAAAAAGTTCTGTTGACAACAATTCTACATTTCTTGTGCTGCCCAGATATTGTAGGAAGATGTCTGAAATTGTAAGATAGCGATTGATGGCTTTATCATAAGTACAATTGAAGTTTGGTGTTTAGTTTGTAGCAGCAGCACAAGTATTAACAGTCTCAAATCCAGTTTGAACTAAATTGAATCAATTTTATGGAATTGTTACCTTGGAGTGGCAACTAAGCAAGTGTTTTTGGCAGTAGTTCACTTGGAACTCATATATTTGTGCTCTGAAGTTATCTTGCTTCTGCAAAAGAAATAATTTGTGTCCTAAATAATTCTCTCTGTACTCTTAAACATGGGGGAACATTTTTGTGATTTTAAAGGGTCATTTTTATGTGGAGTAACCATGTTCATAAGGAAAGCCCTTGCAGGTACTGCCATTTTTTGATAACTTTGTTGTTACTATTATGTGTATAATTCTTAGCATTTATATTTTTATACAGGTGATTAATGAGGATGCGAATTGTGGGAAGGCACTTCTAGTGAACTGGCCTCCCGACTGTGTTTCTTTTGAAGGACCTGCTGCTTGATTTGTGAATCATTTATATGGTGTAATATGGAAGCTTATCATGTTCAGAGGATTGGTTGTCTTGTGTGTCCGAGTTTCCTGTAAATGATGACAATTGTTTGCTTAAACTGACCGGACCCTGGATGGAATTTTTCTGGTGGATGTATTGGCTGCTTATTAGTCTCAGTTACTTTGATGCGGAAAACTAGTTGAAACGCAAGCTATTATAATATCCAAATGACAGTGTCTTTGACACTGAATGTGTAATTTGCTTGAAAAAAAATAAATGCAATACTGTACATCAAAGTTCTGTTTAAAAAGACTCGTCGACAGCAGGGATCGAACCTGCGCGGGCAAAGCCCAACAGATTTCAAGTCTGTCTCCTTAACCACTCGGACATGTCGACTTTTGAACTAAGTTGATGTATTAAAATTTAAGTTGAAGTCCGTCTCCTTAACCACTCGGACAGATCAGCTTTAGAACTAAATTGCTGTATTAAAATTTAAATACAATATATTAATTTTATGATAAACAATTGAAAAAAATCATTTACGGCGAGCGTGGATCGAACATGCAAACTACGGATTTTCATTCTAACGCTGTCCCAACTGAGCTTTATATTTATATTTTATTTGGATGATTTGGTAAACTAAAGTGGCCATAATCGTTGTTCTCGTGATCACTAGAGTGTTTATGAACTCCATGCTTTGCACCGGTCATACTGAGCCCGCCGAGTTGAGTTTCCGTAGTCATCACCGCGCGAAATTGTACTAAAACCGTCGAAAAAGTTGCACGCCATCTGATCGCCAACGTCTCCATCGCCAGTCCCATTTCTTCTCCAAAACCAACCATTTACATGAACAATCCAGCATGCTTGTTCAGTAATCATTCCTGCAACATGCAACCGCTTCTCCTCCTCTTCCTCTTTTCTTTCCTCGCCGTCTTCGCTTGCTCTTCGGCTGCAGACTCTTTGACACAAGGCCAATCGCTCAGAGATCGTCAGACTCTCATCTCCGCCGGCCACGTCTTTGAGCTCTGTTTCTTCAGCCCCGGGAACTCCTCGAACCGATACGTCGGAATATGGTATTACAACACGTCGGAGCTGACTGTTGTTTGGGTCGCCAACCCTGAAAATCCAGTCATGGATTCAGCTGGAAGTCTCTTAGTTGCTGCTAATGGGAATCTACAGCTGATTAATGGAAGTGGTAGCATTCTATGGTCCACAAACATCTTCGCAAAATCGAACGCATCGACAGCGAAAGTCAATGATGAAGGCGGCCTTTTGTTACAAAGTGAGGATGGAACGCTGCTGTGGCAGAGCTTTGGCCACCCCTCCAACACCTTCCTCCCTGGCGTGAGGCTTAGCTTTGATCTAAACACCAGAGAGAGCAACCTCCTTACATCGTGGAAGAGCTCCGATGATCTGGCTCCTGGGAACTATACTCTCGGTTTAGACCCCAACGGGTCCGCACAGATCTTCATACGGGAAGGTTCAGTGCGGAGGTGGAGATCCGAGCAGTAGAATCATCAAACTTTCATCGGGACGATGATGAGATCTCTGAATTATTATGGATTCAACCTCCAACTGGAAGGAGGCAAGACGGAGCTTACATTCACGACCGCGAACAGCACCCTTTTAAGGTTTGTGTTGAAGGATAATGGAGTGGAGAACACTTCACTGCTAGTAGAAGACTCCAGGGAATGGAAATCTGTGTGGGTGCAGCCAGTGACCGACTGCGAGTTATACGGCAAGTGCGGGATCTACGGGACGTGCAGCAATAGCGATTCGCCAATATGTAGCTGCCTGAAGGGGTTCGAACCGGCGAATAACAATGAGTGGAGCAATGGCAATTGGTCCGGAGGGTGTTTGAGAAGAAATCCATTGGCACGTGAGTTGAATTGTAACACTAGTAATAGCAGCAGCAGCAGCAGCAGCTCAAGAGGGATGGGAGATGGATTCTCTACGATGAAAGGAGTGAAACTGCCGGACTTTTCAGAGTGGGCTTCGGCGGTGGGGGACACCGCCGGATGCGAGGACTTCTGCCCGAGAAATTGTTCTTGAAAGGCTTATTCGTATGTTGACAGTATTGGTTGCGTGGTTTGGGTTCAAGACCTCATTGACATCTACCATTTCCCAGATGGCGGCTACGATCTTAACATCAAGCTAGCACTCTCCGAGCAACGCGAGTTTTTCTTTTCTTAGATGTTGAGTTTTTCCTCAGCCATACGGATGGCAGTTGAAACTCAAAACAGCTAAGCTATCTATAATAAGATCTCTGAAAATTAGACCACAGGAAAGAAGCTAGCAGATTAGCTAGAAATAATCAGATTGACCAGACTAGTACAATGCTGAATTAAATCTTAGGAAACTAGCTTTGGACAATGTTTAAAATTTTGTTTGATATAAAGTATACTTCAGATTAGGTCTAAATACATTTTGCAAATGGTTCCACCAAACCGATAAGAGTAAATTTGCCAGGTTGGCTGTCCCATTGCTTGAAGATTAAAAATAATAGTCCTATTTAAAACTCATTATGTACCAAATTAAACTTTTTCATATAGTGAGAGAGGACAAGTGGTACTCTGAATCTGGATGGTCCCAACTTCAAATAATGATAAAGAGTGGGACTTGAACTACTCATCAAGACAATGAGCCATGCATCTTCTGCACTAAGTTCATCTGTTACCTGGAAAGCACTAGGGCAGTCGTACAAATTTGAATACAGAAAAGCTGCACATTCTCTGGTCCATGTTCAAATATTTGCCATTTTCTGGGTCTTAATTATTTGAGTGTTGCTGACTGGGCACAGTAGCAAGATTTGGAAAACAGCAGTGATTGTATCAGTCTCGGGATTTTTTCTGTTGATCTTATGCATCTATCTCTGGTGGAAACACAATGCAAGACTAAAAGGCAAGTCAGATATGGTGATCACTTGGTACATATTTTTGTCAATGGACCACGAACATTAACAATTAAGTTTAATGTTAGCCCTGCGCAGATTGCTATAAGAAAAATGGAGAACGAGAAACCATGTTTTCTAGTATGCGATTCAGCGGAGACGTCAAACTAGAATTCTCAGAGCCCAGTCAACCGGGAGAAGGACATGACGGAGAAAGAGTCGAGCTACCATTGTTTTCTCTTGATACTATAGTTAATGCTGAATCGCTTTCATCTTCTTCTGTCATAAGGCAAAATTTATTTTGCCGTTAAATTTTTTCACCTCGAATAAGAACTTTATCATCTTGATTGTTTGTTCCTAAGTTCTTAAGCTCTGATATCAATTGTTGGGATTCACAACAGAAGGTTCAGGAATCACATTGTTCTCAAATAACACAAGAAACAAGAAGTAATACAAAATAAAAGGAAATAACAAAATAAGGTAGCGAGAGACCCACTATCAAAAGAAAATGTTTTTATAAGAGTTTACAAGAAAAAACTTTACTCTTTCTTACTCAACTAAATTCTTTTTCTAAGTCTTGACAACGCCTCCACCTTCAGAGAGAATCTCCAAGAGAACATCACGAGAAATCACCATGAGAGATCACCGAGAAAGTACTAAAAAGACCCATACACGAAAGCCAACACTCTCTCTTTTTTTTCTATTTTTTCTATTTCTCTCTAGTTCAACCTCAATATTATACCACACCTAAGTCCTATACATTATAATATATTTATAAATTTTTATTGAGTTTGAAATTTACTTTAATTATAAATCTTAATATTACAAATTAATCATAAATCTAAATCTAATTTGGATTCCTACTTTAATTTGAATTCGAAACACTTAAAACTCAATAACACTGACAACTTTAGTGATTCAAATAAGCACGGAAAAAAAGGTTTTGGCGACGTTTATAAGGTAAGATTACATTGCAACAATAACAACAAAGCTATCGTCTTATCTCTTTGAAATATCTGAATTTTCATTCTGAATTCTCTGAGAGTGGAATTCTACATTATGTTCTGAAGGGATTTCTACTTGGAGGAGACGCAGTAGCTATCAAAAGGTTATCCAGACGTTCTGGGCAAGGCCTGGACGAGTTCAAGAATGAGGTCTCACTAATTGCAAGGCTGCAGCACAGGAATCTTGTCAGGCTACTCGGGTGCTGCAGTCAGGGTGAAGAGAAGATGTTAATTTACGAGTACATGGCCAACAATAGCTTGGATGCCTTTCTCTTTGGTATGCACTACATTTTCACCTGAATCTGTATCATATATTTAAATCAACAGAGAGTATTTGATTAAGATATTGTCAGTAGATCCTGTGAAGCAAGGGATGCTTGACTGGAATAAGCGTTTCAACGGTATAGAAGGGATTGCCCAAGGACTCCTTTATCTTCATAGAGACTCTCGACTGCGAATCGTTCATCGTGATCTTAAAGCTAGCACCATATTATTGGATGAAGACATGAACCCCAAAATATCAGATTTTGGAATGGCAAGAATCTTTGGTGGCGATCAAAATGAAGCAAACACAAACCGACTCGTAGGAACATAGTAAATGTCAAAGGCAAAGCTCTAGCAGATTTTATCTAGCTCTTTGTTAATGCCTAACTTGAGTTGCTGTAACGAACTGACATCCAGTGGGTACATGTCTCCTGAGTATGCAATGGAAGGCCTCTTCTCAGTGAAGTCTGATGTTTACAGCTTCGGAGTACTGATACTAGAAATAGTGACAGGCAGGAAGAACAGCAGCTTTCATCACTTTGAGAACTCTCCGAGCATTATCGGATATGTATGCATCAATGAAATCCAGATCACTTCTTAATACTGATTGATTTTATGAGGTGCCTTATTTTTCAGGTGTGGCCACTGTAGAATCAGGGTAGGGCGATTGAGCTTATAGATCCCTTCATGAGAAGCACCTGCTCGGTTCGTTAGGTGATGAGATGCATACAAGTAGGGTTGCTCTGCGTGCAAGATCAGCCTGTCATTTGCTCTGCGTGCAATATCAGCCTAATGACAGACCAGATATGTCATCTGTTGTTCTGATGCTGGATAGCAAGAGTGCAATTCTTCAGATGCCAAAGCAGCCTACTTTTGTTTCTGAGATCGCTGGCCCTGGTGATACCAAAGCATTATCAGTAAATGATGTGACCATCACAATACTTCCACCCAGATAGAAGCTTTAGCCTTCAGATGTATATATCACATACAACCACAATAGATTTGATTATTTCTATGGGAAAAGGAGCCTTGATTAGAATCTAGACCACTGCAATTTATTGAAAACAAGATGTACCAGAAAGAGTAGCTCCTTAACAACAAAAAGTAAATATCTTTTTTGGTAAAATATTAAAACATGTATTTTTTGGCAAAATATTCAAACAACTTCCTCATACATATTGAACTTCGTTGATGAACAAGTTTCAACTTGCAAGTTATGTGAAACTAAGATATATTTTAAACAAGGACTAGCGTCAACTGAAGAAAGAACTACAAAACTTCTGCTTCAACAGCGCCATTGAAAATAACAGCTACTTGCACACAAAAATATCATCAATATCTAACAAACTGCCGGTTATCATTGATTTTCTGCCTTCCATATGGATTACTTGCACTGAAGCCATTGTGACTGCCATCTATCTTGCGCATTTTCTTTCTAAATTTGGATGCACTGCTATCCAGGTTCAGATTCACTTTAGGTGGCGAGCTGAAGCAGAAAGATGTAGCCACATCCTGCAAAAACAAAATCTTCAGTATATACGATGTCCTAGACTTAATAACCTTAAATCACAAACAATTTTGCTGCTGGAACCAGGACATCCTGAAAAAACAAAGGACAAGGTGATGCACCAGGTCAATCAACTCAAATACAGTAGCAAGCACAAGACCTTGTCCAGTTTTAGAAACAAGACTCCTAAAAAGAGGTTTGGTTTCATTTTCCAGCTATAAGAAAACAGGCTTATCTTTAATCCACTCAATGAGCTAATGGCATATATATCTATACATCCACCTTGAGTCCAGCTAAAGGCTTCACCAGATCATTTTAGTGATCAGAGGTGCTTCTCAAAACAGAAGACTTATAATAAATAAACAAACAATAAAATAAGGTCACCAGAGACAAATCCCTTGTAGCTAGAAAAGCAAATGTATGCAGTTAACTTTAGTATGATTCTGTCTAGGTTCATGCATTCTGAGGGGAGATAGCAGCCACAGATAAGTGCCTGTACAGAGGCTAATATAGAAACCAGTTCTCTATGAATTTGGATCTCTTAACATTATCAACACCTTTACATTGAGCTACCAGAACATGAATATACAACAGGACTAGGTGCTTTCATCAAATCAACTTTCATATAGTCCAAATGACTAAAACTTGTCATATGAGTTTGCCAAGGAAATCATTACCTTAAGGTTGAGGCGATGCACATTAAAGATCTCCTTCATGGAATGTGAGTTGTAAGCCAAAATATAAGACCTATATGCATCTTTAGCTGACTGATTGAGATGGTAGTTATTACTAACAAGATTTTCCTGCACAATGGTTTGAGCAATTAGTAACAGAAAATTAACTTGCCCATGCCAAAGAAAGTTCTAGCTAATCCCAAGAGAAATACCAGTTGTGGTTGCAAATTCAATACTTTCTTTTTGCTATAGTCATATTCTTTCACTGGTACCTTGGCCGCCTGCCAGTGAAAAACAATAGAAATAGTCAACAGAAATAAACAGCTTATTTCATAAAGAAATAAACAAATAATAATAATAATAAATACCTTAAGATAACGAAGGAACAACAATTCTTCAGGCAATAGAAATAACAATGCACGCCCTTTGCCACCCTCCCCACGAGCCGTTCGACCAACTCGGTGAATGTATTCCTGAAAGTTGAGAACATCATGACCAAGTTATATGTATATTTCTAAAGCAAAATTTTAATTTACCTTTGGCTCATCAGGAGGATCATACTGCACAATCCAATCCTACAAGGAAAAAAGAGCACAGTTCTGTTACATGATGTGTTGGTACAGTAACATAAACATTTACTGCAGAGATGCAACATACCACAGCAGGTATATCAAGTCCACGAGCAGCAACATCAGTACACAATAGGATGCCTTTCTCTGCCTTGCAGAAAGTGAAAAAAGTAGAAGTTCGTGTATCCTGCTTTTGCTTCCCATGAATGTTTGAGCATTCAAGCTGAATGTATCTGAAAAGGTCTGTGTGGAACTTAACAGAGTTGCAGGATGAGAAGAACACCATCACCTTTTCTGATTTATGTCTCTTCAGAAAAGCATAAAGAACCAGAAGCCTTTTGTCACTTGGAACAACACAATATCCCTGTTCCAACCCTTCCACTGTTACCTGCACAGTATGTCACCTTCTTTATCTTGTCATTGTTGACAATTCATACAAATGAAAGGGCTTCAAAAGGTAGGAAAATCCATACCTTTGACCTGCCATCATCAACTCCAATATATACTGGAGTTCTCTGAAAAGACAAGCGAGCAAAGTCCTCTACCTGTATAGTGAAAATGCATTTATATTGTCAGACAATTAATTTATACGTGAAGAAACACAGGTATCATATTTTGATGTAATCAACAAACCTCCTTGGTTTGAGTAGCAGAGAAAAGAGCAGTCTGCCTGTTCTGCACATGGATAATAAAAAATGAGATAAATTCCAAATTGAGGATCACAAGACATACAATCTGCTCCAATTAATTTGGCTTATAGCAAGAAGCTGCAGTTATAATAAACCTATAGTGATTAACGAAAACAATATGAGAAGTCACAGTTTTACATTCATGGCATCAAGTCAAAATCATAAATGAAGGATGATAAGATCATTTTAATTGGATCTTGCTGACAAACCTCAGGTAGGCGTTTGAAAATTTGCTTCATGTCATCCTCAAAATTCTGCTCCAATATTCGATCAGCTTCATCAATCACAAGACACTGCACATGAAAAATAACTATATAGTTGGTATTTTAGAAATTTATTGACTGATTAAAATAATAACATAATTCACTATGACTGATAAATCACAAGATTCTGAAAATGCGAAAATTTTGAAAAAGTATATACAAAAAATTATTTAATCCTCCGTGTCGATGAATACCGTCCATCAAAACATCAAAATCATATGATATTTTTCCAATCATTACCAGCACAAATGTTCCGGAATCCTAGCAAGAGGCCAGTCAACATCCAAAACACAATGGTGTAGAAGCTAGTGGTACTTATACGATAAAAATATAGTCTAATCCAACACATCAAATCCCTTAAATGGTATTTTTTTTTATGTCCAAAACTCATAAACACGAGAAAGTGTTTCACCTGTAAATTCTTATATATGAAACCCTTTGTGTTCTGAAGATGGTCAAGAAGCCTTCCTGGTGTTGCTACTAGTAAGTTTACTCCCTTAGCAAGACGCTCTGCTTCTGCTTTGCGGGTTGATCCACCCATAACCAATCCAACACTCTGTGAATGGAACTTGAGAAGGTCCTTTGCCACTGCATGTGTCTGCATTAAAACAAAAAAATTAACCTAGAGTGACCATGATTGTTCTACTCATGACCTCATCAAGAATAAACTGATTGATACTTCCATAAAGCAAACAACAGCCATATGTATTCCATAATTGATGCAATAAAGCAAAGGTCTCAGCAAGTTGAAACTAAGTTATATTACGGATACTCCACATTACGGCCAACTGGCATTCACATTGGGCAAGCTCACGAACAGAGAGACGTAGAAAGTCAAAAAAACAAATTGTGTAGCATCTCGGAAGAACAAACTCAAGCTCATTAAGAAACTAAGGATTCATCATGGACAGTAAGAGAGATTTACCTGTATAGCAAGCTCTCTTGTTGGGCAAATTACGATGACTCCGGCACCATTACGAGAAGTAAATTTTACATTATGAAGAAGCTCCACTGCAGGTATCAAGAATGCTAGAGTCTTTCCAGAACCCGTCCTTGCAGCCCCCATAACATCTTTACCTTCCAGAAGTGGCGGAATAGCTCTAGCTTGAATCTGTACACAGAGTCCCAACATACAAAACATAAGGATAAGACCAAAAAGGACAAAGCTGCAATACAATTAGAATGAAAGGAACCGTCTTTCAGCATATCTGCACATCTGCGGAAACCCCAAACCCTACAGAATCCAATATTTTCCACCAACCTGTGTCATGTTCACGAAACCCAGATCCCTGATGGCATTCATCGTGGGCTCAGAGATGGGGAGAATCGAAAACGGCTCCGATGACATGATGGAAGAGGCTTTCCTCTCCGCAACCTTCAGCTTTTTCGCGGCCGGCTCCCCCTCCTTCTTTTCAGCATCCTTAGCGCCATTGAAGGCTTCCCCTTCGTCTCCACCATTAGACTCCAAATCTTCACAGCTCTTCTGCTCGTTCTCGGGCTCCTGCTGTTCTTCTTGTTTCCTTTCCTCTTCTTCTTCGATTTGAGTGGTTGACTTGCTCTTTCGCTTCTTGGACTTCTTCTTCTCGGCTGCCATGGCAACGTTTGATTGCAACTGCGGCGATCGCTTCTCCCGGGCAAAAACCCTAGCTATCCTCCAGAGGACAAAGATTGGTGCCCATCTCATACTGGAAATTTCAATCATGGGCTGGGCCACTACTTGGGCCTACATGGGCCAGGTCTGTCTTCGATCGCTGAGCTTTGTAGAAAAACACCTCTCTCTTCAAATTTGGCAAAACTTCACGCATTATTTGCAAAATCGACCACCTGAATCCTTAAATTCCATCTTAATCTACGTTGATTTTGGCTGTTGATTAAAAAAAAGGGATACCTGTAACCCCTAAATTTCCGGAATTACCCACACCTATTTTTTTCAAAATATTTACCTACACCCTGGTTGTTATTTAATCAAACTTTTCTAAAAAAAATTCGATTTTACCCTCGGTTATTTTACAATTAAACCTCTAAAAACTTATTTTTTACTATTTAACACCCCGAAATTCGATTTTTTGTAAATAACACCCCAAAATTATTTTGATTTACAGAAAAGTCCCGAAAATTCGGATTTTTGTAAATACCACCTCGAAATTATTTCGATTTATAGAAAAATCCCCGAAATTATTGCGATGGGGGCGAGGGTGGTGGCGTGCGGGCGGCAACGCTGGAGGCCGAGACCGGCGCGCTGGCATGTGAGCGAGGACGGCCGAGGCCGAGGCCGTCCACGCCCGCTGCCGGCGGGCCAGCCTCGGCCCTAGCCACGCCACACGAGCGCGGACGGCTTCGGCCGGCGTGCCTTTCTCGGCCTCCGTCCCCAGCACGCATGTGTGGATGGCCAAGGCCGAGGCCGTCATCCCCTGCGTGCTGAGGACGGAGGCCGAGAAAGGCGCGCTGGCACGCGGGCGTGGACGGCCCAGGCCGAGGCGGTCCGCGGTCGTGTGCCGGTGCGCTAGCCTCGGCAGTCCGCGCATGCATGCCGGCGCGCAGGCCTCGGCCTCCGCTCTTGCCGCTGGCCTCCAACGTCGCCGCCCGCGCGCCGCCACCCTCATTGCTGTCACAATAATTTCGGAGACTTTTCTGTAAATTGGAATAATTTCATGGTGGTATTTGCAAAAATCCGAATTTCGGTACTATTCTGTAAATCGGAATAATTTCGGAGTGTTATTTAAAAAAACCGAATTTCGGAGTGTTAAATAATAAAAAATAAGTTTTTAGGGGTTTAGTTGTAAAATAACCGATGGTAAAATCAGAATTTTTTGAAAAAATTTCGATTAAATAATAATCGGGGGTATAGATAAATATTTTGAGAAAATGGGTGTGGGTAATTCCGAAAATTACGGAAGTTTAGATAATTAAGACTAATTACTGAAGGATACAGATAATTATTTCTTAAAAAAAAGGACAAATTTGGAGTGTTTATCACGTTGAAAACAAAATAAAATAAAATAAAACAATCACTCTTGTCATATTTTATTACATCTCAAACTCCAATGCAAAATGCAGGCCTTTTCGGAGAAGGTATGTCCGCTACGTTGCAGTGCAGCACTGGAAATTAAGTCTCTCATTGCTGTTCTATCTTCTGGACTTTTTGTGCGCATAACAACCCAACCTTGATGCATCCGTAGGCCTCTTCAACTGTATACGGATTGGGCAGATTCGCATCCACTAGTTCCAGGGCACAGTCATTTCATTCCTGCAAACACGACATCAACATGAAAAAGTTGAATAGTTGAATGTCCTGGAATTCTTGAGGCTGAATTATATGAAACTCGCATATGCAAGAAGATTCAACGGGCCCTCAACTCGATGAAAACCAACATTCGTCTTGCCACTTACTATCTCTAATAGCAACACTCCAAAGCTGAAACATCTTATTTTTCTGAGCAAATGCCCAGGTAAGCATACTCAGGAGACATATAGCCACTGCAAAGAAGTCACACATGCAGATCAAGTTCATCAGACCGTAGAAAGGAGTATATGTTGTTTGAATTTCGAAAGCAAAAGTAAACAATAACAATTCTGCTTACTAGGTACTGAAGATTCTTCTTGCTTTTTCTTCATTCATGTTTCCGCAAAAGATTCTTGCCAGTCCAAAATCTGATATTTTGCGGTTCCAATCGGTGTCCAGAAGAATATTGCTAGTTTTGAGATCTCGGTGGATGGTTTTTAATCTGGAATGCTTATGAGTAGCCCTTGAGCAATGCCTCCAATGATACTTCTGCGCTTAGGCCAATCTAGTACTGCACCCTCGATTGGATCTAGGCAAGTTTATATATGTGAACAAGTAAATACTCAAATGCAAACAACAGCAAGCTCATCAACTTTTGGTGAATCTTGTTATGAGGAAAATTTGTGAATAGCATTGCTGGAAATTAACAAGAAGAAGAGAGCGCGAATAGAAGATCACAGTACCGAAGAGGATTGAATCCAGACTTCTGTTTGGCAAATACTCATAGATTAACATCCTTTCCTCTTTCTGAATGCAAATTCCTATGGCCTCACAAGGTTCATATGCTGCAGCCTAGCAATGAAGGTTGCTTTATTTGTGAACTCTTGTGTTGGTTTTATGGTGTCTCGAATCCGGATTTTTCGAATAGTTTTAATTATATTAGGAAGTTATTTAATGAGTCTAATCCTTATTTAGATTTATCTTCTACTAGAAAACTTAAATTAGTAGAAGTCTTATTTGATTTAGTCTTCTACTTTGACTCAAACATCATTAAACCACATCTATAAATACACCATTGATGTAAGGGTTTCAATATAAAGTGAGAGAGAGATATATAGATCAATACTCTCAATACGTCTTGTGACGGTTAAGCTACTTAGTCTTTTGTGAGAGTTTGTCATATTGGAGTTTCGTCTCTATCGTTGTAATCTTCTCTTCCTCTTTTCATCAATACAATATTTTCTGAATCATCTTTCTCACATATATCTCTTGTCTGTTGTCTTTTCTCCTTTTCTGTTCTTCCTCTATATCGTGAATTGTGGTGGATATTGATATTTTCCGCAACAAGTGGCATCAGAGATTGGTTTAATATGTTTACTACGAAGTTCGATATAGATAAATTTAATGAAAAGCAAGAATTCCCTATTTGGTAAGTAAGAGTTTGTGCAATTCTTACTCAACAGGGATTGAGAAATACATTGGAGGACGTCAAGCCTGAAGATGTCGCTGAAAGTGTCTGGGAAAACCAGAAGGCTAGTGCACATAACACAATCATCCACAGTCTCACCGATGAGGTACTCTATCCGTTTCTTTATGAAACATCACCTTCAGAGTTATGGAAAAAGTTGGAGAAACAGTATATGAGTTAACGAAGGTGATTCCGATTGATAAGTTCAAGCTCTGTTTGGACTTGATTAATATTCAAGATCGTTGATCCTATCCCAGGAGGTAATGGCAAAGACATCTATTGAAGATTCAAATTCAGATAATAAGATGATTCGAGCCAAGGTGGAGATTGTTGACTTTATAGTGTCTCGAATCCGAATTTTCCGGATAGTCTTAATTATATTCGGAAGTTATTTAATAGGCCTAATCTTTATCTAGATTTATCTTCTACTAGAAGACTTAAATTAGTAGAAGTTTTATTTGAATTAGTCTTCTACTTTGACTCAAACATCATTAGGCCACATCTATAAATACACCATTGATGTACGGGTTTCAATATAGAGTGAGAGAGATATATATAGATTAATACTCTCAATACGTCTTGTGACAGTTAGGCTACTTAGTCTTTTGTGAGAGTTGGTGATATTGGAGTTTCGTTTCCATCGTTGTAATATTCTCTTCCTCTTCTCATTAATATAATATTTTTTGAATCGTCTTCCCCACATATATCTCTTGTTTGTTGTCTTTTCTCCTTTTCTGTTCTTCCTCTATATCGTGAATTGTGGTAGACATCGATATTTTCCGCAACACTCTTATTGTCCTTGTTTGGAATTGTTGGAAAGCCTCTTGACAGCTACTTCTTGCCCGTTACTGAGAACACCCTAAAAATACCGAGATCTTCGCACTTCAATCATTTGAAATCAGAAAATTCTTATTGCATTATTGAGAGCAACATAGCAAAGAGCTAGCATTTGAATATGGAAAGGCTCTTATATGGCACCTTGTAGACTGGTCCAAAGCCACCGTCGCCGAGCTTATTCGCCCCTGAGAAATTATTCGTCGCAGCTACAAGGGAAGCATATTTGAATGAGGAAAACCCTGTACTTCTATTTTCACCATTTGTTGCTTCAGTACGCAACTGAAGTACTGATAAAATTTCACCATCTTTCATTTTTTTCTGTCACACGAGTGCACCAAAGTGTTCATGAGTCAGTAGTAGGTATTGTTCTGTTTGGTTTTTCCTTGTTAATTTCATTTTGATGATAGACATGAATTCATAGTAAGCATTACCAATGGTTCGCAGTCTTCTCCTCCAAAGAAAACAGAGACAAATGCAACAGGAAATGAAGCCAAGAGAAACTGCTGTACTGATGATCCTGGCCAATTTCTCCTCGCTCAGTGCACCATTTGTCTGACCATGGTCGCTCTCGCCTGAAACAAAACAAATATAATTTTCTCATCATAACTTTATTTTCAAGCATGCACATTCTAGAACAAACTTAGAAATTAATACACCTTAAAACCAACAAAAAACCCAATTTGCAGCAAAAATACACCTTGAGATTCGTAGAAATACCCAACAAATGGCTAAAGGAATAATCCAACTTGCAGCCAAGACCTACCCTAAAATCCACGGAAAACTCCCCAAAACTCCTTTTTTCTCCAACTAACACATGAACATAAATTATAAAACAAGAACAAAACTTGAATACCACTATAATGATACCAAATCTTAGTTATAATAACACCTAAATTACCAAAAAGCCCTCTGAACTGTAATGACACTGCCACCCACCCTAATTTTTGGCCAAAATCGATCGTTAAGGCTTTTCTATGAATGTATATAGGGGCAGTGAAGTAATATTATTGCCCATGCACACCTCTACTTATGTTGACAAATTTTTTAGGAGTCGAAGGTACTAATGGGAAGGTAATAAAATAGTTGAATGGTAAATTAAAAAATAGAGACACTGATTACGAATTTCAAAAAATTTCAAGTATTTATTAGTAATTTTTCCTAAACTTTAATCCCATAAATAAGATGAAAATCAAGTAATCAAAGCACCTTATCAGTAATTTTTTTTAAAAGAAATCTAAGAGTACCACTTAAATAATTTTTATTTATAAAATTACAATATATATATATATAATCATGAGATTGTTAAAAAAATAATAATTAGATGGCTAGTTCGAATGGAATTTATTCTAAGCTATATTTTTATTTATAATTAGAATAAAAAGAGATTTTAGTAAGGACGACTTTTGTTATTACATATTTATAAAAAATATTTTCTTATCAGTATTTGAAAACAAAATCACTTGCACTATAATTAAGATTTACAAAAGACCACCTCCCATCAATACTATTTTTTTTTATCAATTTTAATAAGTAAATTAATATTAAAAATAGTATGGTCTTAACTTTTAAATTCAAATGTAAATATTTTTCCACAAACTTCTTCTTTTTTAGTAGGGCAAACAAACCATCGTTTTATTGTCATCAACTAATAAAATTAACAAAAATGCAAAATTCTGATGTTCGAAATTCTTCTATCAAAAGATAAAAAAAATTTGCACATAATTTTAAAAATTTTTAACAAATAATCACCTATGTTATTACAAATTTATGAACAATTATCTATTTTATCACTATTAACAAAAAATCACTTATCTTATATTATAAATTTAC
Organism: Trichopus zeylanicus subsp. travancoricus; assembly: GCA_005019695.1. NCBI lineage: Eukaryota > Viridiplantae > Streptophyta > Magnoliopsida > Dioscoreales > Dioscoreaceae > Trichopus > Trichopus zeylanicus. The sequence goes on from RXID01015017.1 coordinate 331,043, forward strand.
AAAAGTCTATCTCAATTAAAATAGTTTAAAAATATTCTATTTTGGTTTAATTTTATCAATTAAAATTAATACAAAAATATAAGTTATTATCATTTAATTTAATATCAATAATTATTAAATTAATATAAAAATAAGTTATCTTATTTCATTTTTTTATGAAAAATTAGTTGTTCAATTTTATGAAATTGAAAATTAAAAATTTAATTTTGTTAAACCAATTGTCCGATAATTATGAATCGATCATCTAAAATAAAATAGAATAAAAGTAAAATTTTAATTTTATATTAATTTAATTAATAAAAATAAAATAAAATAAAATATTTTTTAAATTATTTTAATTAATATATTTTTTGTAAATTTATAATATAAAACAAATAATTTTATACTTCATGATGATAGGCTATATAATTTCATTTAAATTCACTGATTGTTATTAAAATAAATTTTTAATATGACGTTAAGCGATAAATAATAAATAAAATTAATAGAGTTGAGATAGTTGCTTTATCATAAATAAAGTTTGATTATATTTTTTTTTTTTATCAATAATGATTGGAGAAATAATTTTATGCAATTTACGAGAACACAAGTAATTTATTACTTAAAAACTTAAATAAAAAATTATAAATTTCTCAATTAATTAATTTTTTTTTCACTTCCACGTTCGGCCCGGCCTGCACGTCTTCTTGACGGCAAACTCTATTTGCCCGACTTAGGGCCGCGGACTCAAAATGGTTTTCCCGGAAAGAAGAGGGAAGAAAACTCCACTTCCTGCGTATGACCGCCAGGTCTTCTTCCAAAGCAAGATCATTTCTCTGCTATTTTTCTCTCAAGAAAGGAAGATTTTTTCTTTGTTATTCCGGACGCCTAAGTCAGCCATTACTGCCTCTTCTGGCGATCGCCGTCTCGTCGGAGGATCATCTGGGCGGGATCCTCTCCCTTTTTCCAATCCAGACTTGCGTTTCATTGGCCTCAGGGGGACGCGCCCCTGCTGCTATCTTAGGTATGCGTTGTCTTTAACCAAATGCGAGTCCAAGTCCATGAATTTTTTATGAACTCAACTCATCAGTGTTGGAAATTGAAATATCTTATCCAATCTTTGTTGGCTCTGAATTGATCAAAGCTACGATTTCCTGACGATTTTGTTCTTCCGTTAGTAGATCGTCATGCTTGGTTAGGTGGATATGGCGTACAAGAAATATTGAAGATTTTTTATTTTTATTTTTATTTTTTTTTGTGGTGTCGATAACCAACAACTTATCCAGGAACAGGAAGTCTTCCAATTTGACTGCTTATTTCTACCAAAATCGTAAATATTGGGAGAAAACTTTATCTACTCTGGATTTGGATTTTAGCCGGTTGACTTGGTTGGAGAAATCCAAAAGACGGCTCATTGATGCATTTGGATTTTAGCCGGAGAAGATTAGCAACTCATTCTATTCTGAAAACACAAGAATCTATGCCTTCATCTTGTTCCCTTTCAAAATGTACACTTGGAAATCGTCCTGCCGCCCTGTATCTGTTGGCCTCGTTTTTCTTCTTCAACACGACTAGTGCGGTGGACACCATCATTCCGAACCAGCTCTTTCTCGATGGACAGATGCTGGTCTCATCTGGCGGGGTTTTTCAGCTTAGTTTCTTTAGTCTTACTGGTTCGGGGAATCGATATTTAGGTATATCCTTCCATAATATCTCAGAGAAAAGTATTGTCTGGGTTGCCAATAGAGATAGACCACTGAAAAGCTCTGGTGGAGCTCTGAATCTCACTGCCGATGGAAATTTGGTGCTTCTGGATCAAAATGGCGTCGCTGTTTGGTCAAGCAACACATCCCTCGGTGCCGCCAATCCAGTCGTGCAGCTTTTGGACACGGGGAACCTCGTCCTTAATAATGCTGGAGATGACAATAGTAATTTAGTTTGGCAGAGCTTTGACCTTCCCACAGACACATGGTTGCCTGGAATGAAGATTGGCCGGGACCTGAGAACCAATCGTGATCACCAACTTACATCATGGAAGAGTGAATCCGACCCTTCAAGTGGCTCCTTTTCCTTGAGGGTGGATCCTCATGGAGCTCCACAAATTTACATATGGAACACCACCACTAGGGTCTACCGCAATGGTCCTTTGACTGGGGAAGTAGCTGGCACCCCTCTCAATATCTCTGTTGGTTTCATCCAAATTATTCTTGACAGTAACAAGGATGGGAGCTACTATAGGTACGAGACATTAAACAGTTCTGTTCTTACGCAGTTGGTGATTTCTTCCGTTGGACAGGTCCAGCGTCTTGTGTGGGTAAGCAATACGTGGTTAGGCTTTTGGAAATTGCCAATGGATGATTGTGATATTTACGCCAAATGTGGAGCTTACGGTTTCTGTGATCCTTCTGGTTCGCCTTACTGCCAGTGCTTGAATGGGTTTTATCCCCAATCGCGCGAGGTGTGGGCATTTGGGGATGGATCCCATGGGTGTGCAAGAAGAACTGCTCTTTCTTGTGGAAATACAGATGGATTTTCGAAATTGACCAGAATGAAGCTGCCGGATACTTCAAATGCCACCATGGTTGGCGGAATGAATCTTGATGGGTGTAGAGAGATGTGCTTGAAGGATTGCTCTTGCTTGGCCTTCGCAATGATCGGAGATGGAAGTTCCTGCTTGACATGGCCTGACACTCTTACAGACCTCCGTATATATTCTGAAAGAGGACAGGATCTATATGTCAAACTTGCAGCTTCTGAATTAGGTCTGTGCTCATTTCCCAAAATTTTGTGATCGAGTTTATGTACATGTTCTGGAAAACCTCACCCTGACTTTAGGTGGTTTGCTTCACTTCTATTTTTTTTTTCCTCTTTTATAAGGGACACCTGTGATTACATATGAAGACTCCCAGGCTAAAAGAAGGCCAGCTTTGATTATAAAGATTGCAATACCTCTCGGGGTGATACCCCTCGGTGTTATTGTCTGGCTCTTTCTGAAGCAACTTAGAAAAGGTAATCTATTTTAGGTATAAATTTCAGTCAACATGATTACTTATCTCAAGTTGTTACTTTCTTCCTGAAACTATTTCCCTATTTGTTATCCAAAAAGGTGGAAGCCCCAATCAACACCTTGTGGCGTTAGACAATAGTGGGAAAGCCGCAAAAGATAAGCTGAAAGCTTATGGTTTGCTTTTGTATCCTTTATCTGAGATAGCAAAATCTACCAACAGTTTCTCTAATGAGAATAAGCTTGGGCAGGGTGGTTTTGGTACTGTTTACAAGGTAGACAACATTCGCTTTATTTTTGTAAGTCACTATTATTTTTAGTTCCCAAAATACAACTAAACGGAGGCCTTTTGTTCAGGGCAAGCTGCCCAATGGAACAGAAATAGCAGTGAAAAGATTATCGAGAGGATCTGAACAGGGTATTGAAGAGTTCACAAATGAGATTAGCCTTATTGCAAAACTGCAACACAAGAATCTTGTTAGGCTCTTGGGTTGTTGCATTAGAGGGGATGAAAAGCTATTGGTTTATGAATACATGCCTAACAACAGCTTGGATCACTTTCTGTTTGGTATGAAAAGAGTCCTTTTTGCGTGGCCATGTTTTTTTTTTTTTTTAACTGTAGTATGTCCATGTTTTTATATGACTTCGGATCAGATCCCAACAAAACAAAGGTTTTGGAGTGGGAAGACCGCAGGCGAATAATTGAAGGTGTTGCTCAAGGATTGGTTTATCTGCATGAATACTCAAGGTTGAAAGTAATCCATAGAGATCTTAAATTGAGCAACATTCTTCTGGATGCCGAGATGAACCCCAAGATATCTGACTTTGGAATAGCTAGAATCTTTTCAGGAAATCGAGATCAAGAAAAAACAAACACTGTGATTGGAACATAGTAAGTTTCCTTTCATTTTATACTGTTGGAAATGTTGAAGCAATAATACCATCGAACTTGAGCTTGGACCACCTTCTAATGCTCACTTTGTTCCAGCGGCTATATGCCACCAGAGTATGCTGTACAAGGACTCTTCTCTGATAAGTCTGACGTCTTCAGCTTTGGAGTACTTGTGCTAGAGATTCTGAGCGGGCAGAAGAATGGAAAATTCATCTGGATTGATGGAATATCAAATCTTTTAAGACATGTAAGCAAACAAACGGGTGTTTCCATTTCATCCTCATTAGAGAATATGCATTTATGATTTCTATGTTTGAATACATTTATTAATTTTTCAGGCATTGGAATGTTGGAAAGCTGACCGGATAACTGAGCTGATCGATCCGGTGTTGAGAGAGTCATGCCCATTGCATGAGCTGAGCCATTGTGTTCATGTGGCTCTCTTGTGTGTTCAAGAAAGCGCAGCAGATAGACCCACCATGTCTTCTGTGCTCAATTTGTTGAGTGGCAATGCTGTACTCCCTGCACCTACACGCATTGCCTTTGCTAGTGGGAGCAGCCCAATGCATGCAAACAGCAGGCTTGATAGTAGTCCTTCAAATGGACTGACAATTACTGCAGTAGGCCCTAGGTAGTTTTTGTACAATATCTAACCATAATGACATAGAACAATATAATTCCTATTTTTGTTCTCAGTGCCCACCAGTGTTTTTGCCTTTTCTTTTTTATCTTTTCTTTTTCTTGGGACAGAAATATTTATTTGTTGAGTTACTTCAGCAGTTCAGAAGAGGCAATGTTAAAATTTACCATTATATAAGTTGAAGCTCAGATTTAATTTAGTCGATCTCATGTTTGGCTAAATTTAGCTTGAGTTTTATACCTGTTGCCCAACAAACCTGAAAATGATTTAGATTTTGTGACGCCTCCAATTCAATATGATATTATTTTTGAACATTTGTGGCCCGTGACTCATTTAACTTCATGATTTTATTTTTTTTAATTTCTTAAAAAGAATCTCGTTGTTGGAGTTACGAGAGTTATTGTATTCAATCCAATTTTAATGTTGATATTTTATCAATATGGGAAAAGATAATTACTATTATTTACAAATTCACTATCAGCCTATTCCACTAACCTGTCAGGCCTTACAGACGTAGTCGAGTAATTCCGAGGAGAGAAAAGTAATAGGAAGAGAAATTTTTTTGGATGGAAAAGTAATTCCTGATTAGCTGGGGTGTCCTGGAAGAAAATTGAAAAATTGGGAGGACTATGACCGCTGGGAGTGAACATTGCTAAGCAGCCCATGCCACCACTTCCGACGAACATCTAGCAGGAGGATGTCGGCGGTGAAGTCCGCTAAAATGAAAGATCCACTCCCAATTCATCCAACTGCGCTCGGGCTTCCCGACTGTTCCAGGTACGTACTTCTTCAAATCAGAATCCTTCGTCCATCATTTATTGGTTCTTCTACTCGTCTCCGTCAAAGTCAAGCGTCTACTTTGATTTCCATGCTGATTTTCTTGAGAGAAAGTTCGAGAACAATGCCTGCAAGTCGTTGAAATTCATTGCTTTCTTCGACCACAACAATATGGTATGTCTTCGGCACAACACTGATAATTCCTTTATATTTTTTAGTATTTCATTATTTAGACACTCTAGAATCTGCAACTACCCAATGGGAGAAACCTGATGATTACAGCTTTGTATGTGGACCCATGGCTCTTCTGCATAAGCGCCGCCCACTAGGTGTTTGTTAAAATGCCATAAATGTAATGAATGCCAAACAGTTTGGTGTGCTTGTCCATCATTTGTGATTGGCATGCTCAGGATAGGACTTTGACTGAAAGCTGTCCGTTTATCAAACTTGTGTTGTCATTGTAAGGTTGGAAGTATTACTCCATAAAAGCCACATGTTGTCACCCAGACGTTACAATTCTATGTATTATACAGTGTCTGGTTCAGTAATACCCAAGGACATTCCAAACTTTGTAACTGCAAAATCTTGAATCGTCATGTGAGAACTCACAATGAGATTGCATTCCTTTGGCGTAAGAACCCACCATGAGTGTTGGCATGTTGTGTAATAACCCACAATTTTTCTGTTTTGTCAAAAACATAATAGAAAAATCAAATATTCGGCTGGGCCCTGGCTTTCTGTCAAACACCTCAGCAGTTGAATAGAGAGGAAGCTTCGCCCTAACTGTTCCAGGTACGAATTTCCTAGAGTCTATACTCAAGTTTTCCTTGCATTATTTGAATTCCCTGCCAAATTTGATGTTGATGTTCTTAACACATAATTAACTTTCTTGGAAGTCCAAGGACATGCGCCTGGGAGTTGTTTTAGATTTATGGTTTTCCTCTATCATAGAGAATAGAATAGATCTCGGGCATGAAAAAAGTCATCACATAGGGAAGACAATCTCATTTCTTTAATTCTTTTAGGTATTTCTTTAGTTCTTTGGGAATGTGGAGCAAGCCAATGTGAAAGCCAATGAATTTTACAGTCTTTGTATGCGTTCTCATGGCTTTGTTGCGTCTGCATGGCGTTTGTTAAAATGCCACAACGGTAAAGAATGGCAAACAGTTGGCGTGTTGTGTTAATTATAGTTATGATTTGTGTGCTTATTGTACAACTTTGATCGAAAGTCGTCTATCCTTAAATACTATAAAACCCTATCCTGTTATATTAAGTTTGAACTGTTGGAGTATTACTCCACCTGAGCCGTGTGTTGACACACCCAAAGATCACAACACAAGGTAACAGACAGAGTACAGAACCAAGGACTACAGTACAACGTAATGAACAGAGTTTGGTTCGCGGATGATGCAGGAATATCCCAAACCTTACATCCGTTTGGTGTTGGCATGTTGCATAAGCTTTGAGGCCACTTATTTTTTGTTTTGCGAGAACACAATGGGCAAATACTTGTAGAATTTCACAGACAGACTAAAAGAAAGAATAATACTAGAGAGGAGGTGGGAACAATTGAGTGGTATTCAACCAGAAAGGATGATCCTTTTGAATCTGACCAAATGTTTTTAGGAAAAGTCATTTGAAGATTAAATATGTGCCATCAAATACTCTGGAAGGGCTTTGTCTTGTTAAAAAATTGAGTTGTGCATTGATGGCGACTGACATGACAAAGAAGACCATTGATTTAGATCAAAATGGAGACCACCCACTTCATTCCTCCAAGAATACAGGAAACCATGCTTCCTTCTCCTCCTTCTTTCTCAAGGCATACAGATGGAAACTGTTCGTGTTCATCTTTTTTGCTCTTTGTTTTCTTTGTCAGTGCCTTGGGTGCTACAGATACTATTAGGCCCAATCAATCATTGCTAGATGATCAGACACATGTATCGTCTGCTAGAGTCTTTCAGCTAGGCGTCTTTGTTCCTCCTGGTTCACATAATCATTATTTAGGCATACAGTACCACAGCATCTTGGACCAAGCCCTCGTGTGGGTTGCCAACCGAGACCAACCATTAACAAGCTCTGGTGGAGCTTTGAATCTCACCACTGATGGAAATTTGGTGCTTCACGATCAAACTGGCAACATTATCTGGTTGACAAATACAGCAAGCAGTGCGGCCAATACTGTCATCCAGCTCTTGGACACTGGAAACCTTGTCCTCAGTGTAGGACCAGATGATACTATTGTTTGGCAGAGCTTCAACCATCCCGCTGGCACCTTGCTACCTGGAATGAAGATCAGTTGGAATATAAGAACCAAACTCGAACGCCACTTCACATCATGGAAGAGTGATTCTAACCAATCAAGTGCAGTCCTACAAGATAGATCCTCATGGACCTCAGCCTGCTCACCAGGTGTACATATGGAAAGGGACACATTGGGCCTACTGTAACGGCCCCTGGAGCTCAAATGTATTTGGTGTCTCTCTGAATGCGTCTGCTGGTTTCATGCGTCTTGTGCTCCTCTTCGACAAAGATGAGACTTACTATACCTATGTGATGGTAAACAGTTCTGCCCTGACACAGTTGGTCATGAGCCATACTGGACAGGCCCAGTGCTTTGTGTGGGTGAACAATGGGTGGAGCCTCTTTCGGAAATTTCCAATGGATGAGTGTGATACCTAAGCAAAGTGTGGAGCTTGAGTCTGTGATTGCATTGCTTTGCCTTTATGCAAGTGTTTGATAGGGTTTGAGCCACAGTCACCAAAGCTTTGGAACCTCGGGGATGGCTCTGATGGATGTTGGAGGATTTTGGCTCTCAGTTGCAGAATTATTGATGGATTCTTGAAGCAGACTGGAGTGAAGCTGCCGGATACTTCCAATGCCACTGTGGCTGGTGGAATGAGTCTTGATGAGTGTAGAGAGAAGTGCATAAATGACTGCTCTTGCACTGCCTTTGCAATGACCGGAGGCGGAAGTACATGCTTGTCATGGACTGGTGACCTTATAGACGTTTGGCTGGACTCTGAAGGAAGTGATCATTTTGTTAGGCTTGCAACTTCTGATTTAGGTCAGGCTCACTTTTCGGTATTTATGTAAAAGGAATATGCCAATAGGCAATAGCTGACATAGAGACGTCATTTGAATTCATTAGGATTGAAGTGCATCATTGCTTGAGTAGAAGAATGTCTTAGTTTCCATGTGTATGAACCTCATAAGGGGAATGGCAGTGGACTCCTGGTTTTCCAGTCCTATTTGATAGGATGATGAAAGAACAATTGCATTACTCTCCTCTGGAATACATAGAAAAAGGATAAAAATAAAAAGTTTTGTATGATGGATTCTCATTCTCAAAACATTTTAATTAATATGCTAGTTTTGAGAATTAGGTCTCTACTTAATTTTCCAAATGTTATGATTCAGTGCAAGAACTTCTTCAGCAAAACTTCTCTTGGCCTTAATGATTAACAAAATTTTTTTCTGGTGAAGAAAAATATGAAGCCATTACAAATGAAAGATCCCAATTTTGATAATAAAGATTGCAGTTCCGCTTGGGCTGTTATTCCTTGGTGTTCTTGTCTGGCTCCTTCTGAAGCAGCTTAGAAAAGGTAACCTTTATTATCTGTAAATTTGAGGAAGTGTGATTATTTATGCCAAGTTGTTTTTCATGTCATCCTTTGTTATTCAAAGGTTGAAGCTCCAATCAACACCTACTGGCTTTACTCAATAGTGGTAAAGCTTCACAAGCAAGCTGAGATACCATGATTTGCCCTTGTTCCATTTCTCTACTATAGCAAAATCTACGAACTTTTTCTCTGATGAGAACAATCTTGGACATGGTGGATTTGGAACTGTCTATAAGGTAGGCAGCTTTTTGCATGATTTTAATAGGTTCATTTTTCCAAGAGGAAACTAAATAATGGAACTTATGCAGGGTAAGATGCCCAACAGAGCAGAAATAGCAGTGAAAAGACTTTCTAGAAATTCTGGACAGGGAATTGATGAGTTTGCGAATGAGATTAGTCTTATTGCAAAACTGCAACACAAGAATCTTGTTAGGCTTTTGGGTTGTTGCATTAGAGGTGATGAAAGGATTTTGATTTATGAATACATGGCCAGCAAAAGCTTGGATCAGTTTTTATTTGGTATGAGAACAGTCCTCTCTAAATTGACGTATATTTCTGTCAAGGACTACTGAAACAAGTGCTTTATGTTGACATTGAAATATCAATTTGTATCAGCTCCTAGCAAACCAAAGTCATTGGAGTGGGAAGACCACAGGCAACTAATTGAAGGAATTGCTTAAGTATTGGCCTATCTTCATAAATACTCGAGGTTGAAAATAATCCATTCTGTTGGATGCTGAGTTGAACCCTAAGATATCAGGCTTTAGAATGGCCAGCATCTTTTCAGGAAATCATGATCAAGAAAAAACAAACACTGTGGTTGGAGCACAGTAAGTTCCCTTTTGATTTATGTTTTGGAAATGGACAAGCAAACTTTTGTCAACTTCAACCATTTCTATCTGCATGTGAGGATGAATCACCCTCTAATGTTTGTTGTATTTCAGTGGCTATATGCCCCCTGAATATGCTGCACAAGGACTTTTCCCAGAGAAATCTGACGTCTTCGGCTTTGGAGTACTTGTTCTAGAGAATGTGAGTAGGAAGAAGAACAGGAATTTTATCCAGGTTGGTGCAACTTGGAATCTGCTAAAACATGTAAGTAACTGAAGGCCTGCATTTTTTGCTCATTAACTAATAAGCAATTTGTTCCTACATAGAAATGTGTTTCATATTCTCAGGCATGGGAGTGTTGTTGGCTAGCTGCACCGCTAACAGAGCTGATAGATCTGGTGTTGAGAGAGTCATGTCCACTGAAGGAGCTCGGGTGATCTGTTCATGTGGCTCTGCGGCAGATAGACCACCATGTCATCTAAAGTTTACATGTTAAACTCTGAGATGGAAGCACTTCCTACCCCAAAAGGTGTTGCCTTCACAACTGGGAGAAGCCCAGTAGATGGAAGTTCCCGACAAGCAGGCCTGACCGTTATTCCTCAAATAAGTCCACAGTTACTGTAAAGAGTCCTAGATAGTTCATGTTAGATTTCAAACACTCATCATATATAGATTTCAGTTCCTAATCTTTTTTTTTTTTTAGCAATTTGGGATTTACTATTGAATAACCTTGTCTAACAGCAAGAAATAAGATACAACTATATCAGTTTGGATCAATTACAAAACATCAAAAAGTAAAGACAAAAAGGTACTCCAAACAGTCCATATATTTCAGAGCAACAAAATACTAGTTTGAAATTGTTTCATCTATGCTCAGTTTATCCACAGCATAAAACAAGAGGTTCGATCAAGTGTGGCTAGTCGCATCAAACTTGCTCTTCTTGGGGTGAAGCTTATTCGTATCAAATAGAAGAGATGTTATAAAGTGTTCAACTTAGCCCAAGCCTGAACTAAATTTGATTTCTTATTATGTGAAAATGTCAAAGCCCAATTGTTGAAATGATGCATGATGGATTGAGTTAAGGACTGAAAGTTAGCTCTGTAATTCTAAAAAGTGCATCTGTTTCCTTGATTCCAGACTATCTATAGAAAAGCAATTAGAAATAGATCTATTAGCAATTTATTTTTACTTTGTTCTCCAGATTGTCCACATCTCTCTAATGTTGGTGAGGAGTTGAGATGGGTTCAAGTGCAGTAGGAAGTGATTCAATACCTGTTTTGTGAAACGAACATTCACAAAGGATCAATATTACATAACAAGTAAGAATGTGATATACCATTTTCAGCCTCTTGAAATCAGATTATCCACGGTTAGAATTCTATTCTGAAAAACTAGTCAAGCAAAAATTTTCATTTTAAGAAAGGGACATCTCTAGATCTAGTTGGAAAATTCTGTTATAATCTTTTTGTTAGAAAGAAAGTTGTATGCAGATATAACTGAGAACTTTTTATTTCATCTTCATATTAGTATGTCATTGATGAAGCTGAGAGGTTGAGATACCAGTGCTTTGATTTATGCTTCTTGATCTCTGATGCAGTCTGGAGATTTTCGTCTGATATTGCTCTCCTGCAGAATGACTTTTATCACAGGAAGTAATTGATTATTGGCATAGTTAGCAGTTTATAGAAGCATGATATCCACGCTCAACCCATTCAACCATTTATCTCTTTAGAAATTGATCGGTTCACCTCTCTAATTCATAGTTGTTGCTAGTCCTAAATGCTGATTTGATTTTTTGTACACCTTTTCAAAACACAGAAGGACTATATATCTTTAAGATTCTGTCCTAATTTTGTGACCATTCAAAGCATGATGAGAAAAAGGAATTGCTCTTAATGTTGAGTGTTCTTTTCAGTATCTATCTGTATATTTATGGACAAATTTAGTTGTTAATTATGACATTTTGTTGCATTTGCTAAGAGATTATGACGCAATTAGATCATTTTTTTTTTGTCAATGGATGTAATATATATTGTACGGTAACTGAGCATTAACACGAATGTCATTTTTCTCTTTTTGGATTAGGAAAATTGTGTTGTTTCTCCTCGTAAAGAGAAAGCCGAACAGAAAATAAGAAGTAAAAGTGATTAAGGCTCGACTAATTTCTTCATGGAAGGTAGGGGCAAAACAGAGGAAAACGTGGGCCATAAATATTGGGTTTTTTCCTGGCAAAATAAATGTCAAGCTCTAAAGTTACCAAACACAATACCATCTCGCGTTGGCTTCCAGCCTCGCATGCTATCGCTTCCGTCAAACAGCTCCTCAGCATTTCCGTCGAGCACCTCGCCGGAGCAGCATCGGCGTTGAGACGGTTAAAAAGAAGAAAGAAAAAGCAAAGACTGTACTTGCTTCTCGACATTTCTTCATATCCACCGTTCTCAAGTACGAATTTCCTTCTGTTCAGGTAGACTTGAATCAAACCCTAATCATTGAAATGCCTTATCATTGTCAAGCATTTTTTGCGATCTTTGATGTTGATGTTCTTGAGTAACATACAAGGAACTTCCTTGTAAGCTAATGGTCGCAGTCTTTCTCCGCTTAGTCGTGGCTTAGATGTGTGAGCGCTGTCCGTATGGTGTTTGTTAAAATGCCCGCATCGCAAAGATTATGAAATTGTTGTGCGTGATTTGTGTGCTTATTGGAAAACTCTATCCTGTCGTTGTAGGATTGAAGTCTTACTCTGCATAAGCCACTTTTTGACTGGGAAATGACCTAAGAGATCAAATTCCTTTCGTTTTGCATAAGAATTTAAACCAAAGTTTTTTGGTCTTGACACAGAGAGCAAAAAAGATTGATGCAACTCGCTAGAGAAATCTGAAGCTGACCAAGATGAAAAATCGTTATTGAAAGATCAAAATGGTGTCATTATGGAAGGACCTAGCCATCCAAAATAGGAGATATATGTAAGTGTGGCTGCAAGAATGTCAAAGAAGACCACTGGGTTTATCAGATCTAGATTCCCCTTCATTCTTCAAGAAATACATGAAACCATGCCTCCACCTACCTTCTCAAGGTATATCCATGAATATCAGTCAACTGTCTTCTTCCTCGGCTGCTGCAGACACCATCAACACAAATCAATTATTGGTAAATGGACATCCTCTGGTGTTGTCTGGTGGAGTCTTTGAACTAGGCTTCTTTTCTCCTCCTAGTTTTCAGAGCCGTTATTTGGGGATATGGTACCACAGCATCCCAGGTCGTACCATTGTGTGGGTTGCCAACAGAGACACCCCGCTAACAAGCTCTGGTGGTGCTCTGAATCTCACTACTGATGGAAATTTGATGCTTCAAAACCAAACCGGCAACGTTGTCTGGTCAACGAACATATCAAGCACCTCTTCCAACACTTTCATGCAGCTCCTGGATGCTGGGAACCTCATCCTTAGTGGCAGGATAAAGTCATACTTTGCCAGAGCCTCGACCGTCAAACAGACAGCTTGTTACCTGGGCTGAGGATCAGTTGGAATTTAAGAACCAATGTCAACTGCCACCTCATATCATGGAAGAGTAATTCTGATCCATCAACTGGGGATTACTCCTATAAGATGGACCCTCATGGAGCTCAGCAGCTGTATATATGAAAAGGGAACACCCCAGTCAATCAAAATGGACCTTTGAGTAAGAATGTATTTGGTGTTCCACTCAATATATCTGCTGGCTTCATGAATCTCATTCTCTTCTCCAACAAAGATGAGACATATTATAAATATGAGGTGATTAATAGTTCTATTCTTGCACGGTTGGTGATGAGCTACACTGGACAGCCCCAGCGCTTCGTCTGGGTGAACAACAAATGGAACCTCTTTTGGAAATTTCTGATGGATGAGTGTGACACTTATGCTAAATGTGGAGCTTATGGTGTCTGTGACCCTATTATTTTGCCATTCTGCAGTTCTCTGGATGGGCTTGAGGCCCGGTCACCAAAACTCTGGAATTTTGAGGAATGTTCTGATGGATGTGAGAGGACTACCTCTCTCAGTTGCAGAACAGATGGATTCTTGAAAAAGCCCGGAATGAAGCTACTGGATACTTCGAATGCCACAATGGCTGGTGGAATGAGTCTCAATGGGTGTAGACAGATGTGCATGAACGATTGCTTGTGCTGCCTTTTCTACAAAGGGGACGGAAGTACATGCTTCACATGGGCTGGTGAACTTAAAGACCTTTGTTTGGACTCTGAAGATGGAGGTGATCTTTAAGTCAGGCTTTCAGCTTCTGGTTTAGGTTTGTGCTCATTTTGAAGTGTTTAGGTAAAATGCACACTTGAGCTTAGAATATGTTGACACTGCGGAGGTATCATTTCTATTGACCAAAATGCATCATTATTTGTTCATTAGATGAATGGTTAAGTTTCTATATAAAGGATTTTATTAGTGGAATGGTAGTGGACTATGGTTTCCAATGCTATGTTAGGGAGTGATATGGAAGGTGAAGTGCATACTACCTTCTCTTTTGAAAACAGAAAAAAGGTAAAATGATGCAAATCTACCCTAAATTTCATGAAACCTATACAAGAATCATTTTCTCATAATGGATTCTTACTCTATAAAAAAATCTTGAACTACAGTTGGTATGCAATGTTATGTGAGAGTAATTATGCCCTCATGCATTGGGGTAGTCTGGTAGATGAGGGAGTAGGATGAACAGTTGTTTGTGTTGTTTCCAAATTTCCAATGACAATACATAAATTGATTAACCTGGACTGAAAAGTTCAGAATTGAATTAGAGGGAACAGGGAAATATTTTTTGACCCATACATCTTGGTTTCACAATCGAGGGTTCTAGTATCAAGTTATTGTATTATCTGGTTGATGCAACATAAACTTAATCTGTCATCAGGTGGAGTGCCTCAGGCAAAAAGGAGGGTGGATTTGATCATTGGCATCACAATACCTCTTGAGATCTTGACCATTGGTATTTTGTCCTGGTTTTGCTGGAAGAAGGTCCAGCAAAAACTAACACTATCCATAAACTTCATACTTTTAGGATAGCATTAGATTGATTGTTCTTTTTTGTGTTCTGTTCATGGTTATGTGACAGGAGCCAAAGGTAGATGCAGTGAGCAGCGTAATGGGCTTTTGGTAGCAGTGCTACAACTAGAAATAGATTTACATATGCAAATGAGCTAAGAGAAGACAGGCTGGATGAGTATGAGTTGCCTTTATTTTCATTTTCTACCGTAGCAACTTCTAGCAACAACTTCTCTGATGGGAACGAATTCAGAAAAGGAGGGTTTGGGAGTGTTTATAAGGTAGATGGTATGTTCCCTAATTTTCTATAGCTATTTTTATCTTAAAGAGAAAATTAAATCAAGGCATCTGATTTGAAGGGTACACTGCCGAATGGAGCATATATAGCAGTGAAAAGGCTTTCTAGAGGATCTGGACAAGGGATTGAAGTGTTTGCAAATGAGATCAGACTTATTGCAAAAATGCAACACAATGAATTGGCTATTGGGCTATTGCATTAGAGACAATGAATTTGATCAGTTATTATTTGGTATGGAGCGGATCTTTCTAAATTTTTTCTTCTTTTTGCTGATTCATACTAATATATGTGCTTTTGTATCTGCATTCATTATCTTACTTTGGATCAGATCCCAACAAAACGAAGCCTCTGGATTGGGTAGCTCAGAAGCGAATAATTGGAGTTGGTCAAGGATTGGTTTATCTTCATAAATACTTGAGGTTGAAAATAATTCATAGAGATCTTAAATCAAGTAATATCCTTCTGGATGCTGAGATGAATCCCAAGATATCAGACTTTGGAATAGCAAGGATCTTTTCAGGTCATCAAGACCAAGAGAAGACAAGTTTGGTGATTGGAACGTAGTAAGTCCCCTTCCAATTTGTCTTTTAGATTGTGCAAGCAAGCTTAATCAACAATACAATTTCTTTCACTGTTCAGTTAAATTTTTTCCCTTTGTAATCTGCATGTTAGATTGAATCATCTTCTAATGTTCTGTCACACTGTTTCAGTGGCTATATAATAGGAATGCTATACAAGGGCTTCTCTCTGAAAAATCTGATTTCTTCAGCTTTGGGGTGCTTTTGCTAGAGATTGTGAGCGGGAAGAAGAGTGGAAATATTGTTTGTGTTGATGGAACTTGGAATTTACTAAGATATGTAAGTAAGATCTGATTTCATCCCTTCTTCATTTGCTGATAAATGTTATGTTCATATAAATGAACATATGATCACATTCTTCAGGCATGGGAGTGTTGGAAAGCTGAGCATATAACAGAGCTGATGGATCCCCTTTGATAAGAGAGTTGTCTCCATTGCATGCGGTAACCCGTTTTGTTCATGCGGGTCTCTTGTGTGGGCAAAAAAGCGCAGCAGATAGACCCACCATGTCATCTGTGGTTTACTTGTTGAGATCTGGATCTGAAGTACTCTCCACCCCGAGAAATCTTGCTTTCACAAGCGGGACAAGCCCAACAGATGCAGATTCCCCTAACAAGCAGGCTTGTTTACTGCACAAATGGGTTGACAGTTACTGTAATAGATCCAAGGTGATTCTTGTATCATTCCTTTTCAGTTTGATGCTTATTAATGATTGATCAAAAGAAGAAAAAAAAACTTTTCTCGATGTCCATGATTATTGTTTTCTTCTCACGACTGTATATTATGAGTGGATTTTATTTCTAATAATGACAATGGAGAAGACCATAGACTTAGCTTCTATATTTTCTGATTGGTGGAAAACTTGTACAGCTTTGTTATTTCATTTTTGGTATTCTTGTTTGATTGTACCATCCATTTTAGATACCTGGAGATGTAGGAACCTATATAATCCTCAAATTGGAGACAATATATTCTTCTGTATTAGCATGCTTAAGGAGACATGAGTATCCTAAGTGGGAATCCACGTTCCTGATCAATTTAATTTTGGTCTAAGCTGTGCATTACCTCTGGATGCTTGGCCCATACTGACACTTAAGTATATCTGATATCGGGAAAAAATTACAGTTGTAGCCTTTGTGATCCCAGAGGCTGGGACAGTAACTTTTTCCCTGATATTGATGTTCTTGGTCAAACCCGTGGCATCGGTCTGAATTGGCTTTGAATTGTTTTCAGGTCTCACATTGAATGAAGTTGTATGAATGCATAAGTAAAGCAAGGGTTTTCGTAAGCATCAACGGGTAAGTTTATTGATTGTATCATTGTCCAGGTTCAACTGCTGCTACATGTTGCTGTTGAACCCCAGCAGTGTATTATGATAGGAGGGTTGAATGTGAATCTGCTCTTCATTTTTTTGTTTGCTAAAAAACAATTCAAAATTGTATTCTTTTCAAAGGGGAAAGAATGAGTGGATCGAACGCATCCACCTATTTTCGTCATAATTAACTTGATTTTTTTTATGATAATAAAGTACCTTTGGAATTGGACTTTGTGTTTATATTCGCTAACTGAGTTCATTCTGCTCTAGAGAAAACCCTGAACGGATTTTTTCATTAATTATGACTTGAACAGGTCAACAAGAATCTTTTTTCTTTTGTTGCGAGGAAAGTTCGTGATCAAACTGAACTGCCTTACTGCATATCCGATATAAGCCATGTTGATCATGTCTATGCTGTTTCCCAATTTGCATTTCTCTTTAAAGATTTTTTTTTTTTTTTTCGATTTCGGATTAATTCGAATATTGAAAAAATTCGTCATTATGAGGGTTCCTTGCAAATTCTTTATAACATATGGAGTTGTTTGCAAAATACCACAATTCATTATTTTTGTCTCGCCTTGTGTCAGCTGAAGTTGACCAAAATGAAGTCCCAACTAGAGATAAATTCTAGGGATAATTACGGGTGACCTACGTAATTAGTCTTAATTACGGATAACCCCGTAATTTCCGTAATTACCTCCATCCCTCAAATTCGCCCATATCTACCCACAGTCCCTGATTGTTATTTAATTAAAATTTTACTAAAAAATTCCGATTTTACCTCTTTATTTTTACACATACACCCCTAAAAACTATTTTTTATCCCTGATTTCGGAATTTTGCAAATAACACCCCGAAAGAATTCAGATTTACAAAAACGTCCTCCAAATTCGAATTTTTGCAAATAAACCCCCGGAAATTATTTTGATATACAGAAAAGTCCCCGAAATTCGGATTTTTGCAAATAACACCCCGTCGCGCGGCCGGGAGCGGCGGAGGAGGCCGGCAGGCAGGCCGCGGGAGCGGTGGCGGCGGCCGGCGGCAGAGCGGAAGCGGAGCCGGGCGGGCGGGAGCGGAGGCGGAGGCCGGGGCGCCGGCGCGCCGAAACGCGGGCGCGGACGGCCACGGCCGAGGCCGTTCAGCCCCCGCGTGCCGGGGACGGAGGCCGAAGCCGGCGCGCCGCACGCGGGC
>RXID01015018.1:0-18187 GCA_005019695.1 Trichopus zeylanicus subsp. travancoricus
CCCCATGTCTCCGCAGAGGTAGCACTTGCAGCGTCTATTGTGCACAAGGTGCTTCCTTCTCTCAATGCGCACGTGGGTGTCGTGCGGCTTTCCTTTGTATGTCTTCGCCTTTCTGACCCCGTACTTCTTTTCTGTGGTGTAGTAGCCTAGGATCGGGATCTTGCTGCAGAAGGAAAGATCCTTGAGGGATCTTTTGAATGCGGCGTCTTTGCATTCCTCCTCCAGGTATATGTAGGCGAATAGTATCCTGGGTATCACTGCGATGTTTACTCCAGGATACCTCTGATCGAAGGCCGCCTTCATTCTTCGGCCAATGTCTCCCGGCATTTTTAACCAGAACTTCTCAGAGAGCTCCGTGCCTATAAACAACCTTCCAGTTTTGGTAGCTAACCTGAGGTAGTCATTCATGTATAAAAGGATATCTTTCATGTTTTTACATGAAAGTCTTTCCAAGTCCCGGTATGCCGTGTCTTGAGCCAAGGTTGAACCTTGGGCTGGATCCTCCAATGAGAAGACCCTTCTCATCTGGGAAAGGATGTTTTGAGTGCCATCCCTTCCTCCTCCGGCTGCAATAATGGCTTGGTATTCTGTCCCATATAGCATACGCCATTGCACCCATGCAAGCCTGGCTATTTCCCCTAGGAGGTTTTCCATGTATTCAATCTTGTCTCGCGCATCAGTGAATCCTTGCGCAGCAACATGGTTCCTCGTGATGGTTTCCCATCTTGCAAATGTTTCCTCAAATAGCCCGAGCTGTTCGGGTATTATCAAGAGGGCTCCTTCGTTCTGCTGTGCGGACGGTAGGGTCCACCTTTCATTGTTGAAGCCTCTTTGGAAACTTCCTTGGTTCCGCTGCCCAGACTCTGTTGTTATTCTGGATATTGCTGGAGTCGTGTTGGCCGCTGGTGGGTAACCTGGGGGTCCTGGTTCCATTGAAGCAGCTGTGGGGGGCATGTACGGCCCGCTCGGAGATGTTGCCGAGGTTAGTGTACTTGTGTACAACCTCTCAGATAGCCTTTGGGCTAGTTTCCGCAGGGCAGGGTACTCCATCTCCAGTACTTCCTCTTCGATGCCTGCTGCAATAACATTAGTACTATGAGGGGGACAAGTGTTACCTTGTTCCTTATGCCTCTCAGAAGGTATGCTGGCTGGTTCCTCCTCATCAGGTTCTTTCTCATCATCTTCGTCTCCCCATCCAGTTGGTTCGGGGGGGCCATAGTAGAATGACTCCGGGGGAGTGTATTTGACATAGTAGTTGTACTTCCCACTAGGCTCCCCTAGTGTGTCCCAGACTTCATCTGGTTGTTGGGAAAGCACGTCCCTTCTGCTTTCAGGAGGATCTTCGTCCTCGTCGGGATATATATCCCACTTTGGGGCTCTGATTGGATATTCCATCTCTCCTTCTCCTTCAGGGAACCCCTCTTTGCAGAGCTGATGAAAGTAACTTTCGTCGTCACTTTCCTCTTCAGCTTCTTCATCTTCCTTTAGCAGGATGGCCAGTATCAGGAGTCCTGAGCTCCTATTCATCATTGAATGCCTCCTCATCTTTTGGGAGGTAGCAGGATCTTCTTGGTGTTTCTGCTGGCTTGTAGCTTCCGAACCGCAGAGAGATGCTCCCATCAAGGAGGCTCCTGCTCATGACCTCCTCAGGCTGAGTTGGTGCGGAGAGCTTCATTGGCCGGACAGTCCAGCTGCGCCCTTGCAGCGCCTCTGCTGAGTACCTACGTCCTGGGAGGGCGTGTACTCCGTGGCTTGCTAGGTAGTCGACGACTCCTTGGATTTCGTAGGCAAAGCCTACGTTTGGGGTATTCGAGAGCCTTCCTACCATGCCTCTAGTGATTAATAAATTGGACTCACCACTTTGCCAGTTCTCGTATCCCTTAGTTAGGATAGAGACTTGTACGTGCTTGTAGAAGTCCTTAACAGTCATCATGACGTTTGGTATAACGTATACCAGTTGACTGCCTTTTGCTAGGTCCACCTCCATCGTGGCCAGTAGTGCTTTGTTTCCTTCCCACCGGTTGTCGCGGAAGACGACCAGAGCCATGGTACCAACCTCCTGTCGGTGTAGGATCTGGAGTCGAAGTTGCAGCACACCGAGGTGTATGTACTGCATCCCGCTTTGCCATAGTTGATGGTAGCTTTCCTCCTGTATGAATGGGAGGTCTACCTGGTCTTTGTTGACACAGAGGATTGCCTCCTCCGATCTATGTGTGTACACCCGATGGTGCACGTCATCCCTCCGGGAGTGGTACAGAACCTCCGCTGGGACTATGGCAGCTCTCTCCTGCATTGATAGTTTTAATTGTACCTGAGGATCGATCTGCTGCTCTAGTGTGTCTTGCGGGGTGTTTCTCCCCATCAGGAGTCTACCCATTCTCTTGGTTGTTTGTTGAGCCGTATGAAGGTGCCTGTGGCTCCTCCGGTATCCCCGAATCCGATCTTCGCACATCGGAGATGGTGCTGGGATAGGTAGCCCTTTGTAAACCAACTGGGTGTTGGTTCCTGGGGCCATCGCCTCCATGCTTTTGCACTTCCTCAGCTAGTATCTGGTAAGGATCCCGGAAGACCCTTAGTTTGCCTCGTGCCTCCTGAGGCCTTTGCGTGCGCCTCTCGTGCTGTTGGAGAAGCTTGTCCAGCCGTTCAAAGCTGTCGCCTGGTTCTCTTTGCTGGGGTTGTTGCCTGAACGCCTCAAGTACTAGTCCTCGGGCCTCTTGTTTTGAAAGGGGCCTGCTGTCTAGGACTGCAGTTGTTAAAGTCTTCAAAGAAATCTCGAGCCTCGAGATCTCTTGTGTGCAAGCTTGATGCAGTTCAAAGAGTTGTTTTAAATTCTTTAAGTTAACTCTTGATGCAATGCAGGTTTTGTCATAAATAACAGACAAATTGTGAGCTAGTTGGTTGGTGGAAACTTTTGTTACTAAAGCAAGGTCAAGATACTCAAGGCTAGAGGTTCGGGAACGTTCAGACCCCTCCTAAATGGATTTTTCCCATGCTTCAGACATATGGGCTAAAAGTTCACAGTTACCACAATTTCCCAAGGATAAATTCCAGTATTAGGTTAAACATGACAATTCCTTACTAGATTAAAACAATGCTTCAGGATCATACAGGTGTGCCCTTGGACTTACTCACGGCCACTCGCCTTCACTGCCAAGTTAGGACCTGTCCGAGACCTCGAACACTTCGGCGAGCATCGCCGGCGTTAGGAAGGTCGATTTCAAGAAAGAAAGTAGCAACAAGAAATAAGGAGAAGATATGGAGAAACTCTCGGATTCTTATTGCTATTTCACACGATTGCGTACAATACTTAGGATACTTGGATTATTTTTCGATGATCATTTACATCAGCATAATAGTTACCTATACTAGGGTAGGCCTATAGCCTTTACATAAGACTCCAAGGGAAGCCTTGTCCTAGGCGTAGCCTTTATATCCTAAGGCGTAGCCTTTACAAAAGACTCCAAAAGATATCTTATCCTAAGGCGTAGCCTTTATATCCTAAGGCATAGCCTTTAGAGAAGACTCCAGAAGACGTCGCTTTCATAGGCTGGTAGCTTGTCCTTTGGATAGGCTCGTCCTCTTGCTAGGCTTTGACTTCTGATTCCGTAGCTATAGCTGCTACGTACTGTACAACAGGAACCTACTTTCCTGTATTAGCTACTATACTTCCTACTATTGCGACTACTACCACTTCAACTAATGCTACTACCCGAACTGCTACTACTTCTGCTACTACTACTGCTACAATAACAACTACTACTCCTACTGCTACTACTTTTTCTCCTATTGCTACTACTACTACAGCTACTACTTCTACTGCTACTACAACTGCTACAGCAACAACAATAACTACTACTACTACCAGTACTACAACTGCTGCTACTATCGCTCCAACGATAACAACTACTATAATGACTACACCTTCTACTACCACAACGAGTACTACTGCTACACCAATGACAACAACTACAATTACTACTACTAGTACAACTACTATTGCTACTGCTGCTATAACTACAACTACTATTTCTACAACTACTGCTGCTGCTACTGTTACTACACTACTACTACTACTAATACCACTACTAGTCCTACAACTACTACAATTACTACAAATAATACTACTACTGCTAATAGTACAACTACTGAAAGTTCTACTACTACTACTACAACTACTACTACTGCTACTACTACTACTACTATACTACTACTATTGTTAGTCATACTACTACAACTACTACTACTACTACTACTATGACCACTATTGCAACTCACACTACTTCAACTACTAGTACTACTATTGCTGCTACTACTACTACTACTACTATTCCTACTACAACAACCACTTCTACTACTATAACAACTACTAGAACTACTTCTACAACAACTACCACTACTACTACTGTTGTTGTTAAAATAACTACTACTACTGCTACTACTCCTGCTACTGCTGTAGCTCTTACTACAGTTGCTACTATGACTACTACTACTATTCCTACAATAACAACTTCCACAACAACTACTACTACTACTTGTGCTACTACTACTACTAGTACTACAACGCCTACTACTACTACTACTGCTCCTGCTACTGCTACTGCTACTACTCCTACTAGTACTACTACTACCACTCCAACTCCTACTATTGCTACTCCTTTTGCTACAACAACTATTACTACTGCTACAACTACTACTACTACTGCAACAATAACTACTACAATAACAACTACTACTACTCCTCCTCCACAAACTACTACTAATGTTGTTGCTGCTACTACTACTACTACTAATACTACTACTACTACTACTACTACTACTACTACTAATACAACAATGGGTATTACATCTACTACTACTACTGCTACTACTGCTATTACTACCACTACTCCTGCTACCTCAACTACTACTCCTATTGCTATTAGTACTACTTCAGATTATTCTACTACTACTGCCGATACTACTTTCATTACTACTACTGCAACTACAGTTACTACTACTCCTAAGGCTACTACTGCTACTCACACTGCTACTACTACCAGGACTACCGCTTCCACTTCTACTGCAACTACAACCATTACTACTACTTCTACTACCACTATTACTACTACTGCTTTTGCTGTTACAACAACAACTACTACTACTGCTCCTCACACTACTACCACAACTACTACTTCTGCTACAACTACTACTACTACTACTACTACAACCACAACAACTTCTACTACAACTACTCCTACTACAACAACAACAACAACTACTACTACTACTACTCCTACACCAACTCCTGCTCCTTCTACAACAACAACTACTACTTCTTCTACTATTATTACTAGTACTACTATTATTACTACCACTACTACTACTGTAGCTGCAGCATCAATAGTTGCTGCTGCTGTTGCTACTTCTACAGCTAATACTACTACCCCCATTACAACAACAACAACAACTACTACAACTAGTATTAGTACTAGTACTAATAGTACTACTACTACAATTACTTTTACAACTACTACTGCTACCACTACTGTTAATACAATTACTATTACTACTACTACTGCTATTACTACTACTACTACTACTACTATTACTACCACTACTACTCGTGCTACTACTACAACTACTAAAATTCCTCCTACTATGACTACTACTACTTCGCTTCTACTACTACTACTCCTACTGCTACTACTACTATAGCTACTACTTCGACTACTATTACAACTACTACCACTACTACTACTACTACGGATACTACTACTACTACTACTACCATTACTACTACCACTACTACTAGCTCGACCACTACTACCACTACTACTACTACTCCTCCTCCCACAACTACCACAACTACTACATCTATTACAACTACTACTCCTCCTACCCCAAATCCTACTCTACTACAACAACTACTACTACTCCTACACCAACTCCTCCTTCTATTACAACTACTACTCCTACTACTTCTACTACAACAACTACAACTACAACTAGTACTACTACAAGTAAAACTACTGCTACTGCAACTACTACTACTATAACTACAACTAGTACCACTACTAGTACAATTACTACTACTACTATTACTACAACTACTGTTACTACTACTACTACTACTACTACTACTACTACTACTACTACTACTACTACTACTACTACTACTACTACTACTACTACTACTACTACATCTACTACTAGTACAACTGCTACTCCTACTACTACACTTACTACTACAATTAGTAGCGCTACTGCTACAACTACTACTACTTCTAGCATTGTTGTCACTATTGCTAATACTTCTATTGCTACTACTACTACGACTACTCCTCCATTTACTACTACTACTACTACTACATCTACTATGACTAGTACTAGAACTATTACTAATACTACTACTATTACCACTACTACTGCTACTACTAGTACAACAACTACAACTACTACTACAACTACAACTATAACTCCTTCTACTACTATTGCTATTACACCTACTACTACTCCTATTACTACTCTTACTACTACTACTACTACTATTGCTACTTCTACTACTCTTACTACTATTACTCTTACTTCTACTACTATTATTCCTACGGGTACTGCTACTACTACTACTACTACCACCACCACCACCACCACTACTATTAGACCTACTACGAATACTACTACTATTACTGCTATTGCTGCTATTACTACCACGATTACTATTACAACTACTACAACAACTAGTACCACGGTTATTGCTACTAATACTGCAACTGCTACTACTACAACTACTATTGCTATAACTACTATTACTATTGCTGCTGCTACTCTTACAACTTTGACTACTACTGCTACCACTACAACTACGGTATTACTAGTAGTACTACTACTAATGTGACTACTGTTATTACTACTATTGCTACTACAGCTGCTGCTTATACTACGACTACTACTATTGCTGCTGCTGCTCCTACTACTACAACTACTAGTATTCCTACTACTACTACTTCTGCTACAACAACTACTTCTACCACCACCACCACCACCACTATTGCTACTACTCCTACTCCTACTACTCCTCCTCCTACTACTACTCCTTATACTACTATTGCTATAACTTCAACTACTGCACTACTACTACTGCTACTATTGTTGCTTCTACTGCAACTTCTACTACTACTGCTACTACTACACACACTACTGCTACTGCAACAGCTAATACTTCTACTGCTACTACAACACTTACTACTACTAGTGGGAGTACTACTAGTACAACAACGACTATAACTACAACTACTACTTCTACTACTAATACACTCCTCCACCTAGTACGACAACTACAATAGCTACTACTACTACTACAACAACAACAACTACTACTACAACTACTATTACAACAACGACTATTACAGCTTCTACTACTATTGCTACTATTCTATTACTACTACAACTGCTACTACTTCTACTACTAAAACTTTCCTGATCACTACTACTACTCCTGCTACTTCTACTGCTACTATTATTGCTACTACTACTACAACTACTACTCCTAATGCTACTACTTCTACTACTCCTACTGCTACTTCTAGTACAGCTACTACTTCAACTACTACTATAACAATGACGACTACTACTACAAATGCTACAACAACAATTACAACTACTGCTATTCCTCCTCCTACAACCACAACTACTACTACTGCTACTACTACTACTACTACTACTACAACTACTACTACAGCAACTACTTTGACCACTGCTCCTTCTAGGATAACTACTACTACTACGACTGCTAATTCCACTACTCCTACTGCAACTACCGCTTTAGCTACTACTTCTCCTACTACAACAAGTACTGTTACTGCCACTACAACTACAAAGACTACTAGTACTGCTCCTACTGTTATAAAAATAACCACTACTACAACTACTTCGCTTACTATTACCACAACTACTACTACAGCTACTACTACAACAACTACTACTACTGCTGCTACTACAACTACCATTACTTGTACTACTACTACTACTACTGCTGCTACTACTACTGCAAGTACTACTTCTAATACTCTCTCTACTACTACTACCACTACTAAGGTTACTACGATACTACCACTCCTACTACTATTACTCCTACACCAACTCCTACTCCTTCTACTACAACATCTACTACTACAACTTTTACTGCAACAATAACAACAACAACAACAACTACTACTACTACTATTACAACTGCTACTACTGCAACTACTGCTACTACAACTACTACTGCTACTACTATTACTATTGCTACTACTACTACAACTAGTAAAAGTACTACTACCTGTATAATTACTACTACTACTACAACAACTAAAAGTACTACTACCAAAATGATTACGACTACTACTATTACTACTACGACTGCTACTACTACTACTACTACTACTACTACTACAACTACTGCAATTACTGCTGTTGCAACTACTACCGCTACTACTACTACAACTACTACCAGTACTAGTACTAGTACGATTACTACTACAACTACTATTAATACTACTACTGCTGCTACTACTACTGCTACTACTACTACTAGCACCAATACTACTCCAACTAGTACTCTTTCTACTACAACTAGTAATACTACTGCTACAACTATTATTGCTAATACTACTACTACTACTACTACTTCTAGTATTCCTGCTACTACTACTACTACTTCTATTGCTACCATTACTACAACTTCTCCTCCTATTATTACTACTGTTACTACATCTACGGCTGCTACTACAACAACTACAACAACTACTACTACAACAACTACAACTATTACTCCTACTACTACTCTTACTACAACTATTACAACAATTACTATTACTACTATTCCTAGTACTCCTACTTCTGCTGCCGCTGCAACTGCTACTGCTACAACTACTACCACTACTACAAATACTAATACTACTATTACTACTACTACGACTACTAGCACAACTACTACTCCAACAGCTGCTACTCCTCGTACTACTACTCCAACTACTACTACTACAACTACACCTACTGCTACTACAACTACTACTACTACTGCTACAACTACTAGTACTAGTACTACTATTGGTACAACAACAACGACAACTACTACGTCTACTACAACAACTTGTACTAGTACTACTATCACACCTACTCCTAGTAGTACAACTAATACTACTACTGCTACTATTAAGCCTACTACTACTACTACTCTTACTATTGCTGCTACTACTACTAGAACAGCTACTACTATGACTACTACTCTTACTACTACTACTACTTTAACTACCACTACTATTGCTACTCCTACTGGTAAAGTTACTACTATCACTATTACTACAACAACAACAACTACTACTACTATTACTACTACTGCAACTACTACTATAACAACTGCAACTGCTATTGTTCCGGGTGTTACTAGTACTACAACTACTACTACTACTGCGACCACAACTACTACTACGACTAATGCTAGTACTACTAAAGCTACAACAACTACTAGTGCTACTGTTGCTGCTGCTACTACTACGACTACTGCTACTACTACTATTGCTACTACTGCTACTAATACTATTACTACTACTACAATTACTATTACTACCAATACTACAACAACTACTACTACCACTGTTACAACAACTGCTACAACTATTTCTTTTACTACTACTAATACTACTACTACTACAACTACTTCCACTGCTTTTAATAATACAACAAATACCACTACTATTACTACTACTTCTACTACTACAACTTCTAATACTATAACTACTACTAATATTGATACTACTACTATTGCTACTATTTCTGCTGCTGTTAGTACTACTACTCATATTACTACTATAACTACTACTAGTACTACTACTACTACTTCACCAACTACTACTTCTACTACTACTGCTACAATTGCCACTATAGTGTTACTGCTACTAATACAATTAGTACAACTACTATTATTGCTAATTTGATTACTACTACTACTACTACCACTACTACTACTACTACACTACTACTAATATTACTACTACTTGTCCTACAACTATCACTATTGCTACTACTACTACTACGGCTGCAACTATTGCTACTACTACAACTACTACAGCTACTACTACAACTAATACTACTTATGCTATTACAACTGCTACTACTACTACTCTACTTCTCCTACTTATACAACTACTACTACTCCTATTGCTACTACATCTAATGCTTATATTACTACGACTAATACTACTATAGCTATTACGACTACTACTACTGCGAGGACTGCTACGACTACGACTACTGCTACTACTGCAATCTTTACTACTGCTACTACTACTACTATTACTACGGCTGCTGCTACGACTACTTCTGTTGCTGCTACTGCTGCTGCTACTACAATTACTACTACTGCAGCTACTGCTACTACTCTACTAGCAACACAACTAGTACAACAATGACTAATACTACGATTACTACTACTCCTATTACTTCTGCTACTCTAACTACTATTACTACTACTACTACTACTACTACTACTACTACTACTTCTGCTGCTACTACTACTATTGCACCTACTTCTACTATTGCTAATATTTCTGCAAGTACTACTACTGGTACAACTATTACCACCACTACTACTACAATGACAACAACTACAACAATGACAACTACTACTGCTGCTTTATCAACAACAACAACTACTGCTAGTACTACTACCATTACTAGTACTACTACTACAACTGCGACTACCACTACTACTATTACTTCTCGTATTACTATGACTGTTATAACTACTACAACTACTACTAATGCTAATACTATAACTTCTTCTACTACTAGTACAACTACTACTAATCCTCTACTACTACTAGTACTACTTCTACTACTACTACTGCTCTACTGCAACTGTTATTCGTTCTACTACTGCTACTTCAATAACAACAACAACTACTACTACTGCTACTTCTACTACTACTCCGACAACTAGTACTACTGCTGCTACTACTACTATAGTTACTACTATTACTATTGCAAGTACTGATAAAACTACTACTCTAGCTACTAGTATTACAGCTACAATTGCAACTCCGGCTACTGCTATAGCTGCTACCACCACCACCACTACTGCTACTACTACAACTACTACCACTACTATTCTTGCTACTACAGCTACTACTACTACCACCACCACCACTACTACTACTGTCACTACTATTACTGCTACTATCCCTACTACTAAAACTACTACTACTAATATTACTACTTCTGTGACCACTAATCCTCCCACTACTAGTACTTCTGATATTGCTAATGCTACTGATACTACTCTTACTACTACTGCTGCTACTGCTGATGCTACTGTTGTTGTTGTTGCTACTACAAATAATGCTACTTCCACTAGTATTACAACTACTATGTCTGCTTCTACTACTACTACTATTACAACTGCAACAACTACTACTCCAACTACAACTGCTACTATGGGTACTACTTTTGCCACTACTATGACTGCTACCATCACTATTTTTGCTACTACTATTACTTACGATAACTACCACTACTATTACTACTCCTACAACAACAATAACAACAACAACTACTACTACTACGGCTGCTGCTGCTACTACTACTACTACTACTGCTGCTACTACTTC
The DNA here is from genome assembly GCA_005019695.1 of Trichopus zeylanicus subsp. travancoricus. Lineage (NCBI taxonomy): Eukaryota > Viridiplantae > Streptophyta > Magnoliopsida > Dioscoreales > Dioscoreaceae > Trichopus > Trichopus zeylanicus. The sequence goes on from RXID01015018.1 coordinate 11,628, forward strand.
TACTACTACAACTACTACTGCTACTTCTCCTACAGCTACTACTACTACTGCTGCTACTACTACTACTCCTCCTACTACCAATACTACTATTACTACTTTGGCTCATACTACTACTACTACTCCTGCACCTACTCCTACTTCTACTAATCCTACTACTACTAATACTTTTACTATGATAACTATGACTACTGCTGCTGCTGCTACTATTGCCACTACTATTACTACAACTACTACTATAATTACCACTACTACTACCACTACTACTACTATAACAACTACTACAGCTACTGCTATTACTGTTGTTCCTACTACTATGATTACTACTACTATTACTATTACTACAACAACTACTACTACTTGTTCTACTTCGATAGCTACTACTAGTGCTACTACTACTGAAGCAATTACTGCAACTACAATTTCTACTACAACTACTACTACTACATTTGCTGCAGCAACAACAATAATAACTGCTACTACAGCTAGTTCGATAGCTACTACAACTCGTACTACTACTGCTACTGCTAGTACTGCTCATACTATTGCTACTACTTCTAATACTACAACTACAACTACTACTACCACCACTACTACTACTAGTACTACTACTACTACCACTACTACAACTACTACTACTACTATTGCTACTACTACTACTACTACTGCCGTCGCGGCTGCTGCTTCTATTACTACTACTACTACTACTATTATTACCACTCTTACTACTACTGCTACTGTTGCTACTACTGCTGCAGCTACTACTACTACTACTATTGCTACTACTACTACTATTACGACTACCACTGCTAGTACTGCTACATAATTACTACTACTACTGCTACTAGCACCGCTACTACTGCTACTACTAGTACTACTACTACTACTACTACTACTTCTACTTCTTCTACTCCTATTACTACTAGTACTAGTACTAGTACTACTACTACTACTATGAATACTACTACTATTATAGCTGTTGCTACTACTACTGCTGCTTCTACTGCTTCTGTTGCTTCTACTGCTTCTGCTGCTGCTGCTACTAGAACTACTACTACTATTACTGCTACTACTACTATTACTACTACTACTATTACAATTACTATTAATATCACTACTACCACTACTACTACTATTACTGTTACTGCTATTGTTACTGCGACTATTACAACCACTTCTACTACTGTTACTACTACAACTGCTACTTCAAATACTATTGCTACAACTACTACGACTACTACTTTTACTACAAAAATAACAACGACTACTACTAATACTGCTACTAATACTACTACTATGACTACTCTTACTATTGCTTTTGCTACTTCTGCTGCTACTACTGTTACTACTTCTGCTGCTACTACTACAACAACCACTAATGCTACTACTACTTCTACAACAACTACTACAACTAACACTACTACTACTTCCACTTCCACTTTCGCTACTACTACTACTACTAATACTAACACTACTGCTACTACTAACTCAAATACTAATTTTACAACTACTACGGCTATCAATACTACTTCCGGTACATCTCCTACTACAAATACAAATATTACAAGTATAACAACTATTACTACTACTACTGTTACCACTATGACTACTTTTGCTACTACTACTTCAACTACAACAACTCCTACCACTACTACTACTACAACTACCACCACTACTTCAAGTGCTGCTACGATCACTATTACTACTACTGCTACTGCTACTATTACTGTTACTACTACTAGTACTACTACTACTACTGCTGCTATTACTACTATGACTACTACTACAACTTCTAGTACTACACTACTACTATTACTATTGTTGCTACTACTACTGCTATGGCTACTGTAACTACTACTAATGTAGCTACTACTACTACTAGTACTACACTACTGGTACTACTACACCTGTTGCTGCTATTGCTACTACAACAACTACTGCTGCTGCTACAACAACAACTACTACTACTGCTACAACAACTACAAGTGCTACTACTAGTACTACTGCTGCTGCCACAGCTGCTGCTACTACTTTCACTACTACTACTGTTGCAGCTACTAGTATTACTATTATTGCGACTACTCCTACTACTACTACTGATACTACCACTACTATTACCACTACCACTACTACTACTACTACTATTACTACTGCGACTGCTATTGCTACTGTTGTTGTTGCTACTACAACACAACAACTACTACTATTACTACTGCTACTATAGTGGTTGCTAGTACTATTGCGATAATAGCTACTACTGCTAATAATGCTACTATTGCTATAACAATTCCTAGTCCTACTACTACTACCACTACTACTAATGCTGCTGCTACTCCTGCTGCTACTACTACTACTACTATTGCTGCTGCTGTTGCTGCTGCTGCTACTATTACTACAACTACTAAAACTACTATTGTTGCTATTACTACCACTGCTATAGCTACTACTACTACTCCAACTACAACTATTGCTTCTACTTCTACTGCTACTTGAACTAGTACTTCAACTACTACGACGATCACTATTTGTACTACTACTACTGTTAATGCCAAGACTACTACTACAACTACTACTACTTTTGCGGCTGTTAATACTACTACTACAACTATTTTGGCTACTAATACCAATACTACAACTACAACTACTACTACTACATCTACCTCTACAACTACTATTGCAACTGCTACTACTACTGCTACTTCTACAGCTACTACTACTACTACTTCTGCTACAGCTGCTACAACTACTATTACTACTACTACTGTCACTACTACTACTATTATTACCATTGCGGCTACTACTACTGCTACTGCTACTACTGCTATTGCTACTCCTACTACTACTACTACATCTGCTACTACCACTACTACTGCTTATACTACTACTACTACTAGCACTATATTTACTACTTATTCTACTACTACTACTGCTATACTACTACTGCTACAAGTACTAATGCTACCACCGTTGCTACTACTACAACCACTACCACTACTGTTGCTACTGCTGTTGTCACTTTCACTACTTCTGCTACAACTACTACTTCTATAACTACTGCAACTGCTACCACATTTACTACAATTGTTGCTATTGTAGCAACTACTGCCGCTGCTACTAGTACTACTCCTACTACTACTGCTGCGACTACTACTGCTATTGCTACTACTACTGCTAGTACCACTACTACTGCTATTACTGCTGCTACTACAACAACTATTACTATTGCTACTAATGCTACAACTACTTTTATTGCTACTACTACTAGTAGTACAACTGCTACTACTTCTGCTACTACTACTACTAGTACTAGTACAACTCTTACTACTTCTGCTACTACTACTTTTGCTTCTACTACAACTACTAATAGTACTTCTGCTAATATTACTACTACTGCTACTACTACTCTACAACTACTGCTGCTACTGGTAGTACTACCACTATAGCTAATACTATTATTGCTGTTACTACAACTACTGCTACTACAGCTACTACTACTGCTTCAACTACAACTACTACCGCTATAACTACTACTACTACTACTCCTACTAGTACGACTACTGCTACTATTGCTACTACTGCTATTATTACTACTACTGCAACTACTACTACTGCTGCTACTACTACTACAACTACAACTACTAGTAATACTACTACTGCTACTACTACTATTGCTGTTGTTACTACTACTACTTCTACTAGTACCACCACTACTACTACTACTTCCACTAGTACCACCACTAGTAGTAGTAGTTATTATTGTAGTAGTAGTTATAGTAGTAGTATTAGTAGTAGTAGCAGTAGTCATAGTATTAGCAGTAGTAATGGTAGTAGTAGCGGTAGTAGTTGTAGCAGCAGCAGCAGAAGTAGTAGTTGTAGTAGCCCTAGTAGCAGTAATAGCAGTAGTAGTAGCATCAGCAGCAATAGTAGTTGTAGTAGCAGTACCTGCTATAGTAGTAGTAGAAGTAGCAGCAGTAGTAGTACTACTACTATCGGTAGGATCAGCAGTAGTAGTTGTAGTTGTAGTAGTAGGAGGAGGAGCAATGGTAGTTGTAATAGCAGTAATAGTAGCAACAGTAGTAGTAGAAATAGTAGTCCTAACTGCAATAACAATAGTAGCAGAAGTAGCAGTATTGGTAGTAGTAGTAGCAGTAGCTGTAGCAGTAGTAGTATTAGTTGTTGTAGTACTAGAATAGCAGCAGTGCAGCAGCAGTAGTACTAGTAGTGTAGTAGTACTTGTAGTAGTAGAACTAGCAACAACAGTAGTGCTAGTAGTAGTAGTAGTAGCAGCAGCAGCAGTAGTGGTAGTAGTAGTAGCATTAGTAGCAGTAGGTGCATTTTTAGTACCGGGTGTAGTAGTTATAGCAGTAGCAGCAGTAGTAGTAGTAATTATTGTGGTAGCTGTAGTTGCAATAGTAGCAGCAGAAGCTATAGTAGTGGTAGTGGTAGTAGTATAAGTATTAATATTGCTATTAGTAGTAGTACTAGCAGCAGTTGTAGTAGCAAGAGTAGTATTAGTATTAGGAGTAGTAGCAGTAGTAGATGCACCATTAGTAGCAATAGGGCTAGGAGTAGCAGTAGTAGTTGGGGCAGTAGCAGCTGGAGTAGTAGTAGTATTGGTAGTAGCAGCAGTATTAATAGGATTAATAGTCATTGTAGCTATAACTGCTATAGTAGTTGTGGTTCCCGAGTAGTAGCAAAAGCAGCAGTAGTAGCGAAAGCAGTACTACTGTAGTAGTAGTAGTAGTGATAGTAGTAGTGGTAGCAGTGGAAGTAGTCATATGAGCAGTAGTAGTAGCTGTAGTAGTAGTAGGAGTAGAAGTAGTAGTAGGTGTAGTAGTAGAAGTAGTAAAAGTAGTAATAGTAGTTGTAGCAGTAGTAAGAAAAGTTGAAGCAGTAGCAATAGTTGTAGTTGTCACAGTCATAGTTGTAGTAGTAGTGGTAGAAATAGTAGTAGTAGTTGTAGTAGTAGTAGCAATAGCAGAAGCAATAGTAATAGAAGTAGAGGTAGTAGTAGTAGTTGTAGTAGTTGTAGTAGTAGTAGCAGTAATAGTAGCAATAGTACTAGTGATAGTAAAAGAAGAAGCAGTAGCAGCACTAGTGGTAGTAAAAGAGTAGCAATAGTAGTTGTTGTAGTAGTATTCACGAAAGTAGGAATAATAGTAGTAGCTGTAGTTGTAGTTGTAGTAGTAGTTGTTGTTGCAGTGGTAGTAGTAGTTGTAGTAGTAGAAGTTGTTGTAGCAGCAGTAGCCATAGCAATTGTAGTAGTAGTAGTAGCTGTAGTAGTAGCAGTAGCATGATTAGTTGTAGAAGCAGTGATAGTTGTAGTTGGGGTCATAGAAGAAATAATAGTAGCAATAGAGCAGTAACAGTAGTAGTAGTTGTAGTAGCATTATAGTAGCAATTGCAGTAGTAGTAGTAGTAGTAGTAGAAGTAGCATTAGCTAAAATTGTAGTAGCAATAGTAGTCATGGTAGGAGAAGTAATAAAAGTAGTATTTGCAGCGTTAGTGGTAGTAGTAGGTGTTGTAGTAGCAGCATTTCTAGTAGCAGTAGCTATTCTTGTATTTGTAGAAGTACTAGCAGTTGTAGTAATATTAGTAGCATTAGTAGTAATAGCAGTAGTTGTTGTAGTAGCCGTAGTAGTAGTTGTGGTAGCAGAAGTAGTTGTAGTAATAGTTGAAGCTACAATAGAAGATGTCATAGTTGAAGTAGTAGAAGTATAAGTACTGGCAGGAGCAGTAGTAGTAGCAGTAGTAGGAGCAGTGGTAGTAGTAGTAGCTGTTATAGTGGGAAAAGTAGTTGCATTAGTAACTGGAGGAGGAGGAGGAGTAGTAATAGTAGTAGTTATTGTAATAGTAGTCGAAGGAGTAGTAGTCATAGTACTAGCAGTAGTAGCAGTGGTAGTAGTGGTAATAGTAGCAGTAACAGTAGTAGTAATAGTAGTAGTAGTAATTGCTGCAGCAACAACACTAGCAGTAGTAGTGTAGTAGTAATAGTAGTAGCAGTAGTATCAGTAGCCATAGTAATAGTAGTAGTAGCAGTAGTAGTAGAAATTGTAGTAGTAGTTGTGGCAATAGCATTAGTAGCGGTAGTAGTAGTAGTTGCTGCAGTGGTAGTAGCAGTTGTAGTAGTAGTAGCAGTAGTACTCGTAGTACCATTTGCAGTAGTAGTACAAGTAGTAGTACTAGCAGCAGCAGTAGTAGCAATAGTACTAGTAGTGGTGGTAGTACTAGCAATAGTAGCAGTAGTGCCAGTAGTAGTAATAGTAGTAAAACTAGTAGTAGTAGCAGCAGTAGCAGAAGTAGTGGAAGTTGTAGCAATAGTACTAGTAGTAATAGTAGTAGTAGGAGTACTAGTAGTAGTAGTAGTAGTAGTAGTAGCAGCAATAGTAGTGGAAGTAGGAGAAGTAGTAGGAGGAGTAGTAGTAGTAGAAGAAGTAGTAGTTGAAGCACTAGTAGGAGAAGTAGCATTAGTAGTAGTAGTAGCGTCAACCACAATAGTTGAAGTAGTAGTAGAAATAGTTGTAGTAGTATTAAAAGTAGTAGGAGGAGGAGAAGTAGTAGTA